>OY804260.1:16501467-17101467 GCA_963680825.1 Meiosimyza decipiens | reverse complement strand
ACTGGTTTTCTTTCATTAGATTTATTGATGTTACGGCATTTTGTTCTATAATAAACAAATCCAAAAGGACGTAACAAACAACTTGAAAGACATTTAAGAAAAACAAAAAACTTCCAAACCAAATTTAAAGTTGTTTTAAGCAAGATTAGAGAAAAAATGCCTTATATATCTAAAATATATTTTATTGCTTCTACTGAAAAAACTACTGTTGTTACGTCTTTTTGCATGTTAGGTGACAATATGTAACATACGAATAGATTACCTCCTTTATCTTTCAAACACTACATTATGAAAACTTGAAAGATTTTCGACCTCCCAAACTGGTACAGAAAACACTGCTCGCCCGAGACAGAGAAGCCTCTTCAGTTTTTTAAACACCGAATAAAACGTTTTCACATATTGCCACAATTTCAATTTTGTTTGAATGAAATAAATTAAAATAATTTAAAAAAAGGAATTCATTTTTATTTATAAAATGTTTTTTTAAACGTAACATATTGTTTGTGAAAAACAATTAATAATAATAGTAATATTCATTGTTTCCTGAGAAATCAATTTTACAGTATATACTTGTATATACGATATCCTAAAACTACACGAAAGCTATATTTAAGGAAGGCAAAGTAAATTAAAATTCAATATCTTTTGGTTTAGGTTAATTTAAATTAAAAAGTTATTTCCAGTTCATACGTACGGTACTGACAAATGTTTAAGTAAATGAACAATTGAACGGAATCATTAAAAAAAAAAGGAAAATGATATACGTCAGTGAGTAGTCAACTGTGAAATAAGTATGTTAGACATAAACAAAAGTTTTAACCCCAATCTTCATCCTCTTCCAAAGCAGCAGGGCCAGAAGCACTCACGAAATTTTCATCAGGCTATAAAAGCAAAATTAAAAATGTTAGTTTTAACGTATTAAAGAAATTAAAGCTATGCTCACTTTTAAAGCGCCGCGCACGTCACGTCCACCAAATCTGGAAGAACCGCCGCCACCAGCTTGTACATTTTGTAGAAATTCTGGCACCTCCTGACCAGCATCTTTTAAGACTGTCACTAATTCTGAAGCAATTCCAGCATCACTCTCTGGATCGAAAAAACTAGTAGCACGTCCATTATTACCCACACGTCCTGTACGTCCAATGCGATGCACATATTCATCGATTGAATTGGGCATGTCGTAGTTGACAACATGCTTGATATTTTTGATATCTGTGACAAACAAACAAACAGCGTTAATTTAAGACAGATATTTACTCGACAGTATGTAAATGCTTACCTAAACCTCGCGCAGCAACTGAAGTTGCAATTAGAACCTTCATTTTGCCAGATTTAAAATCTGCTAAGGCCATTTCTCGCTGACGTTGCAATCGATCACCATGTATCGAGGTCGTTGGATACTCAGTTTCAGATAAAAGAGATGCTAAGAAGTCAGCACCTCGCTTTGTTTCAACAAAAACAATAGTTCCGTTCGGGTCCTCTTGCAAGATTTCCTTTTACAATAAAAAAAAAAAAATTAAATTAATAGTATTTATTTGAGAGAATATCTAATGAAAAAATCAGTTAAAGCACGCTTAAAATATTCTAAATATACTCAATTTCTCATTATATAAATATAAACATTACGTTATTGGATTGGTGTTTTTTTTGATTGCAAAAACTATTTCCATGGTTCGTTAAACATTCAGAAAAAAATTTGGGGTTACAGAGGGTCATAACCTTTCATGGGTAAGTGTAACTAAGTAGAATTTAATTTTTATTCTTCCTATAAGCACCACAACGCTAAATAATACTATTGGCATTCGCAGCACATTTGTAGAGTAAAATTTTGCGGTAAATGGTTTAAGTGTTCGCTCTTGCACTACGAAAATGTTATCCGCCAATGTTGAATGTTGTTTGTCAAAGTATTTGCAAACATTCATTGGCAAGAGTATGCAAGTATTATATACCGTTAGAAAGCCTCTAATATGTGGTTGTCTCTTAAACTTTCCAAAAATAGAAGTAGTTTTGCTTCTTTTTAATCTTTCCATTTTTAAACTTTGGGCTTATTTTCCAAATTAGTGCCTAAATCGAAAATAAAAGTTGAGGTTGGTAATATAAATAATTATAAAAATTCGTCAAAAAAATATAAATAAAGCGCTTTCTTATGAGACATCTACTTTTGACTCTCACATAATACCTCTAATATTGTCGATACATTAGACTTGCTTTTAGTCGTTGGGTAAAATTCAGGCTTAAAAATTTTTGTACATGCTTGTAATTATTATAACAAAAGATTAACCTTTACTTGATGATCAACACTTACCATCAACTTGGCACGTTTCTGAAACTTCTTAACTTCATAGATATTTTGCTGCACATCGGTGCAGGCACCACCAACTATACCAACGGCGATAAAAATGTAGGTCCTTAAATAACGTCCAGCCAAAACTTGAATGGCCTCCGGGAAAGTCGCCGAAAACATAAGATTTTGTCGTTCATCTGACGCGCGCATTGTCGGATGACTCATGATAGTCTCGACGTTATCTTTAAAACCCATATCCAGCATACGGTCAGCCTCATCAAGCACAACAAAACGAGTTTCCTCAAATGTAATAAACGCTTTTTCCACGAAGTCAAGTAATCGACCTGGGGTGCATATGAGTATATGACAACCTTTAGCAATATTTTCACCTTGATGCTTTGATGAAGTCCCACCATAAACGATGCTAATCTTCAAATATGAGCCAAGCGCAAATTTGCGGGCTTCATTGAAAATTTGTATGCTTAACTCGCGTGTTGGCGAAACAATAAGTGCTTGAGGTTTTCCAATAGATAAATCAGTGCTGACAGATAGCAGATTATTTATGATGGGTAGCAAAAATGCAGCTGTCTTTCCAGATCCTGTCTGTGCGCAACCCATCAAGTCACGACCAGCTAAAATTATTGGTAAAGCTGTCTTCTGTATTGGTGTTGGTATAGTGTAACCAGACTTTTTCACATTTTGTAATACAATATCACGCAGACCAGCTTCTTCGAAGGAGCTTATAGCTGGTGGGCAATTTTCACCAGTAATCTAAAAGATACAAGCGAATTATATGTACATATATTAACGCGATAAAAATATGTTAGTTATAGTTTTTTACCTTCAATGGTATATTTTCATATTTTGAAAAATTTATACCACTAGAAATACCGCTACTAAAGATTTCTTCTTCATTATCTGTTGGTTCTGGTGGTATATAAAACTCACGTGGTTTTTGTGGTTCGCCGTTTTCACCATCTTCGCCGTTTTCACCTTTGTTATTGTTGTATTCGCGACGTCCTCCACCATCATTGCGGTCACCACCATAGCCACCACCATAGCCACCACCATAGCCACCACCACCGCCGCGTCCTCGACCACCTTCGCCTCTGCCTCCTTCGTATCTACCGCCGCCGCCCTCTCTGCGTCGACCACCACCACTATTCCCCCCAGACCAACCTAAATTTTAATTAATTAGATGATCAAATTGTTGTATTGAGCTGAGCTTTAATGTTTTACAACTTCCTGCTGTCTTATTAAACAATGATATTCGTGTGTAAACGCAAAACAAATTCACAAAAAAAGAGAATAGACAAGAATATCTTCCGCCGAATTTCCTTGTGCAAACGTTGACTAACTAAATTTTAGTTACATTTTCATCGTGGACATGGGACGATCAGTGTTGCATTTCCAATCAGCTTGTGTTTTTTTAATCTACATTAATGTCAATGAAAACAAAATGTTTTCTGTCTTCCGACGAACTCACACAAGAATATGAAGAGATGAAAGGCAATATTGGAATTTTTCTCGACATGAGCCGAAACTAAATTTTTTTAATTCAGAAAGTATCTTATTAGTCCATCATTTTAAACATGAACGATGGATGTAACCCTTGAGTTGTGGACCAAAATTTGAATCGGGATTGTTTTTAGAATTCTTTATTACAAATTTTTTTGTCATGTCTGCTACGCTGATACACCGAGGTCATAATTAATATGGATTTATAAATAAAATATTTATTGTCACACAAAAAACAAACTTGTTTTATTATTTCATTAATCGTCACTCGTTTAAGTATACTATATATGATATAATTTTGTACGGTTTGTATAAATTTAAAAATGTAATTTATGAGAACTCAAGGTTCAGTACATTGAATACGTAAATAAAAAAAAAGTTAGTTAAATGTCTAGTTGGGCGTTTATTTTTTCTAATTATTTTTTCGATAAACTGAATATGAGTAAAATAATTTAGTTTTTGATATGAATAATTTGTTGTTATTCAAAATACATAGAAAAATTCATTGCTAAAATCTTCAACCGCGTTTATCTCGAAATATCACTTTTAAAAACTGTAGACATATAGCTGCGGACAATTCATAATTTTGTATGTTAAAAAAAGTAAAACATGAAGTTGGATGTGGTAGCCGTTTAGATTAAAAACATAAAATAACATCAATTAACTATTTAAAAAAGCAGTTAGTGTCCCAACTACAAATTCAAGGAACAAAATTATAATTAATATAAAACAAGAACATTTTTGTTTTTCACTTTAATGCTACTATGCGGCCATCTGCCGACAATGTAATTATATCTGCACCTTTTAGTTCTAATAAAAAATTGAATGCCATTGCAGCCTTCATACGCGTATTAATGCCCTCTACTCTAGTAACATCAAAAAATCTATTTTTAATAATCTCCCTTAACACGATAAGCATAATTTCAATTCCTTTACTAGCGTCTTTATTTAATAACACCGCTGGATCATATGTAAATGATGGTCCGGTGGACACTGCTTTATGCCGCACCAACATACGATGCCAATCGGCAATAGTCTCTGGATTTTCTAATATATCCAAAGCATCTTCAGCAATGTCATCACCGCCACTTAGAGGAAGTGGTGGCAATGGTGGAGTTAAAACAGTTTCTACTGCATGTTGGTGCGCTCCAGTAGTAGCATCATCATATGGTTGCAACCGTGGCGAATCTTCCTGTTGTTGTTGCTGCTGTGATTGTTCTTCTGGCACCAAATGTGTTTGTGTGTTTAAATATTTCAAAAAAGGCGAAAAGTTTATTGCCAGCGATAGTGGTTGATCACCACCAAATGATTCATGAATGCCCCGCACTCGAGGCCGTGATTTCTTATATTTACGTGGAGTTTTTTCAAGAGGATAAATTGTTTTGAAAGCACGATGACGCAATATCTCAAACCAATCTTTGCGGTAATCATCGTTATTCACATCGCTATGTTGTGATGGTGACGTTAATTCAGAGGTTCCTCGTAGTAATGGTTCATTTGGTGAAGAATTAGAATACTCTTCAAGAAGTGTACCCAATGGTTTTGGTAGCGTACCTTCGTTGTCGTTTCTCAGATGCGACTGTTTTTCAAGCGGCGCAGGTGCACTTTTTCTAGTTTGGTCGGCCAATTTATATAAAAGTTTTGATGAATCATCAACATCAACACCCAAATGTGTTTTCCTAGATGTAAGCGGTGTCGATGTCATTGATTTCTGAATTGAGCGTTGAAGAAATCGTCTCTGAAAATCAATCTCTTCTGGTATTGTAGATAGAGGTTGTTTATCCTGTTGTAAAACAGCAGTTGATGTTGTTGGTTGCATTTTGTTATTCTCTGTTGGTGTTGGATAATTATCTTCGTAGCTTGTATAGAGAGACGGTGGTATCGGTGCCGTTTGTAGTTTATTGCTAAGGCATATATTTTGTAATTTTAATGATATTCAATCATGAAAGTATATTTTCTAAGGCTAATAAGGCAAATACACGTGGCTTCCCGAATGAACATGACTTATAAATTGGTCTATTAATTAATCAGCTCGTCATATAGTCGAACGTCGAGGTCGTTGACTAAAAATTGGTTATCGAATTTAGCAGACTTGACACTCAAAAAGAACATACACATATAATTTAAGTTTGTCGTTCCTAAATCGACTCGAAAAATAGGTCAGAACTCGATAAAGTCAATACTCGATTACGGTGATCAGGGTGTTTAACTCAATGATAAGACTTATTGAAACCAAATTTCATATCAAAAAAAATTTTGATACGAAGTTAACGGCAATTATTTAAAATTGTTGAATCCACCCAATCGATTATTACTTATGTTTAAGTTTTATCAAAGTGTGTAAGGACAGGTTAAGCAAAAATGTATACTTTGAATTTAAGTGAATAAAAATCGACAAATTTTCTATAGCTATTGCTATTTGTATGAGCTCCTACCAGAGGGTAATCTAAATAAAATATTTTAAGCTTTTAATCTTCTATGTGATAAATGACATTTTGAGTTAAGTTTAAAAATTGAGCAAAACATAAAACTCGTTTCTTTTTAAAATTTTCTTTTTATTTTAATTAAAAAAATTAAAATATTAAGTACCGAAATTTGAGTTCTAGTCAAGTTTCAAGTTTAACTCAAAATGTAGAAAGGTCGAGTATATAAGATTACACAATTGGATATGCGGCAAAAATGGAGATGCATTTTGGTGAAACTAACCAAGTTTGCCAAAACTGTTTCGATGTCCGAAAATTACCAAATTACCTTATATATTCTATTTAGGCTAGATAAATGCTCATTTGGACATACATTTCAAGCTGTAATCTTATACACTTTTAATTTGAAGAACAAAATTGACCTTTTGGTATCAGGACGGGCTTTGGCACGACAATTATGATTGGCTAGTTTCACCAAAGAGTAGCAAAATGTGTTAATGCACGAGGCCAAACTGTTTTGAATAATTCTTGCAATGTAGAAAAACAGTCTGTTTTACCTTCGCATTTCCAAAAAGAAACAAAGTGATACAAGAACAATCTGTAAAGTGGGAGCGTTTAGACAAGTGGGTGTGGAATTTTTCTTAGATGTCATGCCGTTAAATATCCACATTAAAAAATCGTTTCCCAAGACAAGGTCGTGAACAAAGGCACGAGCACAATCGAATCAAACATAATTGAGTTTAAAAAAATTAATGTGTCATCTCCACACCATTTATTACAATCAATATTGCTGAAGTTCGGTTCATGTTTTTTAATTTAAAAACAATTTTACGCTATTGGCAATCGATAGGCAAAGTTGTTGTTCAGCCTAACCTAAAGTGTTGAAATTTGACATTATAGCACTTAGTTAATAAAACAAATTTTATAAATATTTCAATTAGCTTACTAGCAAAAAAAAAATATTTTTTGGTTTTAGTCTTCAGATATGTCAAGACAATTTAAAATCGTCGTGTGATAAAATTATGTTATGTCAGTTCAAAATTTAACTCATTATTAACGCAAAATAATAAAGAACTTATAGTGAAGATTAACAACTAAACGAAAAGTTATATTTTAAAAAAATACCGTAAAATTATTGGCAGCCCCGGAAAATTGGATGCTTCCGCCACAGTTGTGTGCTCTGTTAGTGTTGTTGATATTTCATTAAAATCTGCATCATTAAGTGTTACATCTAAAACACTCCCTTGTTCAATTGCGGCTGTTACACTCGGAAAATGAATTTGGTTTGTGCTTGTGCCGGCGGCAGTGACATTTTGACGTACTGCATTGATGCTGCTCAACGACTGAGATTGTTGTGCAAGAGCGGTGTTGCTATTATCAATATTGCTAGTAATTTCTTGATCGCGTACAAGTTCGTTACTATCACCAAACTGAGAGAAATGCAATTTTTGTAATGGGAAAAACATATATGCAGAAGTTTTTTTATTAAATGTTGGTACACGTTCTGGCAATATTTTAGCAGGGATTTGACGTCCTAGTCGTGTACGAAAACTTATTACAGACTCATGTCTAAAAGGACGTTGCAGAATAGTCGTAGTATGAGTTGAGAAGTTTAGCAATTCCTTTTTCTGTGAATTTAAAGTAGATCGTGATAAGTATTTACTTGATCGACTTGATCTTGTTGTTTTAGATGTTGCTGCTTTTACTTCATTATCATTACCATTTTCATTTTCCTTCTCAAGGACATTTGTTGGCGGAATTGATGGTACTAACGGTGGTAATGTTGGCAGCTCAATAGACGACAGTGTCGTTAGTAACTCTTGCATAGATTCAATTGGTTTAAATGTTTCATGAGCAGCATCATAATTTTTTGGTACATTTGATTCGATGGTTAAGTTTTGAACAAATTCATCAATATCTTGTTGGCGTGCTGTTTTGAAATTGGGTGCTTCTGATTGGTGATACTCAAAAGAAGAACGCATATAATGACAAATTGCTTGCATTTCAAGCATATTGGCTGTTTTCCATAGATCCGGCAACTTTTCCATAAATTTTTCTACTGTTTTTTCTTCATAATCTTTTGGTATGAAGATAAAGGATTTATTTTCACTATCTTGACTAAAAATTCTATTCAACTCTTCTTCAATATCTTGAGTTTCTAGAAAATACAAAAAAAGAAAACTTTTTTTATCATCAGAGTTATGAATTACTCGCAATAGAAACCTGTCTACTTAGTAGTACTCAA
The DNA here is from genome assembly GCA_963680825.1 of Meiosimyza decipiens. Taxonomy (NCBI): domain Eukaryota; kingdom Metazoa; phylum Arthropoda; class Insecta; order Diptera; family Lauxaniidae; genus Meiosimyza; species Meiosimyza decipiens. Next base: position 17,092,997 of record OY804260.1, on the reverse strand, counting down.
GTCAGCTTTAAACAGTTTATCTTTTAATAAATCACTGCTGTAACTCTTAAAAGTTTATCTAATAAATGACTGAATTCGACACACATCCGATAAGTTTCAAAATGTTACTGGTCTACAAATTGAAGACTATCAAAAGAATCATATTTTTTTTTCGATTAGTTTTAGTATGTGCTGAGGGAACAAAAAAGTTTTCACATCGGAATAAATTTTTTTAATCGAAAATTATTGTTTTTCGAAGTGTGACTTCACTTACACTCACCTGTAGCGACGACTAGTTCGATTCCAAGTGATAAAATATCGTGCAATATGCAATTAAATTTCATTTTCAATGATAAATCGCTTGTTAGAATTAAATGAATTGTTATAGTGCACGAAATTATAAGATTCATGCAAATTTCGATGATTTTCAGATAGTCGATACAATATCATACCTGTTGAACCAGGACCAGTCGTTCTCTCTACAGGTCAGTTTGAGTGAAAGTCAGCACACTAATTGAAATAAATATCAATCGTTCGATTGTCAAATTGACTGTATACAGATGCTATTAAATTCTTTTTTTTGTATTTTTCTAATGATCCTTTTATTATTACATTATGAGCGTAGGACCTAAATAGCTTCAATAACTATTTCGATCCCTTGGTCGATATTTTATGGTGATTAGCAATTTTGAACCGATTTTTGACACTTGTTTTACCATTCGTCTCCACGAAATTCGTAGTCTTCTGCATCTGTTACCCTGGGGATTTCAACCAAAGTGCTGATCGACAAGTTCCTCTATCATTTTGCATGTTCGTATGGCCCATTTGTTACCAGCATCTTCTCATCTCAGTTCAGAGAGAATTATGGTTGGTAGCCAAATGAAGTTCATGATTCAAGATCTCGCGGGGGCCGCCAAATCCTTAGCATTCGTCTCAAGCATTATACTGTACTTTGTATACGTCGTAACAGCGTGCTCATGATATACCATGATTCAGAAGCATAAAGCAACACTAAATAATCTTTAACAAAGCAATAGGAAAACAAATATGTTTTCTTTGAAAGTATATTCATCTGACTTTGGGGCATATTACGTAATGCCAGTTATATTGATTTTTGAGCGTAACTTGGGAGAGCTGTTGCTTCAAACAAAGCTTGAACAGCACTGTTTTTAATCGCATTTTGAGATATCTTTTACAAAAAAGATATATTTTTCTACTTTTAAATAGTCATATATTTTACTTTTGTCCCTTATTTCCCTGATTTACTTATTTCCTGTTCTAGCTATCGTTTCCACGATGGCTTAGTACTGCCGGTCCAGTGCTTGTTGGCAGACTACAGTTGGTGATTTTAGCAACGTGTACATTCCATTTTCGCCGTTTGATTTGAATGGAAATCGGACCTTGACAGCATCTAGTGAGCAAATAGACATTAGATAGCCCTAGGCCATGAAATTTTCAGAATCCGTCGCTGTTGGTGAACACTTGTAACATGTGTTGCGGAACGCTATTGGAAAGCCAAGCTTCACAGCAGTATAAAAGAACTGGTTTCACTGGTGACTCAATAATTTTGAGCTTCGATGTCGTTGAGAGGAACGAAGATTACCAGATATTACATACCTTTCACTTTATTTCATCTAGCATGGATGTTATTGGTACCGTCGTCAGGTTGTATTACATTGCCTAAATAATTGAATTACTCCACTTCTTCTGTACTGGATTCGCCTATCATGAAGTTATTACTGGCACCGGTTGGCGAATGGACAAGCTTTTTGTTTTGTTCATGTTAATTTTCAGATCTAATCATATATGATGCAACAACTTATAGTTGCTACATGACTGTATTTCGTTATGTATCTTTTCTGAAAGATTTCTTTCAAAGAAAGTACGTTTTTGGAAAAACTTTAGTGGTCGTTTTAGTTACCATACCTGTAAATTTTTATGAAGCTATTTAATTTCATGCAATATTTTTTCTAAGTGCACAATAAATGAACTTTATAGAAAGTGATTTATGGTCTACCACATCCAATGTAAAACTTTTTGAATTTCAATGACAGCAAAAAGTTGTAAATAAGCAATTTCAAGTAAATAGAAATTGATACTCACCATTCGACTCGCCATTATCGTCTCCATTGCGATCGTCACCACCGCAGTTTCTATTAAAACGGCCCCCACCACCTATAAACAAAATATATTTCGTTGTTAGTTTTAGATTGTGAAATCAACAGTAAAAAATATTTACCGCCCCTACTGCCTCCACGTCCACGTCCGCCCCCACCAAATCTGCGATCACCGCCGTTGTCGCCACCATCGCCATTGTCATATCCATTATCGTTGTTATATCCATTGTCTTCTAAATTATTTGTATCGTTCTTATACTTTGAAATGCTGCCACCAAAGGCTTTGCCGGTTTCCTAATTTAGTAGCAAAGAAAAAATTAAAATTAATATAAACAAATATGGAATCCAAGCTTGACGAGTCTCTAAACATTAAAAATACAATGCATTCTTCGGAAAATTGCAATAATACTTACTACGCCAGTGTCTTCTCCCCAGTCATCGGACATTTTCTTTAGTGCTGAAACGGAAAGTTTTGGACGCGTTAGTTTTTGTGAGTTTTTGTTATTAAAAAAATTGCGACTCATTTCTTTGGTATTTTGATAATTTTTAAAACAAAATTTTATAACTAAATGCTTTATGAAATTATATTTGTATCAAGCGCCAATTTCTGCGATGAAGTTAAGGTTAAGTTTTTTTTTTTCGTATTAACAGGGTTGTGAACATTGGATTGGAAATGTCAAAAAGAAAATCAATCTGCGCATATGTCAACGTTCACACGAGGAAACTCTTGAGAAAAAGTTTTCCTGTTTATAGGCAAGAAGGGAAAAACGAAAGGGTGGTGTACAGAATTCGTTGTACCCGCAAATTCCCTTTCGTTTTATTCGTTACATGATATTATGATTTGAATTTACGTATGTTGTGGCGGGTTGACGCAGTAACATTTTCTTGCACAAAGAAATTTTAGTTTTTGTGTGTAAACGTAAAACAGATTCACAAAAGAGAATAGACAAGAATTTGTCTGAGCGAATTTACTCGTGAAAAATGTAAGAATTAGTTAATTAGTTTTTAGTTATTTATATTCCGAACACTAGCCATTATTAATAAAAAAGGAAAAAAGGAAAAAAGACCAAACAAATTACTGGGTATTTTTTTATAACTAATAATCAAAACGCAAGTTTTTTCTGGGACAGTCCTTATGTAGCTCGCGGGATTAAAAATGGGTGATTTACGAACACTCATACCGTCCATTCAAATTAAAACATTCAAAACGCTATATTGAGAGTCATTTGATGAAGGTAGTATTTGCCACAAATATTGGGAATAACTCGGATAATTTCTGGAAGGGTGTGACACCTACCACACAAGCCAAAACTTTAAAACGTTTATACTGAGAGAATTATAGGTAATGAAACTAAATTTCACACAAATACAAAGATGGCTAGGCCAGCACTTTTGTTTTCGTATATGCGAATACTTAAAAATATTATAGTGAAAGGTTTTATGGAAGGTTTTGCAGCCAAATTTCACCTAAATTTTGAAAATGGTTAGACATGAATTTGGTTGGAATGAATTTCAACAACGGATTCAAATATGTGCCATACAAGTGAGGCTGTCGCAGCCATATTGGGACCTGGTAGCTCTATTTTTTCTGGACCTACCAGTAATCAGGCATAGTTCGGTATACTATACATCTGTTTCTTAAGGATTATAACTTAAGCAAACACAAAACAAACGTACCCAATTTCATGGGTAACATCAGCCTCAGGCAAACTGGGACCCAGTTACCTTAATATATCTAGTTCTACTAATGGTCTGGCATAGTTTGGTGTTCTATTTTCTTAAGTATTATGATTTAGGACTTCTTATGGTCGTCTACTGTTCTATATTAATTATATATCGATATCCTGTTGTGATACTGTGTATGTATGTGGACATGCCTAGTCGGATCTGTTGGTTTCACCGAAAAGCATTTTTATTTTGAGTGTCTGCGAGTATCAATATTAAACACACCTTACTAGTGTATAAAGAGCACATTCAAGAACTGGCAACATTGAAAATTCAGTCTCACGTCAAATAGCCAGGCACAGGCAGCACTCACTAGAAATGCGCGCACAGAGAATAATACAAGTAAACACACATACCACTTATTCTACAACAACCATCCCGAACCATAGTGTATCTACGGCAAACCTATTAAACTAACCCAACAACTGTCAAAACTGGACGACTTTTCTTTATATGTATACCATGCTTTTTTCATTTTGGGCATGTGTTTCAACTTTTGACTCTTGTGCTACTGCAGAACATACAGAAATTAAGGTTAAAAATTCTAATCCAATAAATTAGAAGAAGAAAAAAACAATAAGAGCATAAAAACTTGGAAAAAAATATTAATCAAATACCTAATATGGATAGCTCTGGAAACAATCGTTATGAACTTTTGTTCATGGACGATGATGTTACCGATCCATTAGATAATATTGCTGCCAAGAAAAAGCAGGTTAAGGCGACTGCTGCTGGTGGTGGAGGTGGAGCATCCACAAAATCATCAAATGCAACGAATAAACAGCAAAATGTTGATGGATCAACAAAGCCACAAGCGAACAAGAAACCAAACCAAGCTGAAAAGGAAAATAAGCCATCCGCCATGAATAAGAATGAAGCCAACAAAAGAGGAGGTAATAGCGTTTCTGGAGCTGGTGCAGGCGGCAGTGGCGGCGTTGGTGGTGACAGATTCCAAAATAAACAAGGTGGGACCACTGGAGGCGCTAATGCCAACAATCGTAAACGCAATGGACCACCTGGTGGCGGCAGCGGCGGTGAGGCACGTGAGGGTGGTGGCCAAGGACAACGCAACGTTAATTTCAATAGACAGCAGCAAAATGGTGAAACACGCGAACAACGCAATAATCGTCGCAACACAAGAGAGAATGGTTTCAACAACAACAGCAACAATAATAATAATAACAATAGTAATGCTGGCGGCGCAGTAACGGAAGGTGGCCAACAACAACCGCGTCAATTTAGGGATCGTGGTGATAACAATCGTGGTGACAACAATCGTGGTGACAACAATCGTGGGGACAACAATCGCGGAGACAACAATCGTGGACCACCACGCAATCGTAATTTTGATGGTGGCAATCAACGTGGTGGAAAACGTGAATTCGATCGTCAATCTGGATCAGACAAAACAGGTAAGTGGGCGGTAGTGTTGTTTTTAATTAAATATTCCACGAATTCAGTAACTAATTGTAGATGTGATAAAGTGGACAGTGTACGGAGGGGCAATATTTTAAAGAAGTGTTTGTGAAAGAAATCAAAGTTTTCGACAGAGTTAAAAATAATATCTTCAACAAAAAAGAATATAAATTGGGAAATGTGCGAAATCGAAAGTGCGCACAAAATTTTCCAGTGATGAAATTTATAAAGTAAATTTTGCTTATTTTATAAGATTTTGATTATGTCCCACAATAGTTTAATAGTAATTTGAAAAAATGAACTATACACCAACAATGGTAAATTGTAGTTATAAATTTAGCAAACCCACACAAAGAAAATGCGTAAATACATTTCGTTTCTTCACACAATATTACCAGCGAAACATTTCAGGTTATGACTTAGACACCAATACGTATGTTGACGAGTGATATCAACAACACAGTTGTTAAAGTATGCATTCTTTAATTCACTAAAAACTCATCAGCTAAAAATGTTTAACAAAATTAGTGTATTTAAAACTTCGAGTTTGCGAAGTTTATTTAATTCGATATCAAACTGAAAGTAAGCCACAAGTAGAAAATTATGTTAAGACCAATGTTGCAGAGCAGATGAAAACACATCGTTTTCATGCCCGAAAAACTTCGGTATGACAAGATTTAACCCACTTTTCATAGTTCTAAAATTTTTAATATCAGATTTAAATTAAAATGAAATTTAAATGTTGGCCATGGAAAAAGCTAGGCCTATGTCAATTACTTAGAGAATAATTAAAATGGTTCTCAGTCATTTAACATAAATGTAATACTGCATATAATATATCCGTTTGGTGGATTCTGTATATAGCTTCAAACAATATTCTTTTGAAATTTTATCAAAAATATTTGCATCTAGTAATGACTAACAATTAAAGATCTATGCTCAAGGAAAGTCAGGTTCCTATGAAATCAAAAATTTCATGTTAAAAAGAACTTCCCATTTACAATCAATTCCTGTCTGAAATTGCAACATTTTTCTGATGCATACTTGAAAAGTTGCAATACTTGTATCAATTCAGAAACCGTCAAAATATTGAAAGATAGGTTCCAAAAGTTTATAATGAAAAAGATTATCTTGTTTAATGAAAATTTTAGGCTTCAAGCTTTTCACAGCACTGTTCATTAAGTACATAGGTTATGCAAACAAATTAAAAGTAATTTTTACGTAAATAAATCAACTAATGTGGTTTTCATTGATGTTGGGGAAGCTTCAGATTCTATTTGTCACAAGGGTTTAAAGTAATATTTAAAATGATAAACCTTTAATTTCCTGCATATTAATTAATTAACTTGAGTTAAGTTTATTGAAAGCTTTCTTTCATATCGGTACTCTGTGTTGCTGAATTAATGATATGTTTTTCAAGTTCAGCTTGAGAGTTCCCGAATGATCTGTATTGAGGCTATTAATATAATTGATATACTGAAGTACACTGACTGCGATTATGCAGAATATGCTGTTGATACTGCTCCTTACTACGGACATTAATTTGGTCAATATATACTTTACTCATGTGTGCATGATTGTCGTTAACTCCAATTTAAAAGCTAAATACATATTTAAAAAACGAAACGGATTCGGTTTCAAACACCCAAAATATACAACGATCAAACAATTTCGTTTTCCTGTCTAGTTTAAGACGCTATGCACATATACATGCAGAACGAATGTATGCATACATACATTCTACTTTTTTTATACCAAATAAAAAAAGTACTTTATTTTGTTTTTATGATATCTTCCAAATATTTCAAGTGTGAATTAAAAATAAATATTTACGCAGTAGTTATGGTTTCAAGACAATGGCAATATCGATTACTCACTAGTGCTCAACAACTATAACAGGTTTAACAATTTTTTCGTGTGATGGACAGCAATGCATAAGCAAATCTTAATTATTTTGAACAGAGGGTCCAGCAGCGTAGTAACACCTTTGAGCGCCCATGGCGACAGCACCTTCGAGTGCTTCTATAAGCTTTAAATATATGGTATAGAATTTATAATTAGTTTTTCGGTAACTTTATAAATAAAATGTTTGTTTGCTCCTGAACAAATCAACCGATTTCAATGAAGCATTGTCATATCGAAAGGGATGAAATGTACTTCAGTCAATCTTCTGGGAATTTCCAAAATATGTATTTTATCATAGTTCTAATAAATTTTTATAAACAACTAGCTGACCCGGCAAACGTTGTTCTGCCCTCCCTGTTTATGTCAGTCTTTAGCTCCATATCTGTCTCCATCTCCATCCCTATTGCTATCCCTATTTCTATCCCTATACTGTTTGTCATTAAGAGGGTAAAACTAACCTCCCTATCCTGTTTGTCATTAAGAGGGTAAAACTAACCTATCTCATTATTTCGGCTTTTTTGTAATTTTCGGACCACCCTTAACATTTTGGGGGATGAAAAATAGATGTTGTCCGATTCTTCTCAACCCTAGCCGATATGCACGCAAAGATTCACGAAAATCGGTCGAGCCGTTTCGGAGTTGTTCAGTACCGCACACCGTGACACGAGAATTTTATATATTAGATTATAATAAATGTTCAGAAGATGAGTATTTCGGCGTTTATTGCTTATTTTCCAGCATATGTCAAGGTCTCCAAGTTACAACATTATGATTGCTTTTTAATGATAATAGCTCTTTCAATGTCATATGATACGAATAGCAAAAATTGGAAATGCATTTTACATAAAAATACAACTTCAACTGGCAATTGATAAACCTAAGCAAGAAGAATTTCTAACTAAAGTGATACACGAATTTATATACAGTAGAACCTCGATTATCCCATCAGGCACGGGGATGACGGATATTCGAAAATACGGTTAATAGTAAACACATAAGTTTCAGATCTTATATCCTTAACTCTGACAGTTTGTTGGTTGTCAATATGCATACAAATACGAAAAAGAAAGTTAAAATTGAACACCGAACTAACAAATAATTTGCGAAATGTCCTCAAATCCAACAGCTGAATTTGTTAATTGTGATGAAGAATCTGTGCATTGTGATGAAGGCGATGAAAGTAATGCAGAAAGCTATAATAGCGAGGATTTCGATTGTTATACTTCTGATAGTGAAGACACAGAAGAGATACATTTTTTTTTTTTTTTTATGACAGTCAGAGCGGTACGGAAGATGATACTTACATCGAAATTAAAGCATGTAATTTTACCGTGTCGGTTAACGGAAGTGACGGACAATAGGGAGACGGATAATCGCGACTCTACTGCACTCAAAACATAATTGATGACATGCGTGAATGAAGATGATATGATACAAAATAAAATTTTACAGTTTTTCAAGATTCTTCAGTTTTTAAGTTAATATTGCGTAATTTGAACACTTTGTGCTTTTGGTTACTTTCATCCACTCATCTCCTCATTTACGAGTAAGTGTCATAGTATGAAACCACCATAATTGATTATTTTTATTTTCTTAATATATATATTTATATCCGACCCTATAGCTATTTTGAGTGACATGAGTGATTTGAGTTAGACAGATCTTAATTTCTTCAAAATAATTAAATATGTACTTATTATTTCAGGTGTGAAAGCAATTGACAAACGTGATGGCGCAGGCGCACATAATTGGGGTTCCGTCAAAGAAGCCATTGATGATGGAAACAAAACTGATAATGCTACCGCTGCAACTACTGAAGGAAATAATGTTGATAAGGCTGAAGAATCTAGTAACGAACAGCAAGCTGAGCAAGTGCCAGTTGAAGAAGAAACCAAAGAATTGACATTGGACGAATGGAAAGCACAAAAACAACAACGAGCTAAGCCACAGTTTAATATACGCAAAGCTGGTGAAGGTACGTAAGCGGTTTACTATCCTTAGATAAAGCACACACACACATGAAACTGATTTACTACAATAAATTGCAATTAAATTTATTAGTAACAGTGAAATAAATTTGGTGAATAAGTTTTTGATTTCTACAATTTTTAATTCTGTTCTTATCAATAGCGTCATTTTTGATTTCCTTCCGTATTTAAATGTCACGAATAATAGCCTTTGGCATTATGCAAATTTTTTTATATTGCATTTTCATTTAGTTGCAATTTTTTGTAATCGTTTCGTGTTCGCTTAAGTTAAATAAAAATTGAAGGTATTTTTTTAAATAAAAATATTGCAGGAGAAGACACATCACAATGGAAGAAAATGGTTGCTTTGAACAATAACAAAAAGAAAGAGAATGAAAGCGAAGAAGAACTTGAATATGATCCTGCCATGTATCCACAACGAGTTGGTCGTCAACAACGTGTACTCGATATACAATTTAATTTCAATGATGGACGTCGAGGTGGTGGCGGTTTTGGAGGACGCGGTCGTGGACGTGGTCCACGTCCAGGTGGTGGTGGATTCGGCGGCGGCAGCGCTGGTGGTGGTTTTGGCGCCGGCGCTGGTGGTGGCGGTGCTCCAGGAGGTGCTGTTGCTGTAGGTGGCGGTGGCGGTGGCGGTGGCAATGCAAATTCAAATGCCAATGGCGGTGAACGCAGTGCTGGTGGTGGTCAAGGAAGTGGTGGTGGTGCTGCTGCTGCAGTTATTGCTGCTGCTCCAACTGGCGGACGTGGTGGTTTCGATGGCCCACGCATTGGTCGTGTTGGCGGTGGCGCTGGTGGTAATAAACCACGTAACTATGCTAATAGTGATAGGCAACAAAATGCAGCTCCTAAAGTCAATGATGAACGTCAATTTCCAACATTGGCCTAAATAATTTAAAGCTGCCAAGAGCCACACAATTAATTACAACAAATACAACTACAAGTCAAAAACGAAGATATACATATGTTGAGTTAAAAGAAATAAAAAAATTTTAAGGAGAAACAAAAATAACTTAACATTTATATAACACATGCTATAAAAGAAAAAAACAAAAAATTTAGAAGTAAACTATAAAATGCGTAATAAAAAATGTCTCTAGTTACAGACACTTCTACTAAAGCAACAACAGTCAAAACACTTTGCTCATTATTGTGAGAAAAGAGAAAAACCTTAAATCAAAAAGTTGAAACCTACTCACACATTACTATTCAAAGAGTCCAAGCATTTTTAAGGTTTTGCAGAACAAAAACAACAAACTCCAGGAGTTGAAGAAACAAAAAAAGGTTAAAAACCGCCCAAAATCATGAAATTAAAACTCAAACAAAGACGAAAATATGCCCAGTTTGTAAATTTTTTGTTTGTTTGTTATACTATTATTATATATTAAGTTAAATAATCGACAAATCTGGGCAACCTCCTCATTCAGTAGAAAGAAAAGGAAACTAAATTGTATTTTAAAATATATTTAGAAATTGTTGACAAATTTTTTTAGGTAAAAACCATATTTAAACGAGTTTTCCAGCAACACATTATCAACTATAGAGAGTCGTCACACCACACATAAGTTAAAACTACATTATCATCAACAATGATATATCATCACTTCTACGTCATTTTTATCATTAATCAACAATGTCATTGCAATTATTAACTTTAAATAAAAACATATTTTCTGTATTAACAAATAATTATAACAAAAATTAAAAATAAAATAAAAACAACAAAAAAACGAAATCGTGTGTTGGCATGTCACTGTGTTTCTTTATACAAAATATAAATTAAATTACAGTATATGTAAAGGAAATACTTAAAGAAAAGAAAAAATCAATTAACAGTTTTAACATACGACAACAAAATACTTGAAAATATTCATTTATTTTAAGTGAAAAATAAATAAAATATTACATACACAATTTTTAATTGTACTAATATTATATGTAAAATGCTTACAATTAAAAATTGTAAACTTTTTGAAATGTATTTTGATCCAAAGAAGTTTGAAAACCCGTTTAAATAAAACACTCATTTGATAAAACTAAAAACGGAAAAAATTAATCACAATGATTTTTTAACTCAATTCAGTATTCAGTGGTGAGAATTTATATATGTATAAGAACAATGATATCGCATATTAACATATAACCGGCTGAAGAAGAGGTTCATCAAAGAACCATCAACGTTGGCAGATACATAAATGAACACATACATACATATAACGATTGATGGGAGTAGCTGGGCGAATAACCTTGCACATTTGTACATATATCTTATTCGCTATATAGAGACCTTAGACACTAAGCAAAAAAAATATATATATATATACTTATATAGAAGAGGGAATCGATAAATACATTATATAAGCCTTTTGAAATCCACATAGCTTTCACAAAAATAGAGGTAAACCATGTGCAGTACATGAGTAGATATTAACAACGGTTTGAAAGATAAATTAATAAGCTTTAAAATTGGTCGGTTTAAGTTTCTAAACAAGTCCATAGTTTTTGAGTTAGTTTTTATTTTAAGAAACAAAAATTTTCTCTCCTACTGGTACTATTTTTAAAAACTACTATATCAAATGAGGGGTGTAAGACAAAGTCTACAAGATTGTGGAGATAGTTATTTCTGAGTTTTTACAGAAATGAAGAAAACAGTCAACTAGAAGACGAACATGTAATTTTAATTTTCAATGCAGTTGAGCAACAATCTACGAAAAAACTACTAAATTAAACGCACCCATCTACAAAATTGACAACTGATTCAAATCTTTTGGTCTCCTTTTAAAATCTACAATTATACTCTTGATATATTTTGAATTTACGAATAACTGAGTAGTCGATCAACAAAAATTGTTTAGAGCATAGTTGGGCAGAATTCCAGAAGTAGGAGCTTTTTATAACAATTACAACTGAAAAAAAACCCCGACATAAATTCGATCTCGATACCACAAAAAAAATCTACAATAAACCAGAAGCCAATTTCAATTTCTATGAGTGTATTTCAAAAAATTTTTTGCCTATATTTTAGCTTGAGGCTTAAAAATAACTATCCCAAAATTTACGCTTCCTTCGATTTATTTGAAATTTTACGAAATAACAACCGACTTACTGAAACGTAGAAAAAATCTACCTTAGATGCCTAGATGTAGAGTTTTAGATATTTTTTTTTTTTTTTTTATGTATTGGAGAGGCCACCCACCGTTGTCACATCACGCCCACATTTTTCGTGTGGCTGAAAATGTTGACAAAGTACACCCGCAGGGGTTTTTTTTATAAATTTGCGGTCCGAATTTGTAATCCGGTGTGAAGAAAATTCTACCAAAATTTCGGCTTCCTAGAACAAAACTGCGAATGGTGTAATTAATTTATTTCTTTTTACAATTCATAGGTATGGAAGCAATAACATTTTTTTACTAAAAAGCAAAAAAAAAATAACTGTTTTTGGTTCTTCTATTATTTTGTTTTTCATGAGTGAGTTGTTGAAGGAAACAAACTGATAGTGCCGTTCGCTTTTTTGATCTAGAAAGTTGCAATTTTGGGAGAATTTTCATCATACCCAACTTTATGATATATGCCAATAGGACCGCAAAATAAAAAAAAACCCATTCGAATGTATTTTGTTCGCATTTTCAGACATACGAAAAATGTGGAGGTGGTTTGACAACGGGAGCTGGCCTCTCCCACCCAAAAAAAGAAAATGCTACGATTTAGTAAGTCGGTTTTTTTTTTTCGTAACTTTTTAACGAAATCAGACAGAAGCTCAAATTTTTTGAAAATTATTTTTAAACCTCAAGCTAAAATACAGCCAAAAGAAGTACAGGTGGTCCCCGACTTACGACCGAGATAGGTTCCTAGTCATCGGTCGTAAGTCGATTAAGTCGTAAGTCGAGTTTCATAAAAAATAACTAAAGAAAAATATTACATACATACTGTGCTACCAGTTCCAGCCATTTTTGGGATGATATAAAATTATTCACTTAAACAAACGTATTATTTGTACTGAAATAAATCGAATCCTTGTACATACTACTGTTTTTTTTAAATTTTTTCTCATATACATACATATTTTAGGGACTCCCCGAAACTATTTTAAACATTTTCCATGAAAAAAATTGAAAAAAAAATTGGTCATAAGTGCGAATAGTCGTAAGTCGAACGGTCGTAAGTCGGGGACTACCTGTAATATCCATTTACAAAATTTTCATAAAACACACCCTATTATACCCTAATATATATAACAGCTGCTTCGCTGGCGAGTACTTTTGCATGAAAACTTAATATAAAACTCAAACTTTTAAGTATCGATGTAGCGAAAACAAAGGAAGACATCGATTTCTTTTTTTTCATTTAACATTACCGACTTATTTTGACGTGTTTTATCGAAAACTATCTATTTTCTATTCCATCTAAAAAACTATCTATGAAAAAAAATTATCGAAAGGCAGTTGAAAAACGTGTTATAGAATTGATAAGCACGGTAAGTACACAAACAGACGAATAAAAATCGGACAAGCTCGAATTGCGTTCAATAGCAAGTGGAACTGTTGCTTACGATTATTTGGTACTCGAACTACACTAAAACCTCAAGTGAAATTATAAATGAAAAGAAATTCTTCATATATTTAGTAAAACAAAAAAAATCTAAATAAAAATAAATTTTTGAACCACGTTTTTTGCTGCTTTTCTTAAAGTTTCGAATTCGTGAAAAATTTGTTGTTGCTAATTGAAACCAAATTACTATGCTCATAACGGGAAAACGACAAGAGCTGCGCTAACAGACTTAACCTTGAAAATGCAATTGGATACAAGACAATAGCAACAACACAGAAAATGCTAAGTATTGCAGTTCCTTTGCAAAGAACCATTAACAAAAGCACATAAAACTGAAATAAAATTTATTTAAACTTACCAAGTGAAGAATTTAAGATTGTATTTATCGTACTGTTAGTAAATTTAATGAAAACACTTGAAAATTAAATTTAGATATTTTTGAAACACACAAAATTTATTAATACCAATGAATTATATTTATATCAGTGAAAATTTTAAATTTAACTTTAAAAAAATCAAACTGGTGGCTTCAGCGGCAGCACGGATTCGCATTGGACGAAGGAAAAATAGCGAATGGCAAAAAAACAACGAATTCTACGAATACTACACGCTACATTAAATTATCACATGCGATTTTATGAACACCTGAAATTTAACGAGCAGTTGGAGGTTCGACGAAAAGAATACTTAAATATGCAACTTATTTAAACAAAAAACCGGTATTTGTTATACTTTTAAGATAAAACTATTAATGCTATTAGATTTTTCACTTACCTTAAGGTTTTAAATTAATATATTTAATAAATAAAATTTTAACAAAATTAGCTTAACCTACGCGACACACGTTATTCAAATTTACAAATTGCATAAAACGAAATTGCAAATTAGTGTTGCCGGACTTGGAAATAACGAAGTTTGATTAAGGATGGAGTGCACTGGATTAAATTGCATAAGCCGATATATATTTCAGGGCGAACGTGTCATATTATTAGTGAATGCAGAAACATATGTAGATTTTATGTGCATTATCTATAAAACCACATTTCAATGTGGTTTTTAACCAAACAAACGGGTGTTTAATAAAAAAAAGTCTCGGCCGTTTCCATATTCGATAGGTAACGCGCGTTGAAAAAACGCTCGTGTGAACTGAGCCTTGGATTATTCGGGATTATTATGCGTTACCATTCCAGAAAAATAAAGGGTACGCGTTTTATGAACAGAAAGCGAACCGTAAGTTCACCGTCGATCCACACATGTTTTCTATATCAATAATACGCAACAGTTCATAAACGGGCAAATTTTTTTAATTCGAAAACGTGCAACTTTCTAATACAAAAGCAAACTTGAAACGAATAGATCTTCTTGCTTCTGAAAACGCTATGCTTTTGAAGTTTTTTTGGCGATTCGTTCGATCTTAATTTTTTGAATACAAACTGTAATAACTAAAAGAAAACTAGAAAAAAAAACTCTTGTATAGTTAGTTTTTACAATTTGTATTTAATAATTTTTTATATATATTATTTATTATTACAAGTAATATACTTAAGTTTCAGCTTTCTCATAATTATAATATTTCATAAACTTCAATTACAAAAACTGTAATTTTACTTACATATGGTAAATTTCAGTTAATTAAAATAAATTAACGAATTATGTTCGCTTTTCAGTTCAGTTTATCTGTTAATTATTTTAATTTAAAAATATTTTATGTTTCTATTTTATAAGTTTTATGGGGGGTATGAAAAGGGTTTCTTAAAAAGAATTTACATTTAGGGTTTTTTCCATATGCGTCGTATAAAATTAAGTTTAATTTTTAGAATAATATAATTTTTGCAATTTTTCTTTCAAATTTTTTAATATTGCATCAAAAGTTTTCCTTTAACTAAAATATTTTGTTAAAAATATGTTTTGCTAATATGCTACGAACATATATTTAATGCTACATTGGGCATTTGTTTTTTTAATAATTTTAGCTGTATAAGTATAAAAAATTTTGCTAATTTTACAATAAGTATGTATATTATTTCAAAAATTGAAGTTTTATTAAAATTTTTATAAAGATATTCTTTTAATCAGCTTTTGTCGCTGTTTTTTACGAAAAAACAATTTTTCTGAAATTTCATGTTGAAAATATTGCAAGAGCTGGATTAATTTTTGGTTTCACTGTGTATGTTTTGAAGTGCTGCATATATCTCATTCACTTGCAGGCAAGTTGTGCTTCAAACAAGTTTTGTTTTCCTAGTGAATGGGTAGAAGTCTAAAACATTAATCTTCTTACGGAACTGTAATAAGTAGAATTTTTAAGCTGCTGTTTTTTTTTTAAGTTGCTACGTGATATTCCGACACAATTATCCATTTTGATCTTTGACTCTCTGTTTCTTTCTATAATTAATTTTTTTTATTTTATAGCTATTAATTTTTAATCTTTAAGTTTTAAAAATACTATTAGGAAACTCTTTTTTAGAATTTTGACCAGGCTTGCCAAATGGCCGCTTTTGACGAGGCCAGTCATAAAAAAATCAGAAATTTCCATGGTGATGCATGTTTGGCTACTCCGCAAACCTCTCGTCTGTTACCATCAAACTTCTGATTCTTGCAATTCAGTCGGTAATAAATGCTACGTGTAACAAGGGTCTTATTTCCATTTTACAGGAATGATTTTTGTGAAAATTTTTTTGGCATTCCTTTATCTTGTAGGCGAAAGAATAAAAAAATAGATGAGGAGCTCTTTTAAAAACATTTTTGTTTTGGTGTAATTTCAAATTGTAATTAATTTCATTTGAGATTTTGTCACGAAAAATCGAAATGTCAAATTATCAAAGAAAAAATTGCTCCATTTGAAAGCAAACGTTAACTTCAAAAAGGAATTGTGAAAAAAAATGCTTCTAAATATTAACTGAAAACACTACAACATTGCCACGCTATTACAATAAGATGGTTATGTACTTGAAAATAAGTCGAAATGAAAATTTTAAAAGTTATGAAGAGAGCAACAGTATTGCCACATTAAGAACACTATTAAAATAAGTCAGTTATTGGAATAAATACTACAATATGAACCCAAAAGAGAGGAATTATATCGCCACGCTTTTCTTTTTTTTTAGTGTGACAATATAGCTCTCTTCATAAATCTGTACACAGATTGAAAAAAGTTATAATGTTAATGTTTGATTTTGATTTTAGTTCATTCAATTTCATTTATTGAGTAATGAAAGAACTACATAAAAAATTTTATAAGCTTGGAAATCAATTAGGACTTTAATTAAACATAGTCTTTTGTATATTGCAAAATTTGTTTTTCATCAATTTTTGTGAACTTTTTTTCAAAGAGTAAAAATTATTTTTCAGCACTGTAGATGCCTGCTTGAATCACTTCGAACTATTGCGCCTACGAAGTGAGTCAAACTGGCATGTGAATGAGGTATTAAGAACAAACTCATTATGTGATGCCACATAGTTATGTACAC
This sequence comes from Meiosimyza decipiens, assembly GCA_963680825.1. Taxonomy (NCBI): domain Eukaryota; kingdom Metazoa; phylum Arthropoda; class Insecta; order Diptera; family Lauxaniidae; genus Meiosimyza; species Meiosimyza decipiens. Next base: position 17,075,852 of record OY804260.1, on the reverse strand, counting down.
GCAGTGTGTATGAACATTTTTCATATGTAAACTGAACTGGCTTAAGTTTAATGAAAGCTGTGGAGTCATCTGCTTGTTCAGTACGACTCTTCTTTCCTTATAGTATTTTCTTTTCAAAAGCTTTCATCAATTTTTTCCCTCTAGTAACATATTGTTTGCACATATAAAAAAACTTAACATGTTCATAAAATGTTTAACATATGTAAAGGTTTTTATATGCAATATATTTAAATTTCTTCCATAAAACCTAAGATCGACTAAATATTTCATGGCTTTTATTTGGTTTACAATTATTCATAAAACTTATTTCATTAATGCTTTTCATCTGACAATTTTGGTTGTGGAAGTTTTCGATTGCTGGTACTTTGAATTTTCATCGCATACTAACAACGTAGTGAAAAAAACAAACTTGTTTAAAGCGATGGTTAAAAATATCCCGTTATAAAGTACATTCACATGTTGTATATTCGTAGATACTTTTAACTATTCAATATTTCTCCGTCAGAAGTTAAAATATTTTTTTAAAGTAAATAGCACTGGTGATCATATGATTTTAAGTTTGACAGCTATGCTATGTTTATTTTGAAACAGATATTATGAATTGAAATTAATTCATCAATAGCGATTGCCTCAAAATATGCAATATTATATAGGGCTCGATAGCGTAAAATTAGCTTGCTTTTATTATTGTAATAACTGATGAATTGGAAATTAGATCGCTATTTTATGTTTATTTTTTGCAAATTACATGAAATTACCTATTGTGTTAATGAAATTGACACGAGTTTATGTTAGTTATTTCTTCATCCAAATTTTAATGAGCTCAATTTTATTAAAAGTTTAGAAACTCCTTCTTTCAACAGAAAATAAAACAAAATGCAATCATTTTGTATGAATTTCTTTTATATTAATGCCAGTGTTTATAATCTAAAAAGTAATTGTAAATGTTATGTATGTACTGATGTAATTTTCTTATTTCTTTAAAATTGTATGCATATGTATGTCTTAAAATTAGTTATTGTTTTTCTATATAAATTAGTGTTAGTTCATATATGTTTGCATGTTTATTAAAATTTAATGTCAAAATAGTGCCAGTATATAATAAACTGTGATGATGAAAAATATCGTTTACAGCTTTAGTTTTTTTTTGTGATTTTTTTATACTTTTTAACAGAAATAAAATCTAAATAATAGGTAATGCAAAATATTTAATACTTTTGGCATAAAAATATACATATATATAACTTAACCAAACAAACAAAAAAGTTATTTTAATTGTAAGCTAACAGCGCCCACAATTTACAGTAGGACAACACACAATGCTAAGTGAATAGTTTATAAATTTTGCATTTAACAGTCTTCAATTATTGATTTTGCTTAAATATTAAAATTGTAGCTAAAAAAGCTTTATGTTAAAAGAAATTCTTCTGTTGGAAGCTGAAGCTTTGCAAAAGAAGCAATTGCTTGCTAGCTGCCTTCTATTTAAAGAAAGCTTTAGTTTTAACCCAGCTTTTTTCAATTTTGCTTTGTTGCTACGCTTTTTTTTGAAGCTTTGGCAAACTGTATCACTGAACTCATGCGTAACACTTTATTGCCCAATTCATTGCTGCTTCCATGCATGTTTCCACAATTTGTTGCTGTTGACACACATCCTAGGTCGTTAACAGCTGTTGTATTGCTAGTTGCTTCTGTTACTAAGCCATTAACACAGCTGCCTGTTGCTGGTCCTTTGTTCATATAAAGTTTACGTTTACGCAGCGGTAACGTCATTACATCCCTATCAGCCATCATCATGGAATCACTTTCAGGTGATGATGAACGTTCTGGAGATTCAGTCGATGAACGTAATGGTGCAATAGCGGCTTCAACCTGACGTACGATTTCATTGTGAAGAAGCGATGTTCTGTAAATCGGGAAAAGAAAAATGAAAAGTTAATTTTTTTTGTTGGGTAAACCAAATTAGAGCATTAAATAATTAATAACAAAGGTAGTGGATTAGCTCGCAAGGTTGGTGTGTTTTAAATACATCAAATTCTGAAATACTTAGAGTAATGTAATGCTTATTGGGAACAAAATTTATTTACTTTTAGGCCTTTGCAATACTGTAGTTTCGTACGGTGATCTTGCACATTCAAACCAAGAGTACTTAAGCTATTGCGTCACATAAAAACTTTATTTCAATAAATAATTACCATGAAAAGGAAAGGTCGGGTAGTTAGCTAATTAATTTAGAGTAAGTACGAAACATCTTACCAGTGTTCATTAAGCTTTTTTGCAAGAATATCTTAAAATTCTGATGTGCTATTAAGATTTGAAATCAGACTCGAACTCAGTGCGAGCAACTTTTTCAGAATTCATTAAATTGAAACGTAGGAGGAAACATTTTTGTTCGCTAGTGTTACCTAGCATCTGTTTGGTAGAATAAAAGGCAACACTCTCAAGCACAACGCAGAACGAAAATACAAAAACTTAACGAAACTGCAATAACAAGGACGGTATTTGACAGTGTTGCCGCGTTGTTAAATATTTTCGGCAATTAAAATTCAACTCCAACAGCTGTTTGCCTGAACAACAGTACATATTTTAATTTATTTTTTGCTAAAATTTGTGTTCTGTGTTTGTAATTATGGAAGATCTAGAATTATTAATTGCTTTTAATGAGATACAACTAATGAGGACTACAAAGATAAAAATTTAAAACACACTTCTTGGCTTAAAGTAATTCAAGATTTATTTGATAATTTTGACCTGAAGTCGAACTGAAAATAATGTGTAAGTACATACATATATGAATGTATATTTTTTCTCATATTTCATACAAAAGTAATTAGTATACTTGACTTAAGTTTTCTTTATGAGCTCCTCCCCACTCTACCAAGCCATATTTTTCCTGCGAGGCTTAATATTGGCAACGAATTTGGACCAAAAGTTGCGTGGATGTACCAATTTTTGCAGATGCAGGGGAAATTTTAAATAAAGAATAAAAAATATTTAATTCATCGTAGTGCTATTTGAAAAATCATTCTTATTTTAAAGCAAATTTATTTTAAAATTACCCAATGATATCGAAAGTTGTGGGTATATATAGCTTTTCAAAATCTTGTTATAAGTTGGGATCCCCTTGATGAATTTTCAAAATATGGTTGTCATCTATAGTACTAGTATGTATGTATATAAAAAGTTGTTCTCAATACTCACTCGAATTTCGGTACTGGCGCAGCATAACGCTTATGTAAACCATGCCTCGCCAATTCACCGCGTTTGTAATGTTCAATCAGTTCGTTTGCTTCATGATTATCGTCATAATGTGGCAAATCACTAACAACCAGCTTCTTATGGTAATGACGCTGTTGCTGTTGCTGCGCACGGTGCAGTTGCATAATTTGCAATGCTGCCTGTGTTTCAGCATCTTCTTCCGCTTCAGCAGCAAGACTTACGTGAGATATACGCTTGGCAATGCTAGCTGCTTCAAGTAGCGCAGGATTTATTGTTGGTCCAGTAGATGTTTCTGTTGTTGATGTCGCTGTCAAATCATGTGATGACACAGATTGCTGTAGTTGTTGTTGCTGTTGTTGTTGTTTGGGAAGAATTTGCGCCAAAGGCGGTGGTGAATGCAACACATATGTATAGGTGGTAGCAACACGTTGTTGATACATGTTGCTAACGTGTTGATGCTGTTGCTGTAGCACGCGTAAATCGGTGGGCAACTCATCACCAATAACGACACCGTTATTTCGACCATTGATGTCGTTGTATAGCGCTGATGCAGCAATATAGATTTGCTGTTGCGGCTGCTGTTGCTGGGTATGTTCAGTCTCATGTGTTAGCGATAGGGCTGGTGATGCTGATGTGATGAGTGTATTGGGTGACGCTGTGGAAAGACGTGTGGTAGCCGATGATAAGGGTGATAGTGATGAACCGGGTGAATTTGGTGAAAGTGGTATTGCTGCCATTCGTTTGACAGCATTATTTTTCTTTGGTTTTAGCGCATTTCTACACAGCGTTTCAGTTGGAGTAGTTGCAGTTGCTGCCAAACTGGACGTTGGTGACTGTGGTGAATCCGGTGCTGAATTGGTCGTATCACCAAGACTGCTACTATTAGAGCTACCTTGTTCACTATTGCTGGCGCCACTCTCATCTTCGGCCTCATCATCTGGTAACTCATTGGCGTGACCCTTAATGTGCGCTTCCATCTCTTTCTTATTTTTGAATGTTTCATCGCAGATGGTGCACTTATAACACTTGGACCCGTAGTGCTGTACGCGATGCAGTTTGAGCACGTGATTATAACCAAAGTCTCGAAAGCAAATGTCACAGTGATAAGGTTTTTCACCCGTGTGAGTACGCGAATGCACTTTCAGCTGTTTGGAGCAAGTGAAACCTTTGCCACAACCTTCCACAGGGCATTTGTAGGGTTTTTCGCCAGTGTGAGTGCGCATATGTATAACCAGTTGGCCAGATTGTATAAAAGTTTTACCGCAAACCGAACACTTGTGCGGACGCTCGCCTGTGTGTATGCGCATGTGCCGATGCAATTTGCCAGAATGTTCAAAGGCACGTCCGCATACGTCGCACTTGTAGGGACGTTCCTTGGTGTGAATTCTTCGGTGAACTTGTAAATTCTCCTTGACGCTGAAGAGCTTGTGACAGAACTCACATTCGAAAGGCCGTTCACCGGTATGGGTGCGATAATGGCGAATCTGTGAAGACGAGAAGTGAAAAAAGTTGGTTAGTGCATTTCAAAGACTTGTTTACCAATTTCATGACGGAGGACTAAATAAAATTGGTTACGTGTTAAAAAATAAAGAGGTACATATGTTACTAAATATGAAAGAGATTCTTTAGATCGAATAAGTCCCCAATATGCAATAGTGCTTAGCATCAAATTATGAAAGTCGTACTAATCGAGTCATCTATTTGATTTACTCACATTAGCATCGCAGCAGAGTTTAAAAATTCTAATTAAGGAAAATTTCATAAATTTTGCTTTAAAAGACTTTTGCAACAAAAACAAGCTGCTATTTTAGCAAATAATTTTCGGTATGAAAATTTGGTATCTTAATTATGTATTCCATACCTTACATTTTTCTTTAACATAATAAGAATAAAGAGGTTTTTTACTCACCAGTCTTGCTGGCACAGCGAATGTCTTCTGACAGACATTACACTCATAAGGGTCACCAGCACCACCACTATTGCTAATGCTAGCACTAGCAACAGTTGCGCCTGCTGCTGCATTTAGCTTAATTAGTGATGTCTTTGGCATACCCAAGGATAATTGCATTACATCGCTGCTTACTTCAGATAACATCAATTGTTGCTGCGCATTACCAATAACACCACCACCGTTTACCAACAATAATTCACCATTGCTGCTACTATTGTTGCTATTACTCTTAGCATGCGACTTTGTATGAGAAGTATGCGCGGATTTGCTGCCGAATGTCATGCCGCATTGTTCACATTTAAATTGTGGTTTAGTTGTTGCTGATTTGCGTGCAATTTCTGTTACTGTTGCTGTTGTTAATGGCGCATTATTGCTAACATTTATTGTTGTTATGGCGGGTGATATTGACGAATGGTTGGTTGCTGCAGCAGATGTTGATGCTGCATAGACTGATAATCCTGGTGGCAACAATTCTGTTTTAATATTCGTTGTTAAAAAATTTGTATTGCAATTGTTGTTGCTGTTGTTAATACTAGTTTGTTGTTGCTGTTGAATGACCATCGTCGACCGGCTGCCGCTATGTATGCTATAGTTGTGTGCAACATTTTGATGTTGCAGTTGCTGCTGCTGCTGCTCTTGAAATTGTGCTAAATTTGTTGTTGCTGCTACTGTAGTTGTTGATGTAGAGCCTCCTCCTAGCGGTGTGCAAAATTCTGCTTGGCTGGTTGGTTCGCTTTTCACAATTAGCGGCATAGATTGGTAGTATACCATTTTGTTGGGGGATTCTGGAAATAGAAGAAAATACTGGTCAGAACGCAAAGATAATAAAATATAGAGTGAATGAGTTGCACACTGGGACAGATTGTATGTGTGAGTGACTAAGCTTAATAACGCTAAGTAAGGATGCAGTTTTAACTCAAGATTACGGAAACAAGAACTATCAAGTCGCATTTACCCAATTCAATTTTTGTGGTGATTCGACTTGATCAGAAAAATTTCAGCTGTTGTACCACAAAACTTGAAGTAGCAAGAGTACACGATTATCGTTACAGTGCAAACGGAAACACACTGATCTAGCTATAAAAGTCATTATGCCTCTTCTACTTATACATTCGAGCTAGCGGCGGTCTCTATGCTATTGAGCTACATTACGATATTTTTTTGGTTGCTTTGCTTGCGATATAATTTTTGGTTGTTTTTAGTTCTTAGATTTTTTGCTTGGACATTTGCACTTTGGCTTTTTAAATCAGCTGCAAGTGGAACTCTAGCTCTTTTAATAAGTTTCTAGGAGCATGTCTGTCACGGACATAATTTAAGGCTTTGTTTGCTAAGGAAAAGTCCTCCAAAAATCTTCTGTAAAGAGAATATCACATTTTGGACACTTTTTCTAATGATATCGCTTTAACAAAAGATTTTTTGCGCAAATTTTAAGCCATTTTTTCGGCAATTTTACATATTTTTGGTTATTAAATATTATTTGGATAATTTGATATTTATCGGTTTTTCCTAAGTCACTGTGGCTCAGAAACCACTTAATAACTTACGTAAAAAAATCAGCTAGTAAAATTCTTAGCAAATTTTGTCCAATTTTCTTTTAAGATAACAAATAAATTGCAAATTCATAAATAAATTTTCCCATTCCTCTCGACGATTCGTCAAACTTCCAAAGTTCTCACATTAATTTGCCATACCAAACCCGAAAGTACTGACACCAATTTACATTCATTTCACTTTCATTGCAAATGTGGCACGGCTTGTGTATTGCAATTGTAACAAACTTTCCCTTTCATTGTAGAATGCCACCCTTAACGCTAGCTAGCAACAACATCCTACCCCATATATATCTATGACATACACACACTGAGCACAATTCTCAGTCCTGCATAATAAAAGTTTAAGTGATAAAGTGAAATTAAAAAAAAAGCTGCTTGCGGCTACTTGCTGTGTTGTGCAGTGCAGTGCTGCTACATAGCGCTATAGTGGAAACTTCAAACCAAGTTGGGGGGTGGTTGGGCGCAACGAAACCAACCCGCCTATCTATCCAAAAGAGAAAAACCAGGCCCAACTTTTGGCAGGCAACAGACTTTTCATGTGCTACAAATTTCACGTACACCATCCACCTCAACTTATCGCCAGTTCGCATGTCAATTCCGTTAATGTTGTCATGTTTATTTTGTTTTTCATTATTTCTTTGCGGCCGAAAATATTCGTAGGGAGAAGAAAACATTACCATCCCCTTGTTTTTCGTATAAGAATGTTTAAATTTTGCTTCATTTTATGCGTAAACTTTTTTCTTCCAACCTACATAATTTACCCCCAAATGTACAAATTTCTCACTCATCCCTTAGAACTTTCAATTTCAGTTATGTTATGTTTGTTGTATGGTAAATTGAAGATGTGGAGGAGAAGAATATTTTGTTTGGGACTTTATTTTTTGGGGAAAGCTTTTAGTGATTCTATTGAGAGCTATCTGGAAATTTTCGGGCGGCATTTTGTTTTATCAAAATGACAAAATGGCGTTAAATTTTATTCTGGTGTGAGAAATTTTGGAAGTATTTGAACATTTGCAGAAAAGCAGATTGTCAGATTTAGATTTGTTTTGATGAAAGCTTAAAAAATGTGCTGAAAAAAGAACCTCTATATTGTAGACATAATATGACATTATCGAGAAGTAATTTTTCATACACTTCAAAAACTTTTCTATACAATTTAAAACATAATATGCAATGCAATATCAGTAATAAACTAGTAAAGGTGTTATCTTCGGCCAGGCCGAAACTCACATACCCTACAGTGCATTAAAAGTACTTTTTTAAATAAATGTTAAAAAATGTTCAGGAGGTTGAATAAGTCGAAAATAATGTAAAAAGGTTCAAAAATGTTGAAAAGTGTTGGAAAAAACTGAAAATGTCAAAGGCTATGGGAAATGTTGAAAAAAATAGAATAGAAATGACGCCCACTTCTCCAATTCCGCCCACTTTTGTTTCAATAAATGACATTCGTGATTGACATGCACAAACCAAATTTTAGCACACTAGCTTGTATAGTTTGCGATATGTGGCGTAATTATTCTTAAAATTTAGGGCGGTGACACACCCACTGGTACAATCCGGTTGATCCAAAAGTAGCCTTCCATAAACAAACCTCCTACACCAAATTTCAGTATGATTGCTCATATATTTCGATAGTTATGCCACTTAAGGTATTTTAATTGTATGAAAGGTGCCACGCCCACTGTTGCTATTTCAAAAGCTTTTGATGCATATGTACCTAATACCCAGTAAACCACTTACATCAAATTCCAGATCGATTGCTCCAATAACTCACTTAAAATAGCACTTACAACTTTATGTGAATGAGGGAGGTGCCACGCCCACTGATGCAATCTTGTCAAGTTTCATTGAATTTCAAAGCTTATAGTAACCGGCACCTCTACACAAAATTTTATGAAGATTACTCTCATAGCGCACTATGTATAGCATTAAACGTATTTTGCTTATATGGGAGGTGCCACACCCATCGGCACTATTGTGCCAAAATTTTAAAAGAAGACACCTTTTAGAAAGATGATCTGCCATATTAAATTTCATAGCGATTACGTTGTTAGTTCTCTTTTTATAACGTTTATAAATATTGTAGGCTGTCCCACGCCCTTCAACGAATTTTCTCAGAATATTGGCGAAACTTGAATTGATGACTACTTTTAGTGGTATCATCCCTAAAATTTTTATGAAAATCGTATGTGCCAATTTGGAGATATACGAAATCCAAATTTTCAATTGCTAAAAATTGACACGCCCACTTTTACAATTCCGCCCACTTTATGCGCAATTCAAAATTTATAAGATCTGTATTCGTGTACTAAATTTCATCACAATATCTTGCACGGTTTACGAGCTATGGCGTTATAAAAATTAAAAATTTAGGGCTGCGCCACGCCCCTTTAAGAGCCTTTGCAAACCTCAAACCTAGCTTAATCTTAATTTTGTTCTCATCTTCAACAAATCACCAAATTTCATCAAAATCGCTGCATCTTTTTTCAGAATGGACTTGGGTATATTTACATGAGTATGGGCGGAAGGCGTGGCCTTGAACGGATTTCGCCAATTTTTATATGCTAGCAGCTTGCAAGAAGATGAGAGTTGTGTGCCAAATTTCATTGAGTTAGCTTGCCGAGTTTTCTCGTAAACGTGATTTCAACAGACAGACAGACAGACAGACAGACAGACAGACAGACAGACAGACAGACAGACAGACAGACAGACAGACAGACAGACAGACAGACAGACAGACAGACAGACAGACAGACAGACAGACAGACAGACAGACAGACAGACAGACAGACAGACAGACAGACAGACAGACAGACAGACAGACAGACAGACAGACAGACAGACAGACAGACAGACAGACAGACAGACAGACAGACAGACAGACAGACAGACAGACAGACAGACAGACAGACAGACAGACAGACAGACAGACAGACAGACAGACAGACAGACAGACAGACAGACAGACAGACAGACAGACAGACAGACAGACAGACAGACAGACAGACAGACAGACGGACAGACAGACGGACACAGCTATATCGACTCAGGTGGTGACGCTGATCAAGAATATATATACTTTTCCATACCTGCCCCGCCCCCTTCTATGCGTTACAAACGGAATGACAAAGTGAATATACCCTCTGTGTAGGGTATAAAAAGTAAAGTCATTCGATCTTATTACTCCACGAGAGCCTGTATTTTAGCTGAAATATAAAAAAATACTTTCACAACCAAATATGCCCTTGACATTCTCAAGTTTTTCACTTGAAGAATTTTCTTCTGGATGGCCGCGGATCCGTGTCGGCAGCACGTCCCATATATATTTTCTAACACAAGCGAAGTTCTTGTTTTTGAGTTTAAAACTGAAATCTGACTTATGTATATTAACTTTGCCCACAAAGTTAAACCTTAAGTGAGTTCCTTGCTTTCAAAACGTGATCTGAATGTTAAGAGTAATTTATACAAAATAACCTCTTTTCAGGTCGAGTTTCGGAAGAAGTGTTAATTTTAAACTAGGAAAATTCCTTTTTTTGTTAAATGATTTGACTAAAAAAATACCATAGGCAAACATATGAAGGATTAATCAATAAGACTTTAGTAGGTCATATGAACGAAGTAATTGTTGACATTCTTTTTGACTTTTATCAAGTTGAGCCTTAAGCAATTTTGTAATGAAAAGCTATAAAAAACATTTTGCGTACTTTGTGATATTTTTGGACAGCATAATTGGCCACAAACATAGCACCTTACGATACGGGTTGAACTCGCAAACTAAAAATTGATATCAATATGGTGCCTGAGAGTTAAAATTTTTCAAATATTTTTTCAATTTTAAATCAAATAACAAAATATGTAGAAAGCAAAAGTATTTAAAAAGATATACACATAAATCAAATTAATCCAAAGAGGATAAGAAACTAATGGCAATGAAAAACACCGCAGGAAAAGAAGATTGAAGAATCAGCTGTATCCAAGGAAGAATTCGTTATCATGGAGCTATGGAGCCAAAATCAAATTAACTTTCTGCTGCATTGCTCAAAGATATGCTTAGTTTTGATGATTTCAAACGTGTCTACTCCAATAAAGCTGAAGCTACCTTCTAGGTGATAATAATTACAGCACCACTACAAATCAAATACAACAGAAATCATTGATGTCAACATTTTAAAATTTTTTTTGCCAGTATTGTAAAATAGAAAAAGTTTGGGAGGTTTGGCGAATAAGTTTTATTATGTATTTAAAAACATTACATTCCGCAATTTAGTTAGATTTCGTGAAGAGGGCACCTAGCAAAATTAATCAACTAATGAAAATATTAAATTGAAACCATATTTTTCTATGTGTGTAAAATAAGATCTACCAAAATATGGCACATAGATCATTGATTAGATCTTAGCCTTAGTATAATCTATGCAATTTTTGATCTACACAGATTTTGAAAATTTTTTACAAATTTTTTTGAAAACAAAATGAATTGTTCAACCCACCTTTTGCGACTTTTTTAATAAATTTTTTAACGAGGCCATTTTTAGTGCTCGTTGTCGTGATTTCCATTAGTTCAGTACCAGACTTTGATAGTACATCCTTAATCCAATTTTGTTTTGTATTCCAATTCTTATTATCGCCACTTTCAGTCATTGTACTTGCGAAGAAGTCTTTTCAACCAATGCTTTTCCATATAATAATTTTTTTTTGTGTTTATATATAAAGTAATCCGCTTTTATGTGGTATATATTGGCAGTATTCGTTTTTATTTTTGTTGTTGAGGGCTCAGTGCAAATTTTAACTTATAAACAGTCTAAATTTTACATCAGTCTTCAAATTATGAATTTCGTAGTTATTTGTATTTTACATTTTAACATTTTTACGTTTGTCTAGGATTGGATGAAGGAGTTTTTTCCGAGAATTTTTTTAAACTTTATTTTCATTCCAACTCATGGCGGTTATTTAGTGGAATATTTGTCTGCCTTTTGGAGTTATCTTTTGAGTTATATATCGGTCAGCAATAAAAACGTTTCATTTCTGTTTTTTGTATAGATATATCTCAAGGCATATCGATTGTTGGTTTGTTTCGGTTGCAGAATTTATATTAAACTTCAATTTATTTGATTACAATTATTTTGCTTTCACTCCAAGCTATTGATTTTATGAGATATGGACCTTTTATAAAATTTTATGTTTAAAAATTTTTTATTGATAATTATTTTTTTTGCAAAAAAATTCCAAAAAGTTCTGTTAAGTTATGCCGCATATGTATAAAGTTAAATTTTTTAAAAAAATTTTATATTGAAATAAAATTTTTCGTATTATCGATTTTCAGAATTGATTTCGTTTGCAACTTTTACAGAATTTTGACATAGTTAGTTAGGAAATTCGTTGTTTTGTTGTATGCATTCAAGCCAAAGTGTTAATTCTATCCAATGCGCAAGTTCCTATGACGGCATAGCACAAAACTTTTCAAATCCAGTTTTTTTCTCCATGATATTTTTTTCTTCTTTTTTTATTCTTAAATATTTTTGTTTTAAATAATTTTCGACGATTAAATTGACATAAGTTTATTAAGGTTTTTGTTTTTTTTTTTTTATTTAATTTGAAACTTATTTTAACATTTTAGTAGTTCAATAATAAATAAAAAACTTTTGTTTCCTATATCAAAATTTTAATTTTCTTAACAATCTTTTGTTTTATGACATGTTTCTTTATAATTCGCAATAGCTTTTTCAAATCCTTAGTTTGCTGCAGTTTCTTGTTTGTGCCATTTAATTTGAACTTGTTATTCATATGCATTTTTCTAAATAATTTCAAAAAATCATTCATATTTGCAACAACATTTTCCATAGAATAATACATTTCTCGAGAAAACCGAAATAAGAAAACCAAAAAATTTAAAAGAAAACATCAATACAACTGTATTGTGAAAAGTAAAATTTTACATTTTTCAAAATTTTTTTACAAATTTTTTTTTCTCTACACTTTCTCTTTACACTTTTGCTGAAATGAAAATCTCTAATGATTTTCAATTTCCCGCATTTTCCGTTGTATGCCGTTAAAACCAAGTTCAATGTTCAATAGCGCGCCTCCAACTAATGCGTGAGCACCCAAAACCTCTGCTACTAACCACCAAAAAAAAGAACACCATAGCTACTCATGCCATGAGAAATTTCCCAAAATTCTTCTTCAAAAAAAAAAAACATAAAATTCTAAAGGTTCAAGCAGTTTCCTGCATTCTTGTTGAGGGGGAAATTATGCTGAAGCGCGACGGAGAAAACATAAGTTTGAGTGAAATTCTAACTGCTGATATGTTTTAGAAAAATACCCCCTAATTCAAAGTATATCTCATAGCATAAAGAAAATTTCCCACGAAAATGCTGTGAGTGGGAATTTTTTTTTTTTTCGATAAAATTAACTCACAATATTATTATTTCTTATCATATCAGTGGGCTAGAAAACCTGCATTAGCGCATAAATGAGTGTGTACATATATTTAGGGTGAGTGATTTTTTATTTCAAAATGATAATACGAACAAAACAAAATATCCCAAAAGGAATTAATCAAGTGCATAGGTTGTTTTTTTTTTTTTAAATAGAAATGACTCATGTCTTAGTTTCCTAGAATTTTCTTTGTTACAACACAACTTTAATGGTTCCATAAAGTGGGTAAATTTTCGCAATGACTTGAAAAACTTTCCAATATGCTCTAAAATTCAAAAAAAAATTAAGTCATCAAAGTGGATATGTTGAAAATGATAATGCGCAGGTGTTATTTTTGCACTTATCATATAAATTTTGATAAGCTGACGGGTAATCTTAATCCTTGAACGTTTTTAAGGCTGAAGTCATTAAATGCAGCAAATGGAAAAAGTAATGATAATGTCACAAGGCGAAATAGCCTTTGCTTTTACAAATTTTGTTTGCCTTGTTTTAAAGGGTGATCCAATACGAGATACATAACGAGGTGGGTTGTTTTGACAGCTGTCATGTGTCAAGTGGCTTGTCCATATGACGTTTGTGTTCAGTATTCAATACAACTCAATCATGAATAGACTTACTTCTGAACAACGTTTATTAATTGTGGAAAGTTACTACCAAAATCAGTCATCAGTTCTTCAACATTATTTTGGTCGTTATGAGCGTCCTACTGAGCGCACTATTCCTAACACCATCACCAAATTTCGAACCAATTTTACACTATGGGACATTCATAATTCAACCAGAGTGCATACACCCCTTAATTTTGATAATAAAGGGTGTTTTTTTTAGAGGTATAGAGCTTCGAATTGAAATAAAACACAAGAAAATCGTTTTAATGTCCATCAATTTGGCTTTATTGGAAGGATAATTTTATGCCATTAATGTTTAAATATGATTTCGGGCATGTGGCCGCCGCGGCTGGCTCGAATAAAGCCAATTCTACAGGTCCAATTTTGAACCACTTTTTCGAGCATATGGGGCCGTATGTCGGCAATAACGCCACGAATGTTGGCTTCCAAGTCCCCTAACGTTTCTGGTTTGTTGGCGTAGACGAGCGACTTCACATATCCCCAAAGAAAATAATCCAATGGTGTCAAATCACACGATCTTGGTGGCCAATTGACAGGTCCATTCCGCGAAATTATGCGCTCATCGAATGTTTCCTTCAATAAATCGATTGTGACGTGCGCTGTGTGGCATGTAGCGCCGTCTTGTTGGAACCACAACTCATCCACATTCATGCCATCCAATTCGGGAACAAAATAGTCGGTTATCATGGCTCTATACCGGTCTCCATTAACGGTAACTGACTCTCCAGCATTATTTCGGAAGAAGTATGGCCCAATGACTCCACCAGCCCATAGAGCACACCAAACAGTCAGTTTTTGTGGATGTAATGGTGTCTCAAGGGTCTCATGTGGATTCTCTTCACTCCAAATGCGGCAATTTTGCTTGTTGACGTAGCCATTCAACCAAAAATGAGCCTCATCACTGAACAAAATTTTGCGATGAAAATCAGCATCGAGATCAATCTCATTTTCGGCCCATACACCAAAATCACGACGCATTGCATGGTCTCGCGGCTTTAATTCTTGCACAAGCTGGATCTTGTAAGGTCGCAAGCCAAGATCTTTGCGCAAAATCTTCCATAAAGTTGATGGACAAAGCTCCAATTGCTGTGCACGGTGGCGAATCGATTCATTCGGGTCCTCTTCAACATTTTGCTCTACAGCGGCAATTGTTTCTTCGGTGCGCACTGTTCGACGTCTCTGCGGATGCGTATTATCACATAGAGTAAACGTAGTGCGAAAACGATCCATGGTTAACCGAATTAATTGCTCTGATGGACGATTATGTCGACCATAAAATGGACGGAGCTTGCGGTAAACTTCGCGAACTGAACCATTATTTTCGAAATAAATTTGCACGATTTGCAAGCGTTGTTCTTTTGTCAACCTGTTCATGATAAAATGGCAAACCAAACTGAACATAAATGACATTAGAGTTGCCAGATTTGACCATAAAATGCCAGTTTTATCTCTATTCGAAAAACAAACCTCTAAAAAAAACACCCTTTATTTCTGCAGTATCAGGGTGTGTTCGTGAAAAGCGCGAACAATCGAATCGTCGCCGATCTCAGGCTTTGGACATCTCTTATGAATCATTGTGGTTTATAGGCCTTACAACAAAAGTATGAAGCTCTTATTGAATTACGCTTTACCAGTTAGATGTATGGTGTTTTTCCTTGTTACAACAGATACATGACAGTCAATTGTAGTTCTCGATAAATGTTAGCAAACAATTAAATGTTCTCAGAATCATCAGTAGTTTTTGGTATACGTAAACTCAATGTGAATTTATCTAATACTAGCGTACCCGGCAGATGTTGCTCTGCTTTCCCTATTCCTATCTCCAACACCATGGTTATCCCCATCATGGACCGGCACACGTTGTTCTGCCTAAAACTATTTTCGCAAAGCCTAATCTAATTTGATTCAATCGCGAGTTATGGTGTGAATTCTCCGTACAAAACGATTTCGAATTTTTCCCAACGAACAAAATATCAATATTATGTTATGTTGCATGTTGTTATTATGTTTCAGTTGCAAAATTTGTGTGCATATATTCAAAAGGTAACATTTTCCAAAAGGGTAACATTTTCCAAAAAGAAGGTAAGTGCATTTCAAATTGAAGCTACAATGAAGCATATGATTTTCATTCAAAAAATTTGATGCATAACACTCAGTCTGATCAATTTATTTACAGATTGCTTTGATGTGCAAATGTAGGTAAACATTTTTTCTTGCCTTGCTCAATGGGACATCTATTGACTTAGCAAGCCCAACATGTAGTGTAGAGCCTTAACTGGCTAGGTAGTCCGCCGATTTAAGTCTTTGTGAAACTCGGTACTATAAACTGACAACAGGCAACTTTTCATGTAAAAAATATACAAAAATACATTGGTGACCCAAAAAAAAATACTCATTTTCAGCTTCCCCTTAAGTTCAAGGCTTTAGCCCCCCTTGCCCCAACTTTATCTGGCGTTGCTTCTTCGCTCATTCGTTTCTTTCGATATCGCTTTATTAACATACAAAGCAAGCGATACATTAACCAACCTCAACTTAATTTAATAAAAGCTAAGAAAAACTGTTCTTTCGATGTGGCTTAACAGAAAAACAGAAAGAGTATAAGTCTTCGTTTGGAATCATTTTAATTAATTGCTGCTTTTTATGCTTTTTTTCGATACTGAACAAAAAAAAAAGCAGAGAATTCTGAGCTATCCCAATAAACTAACGGTAATTTAACGGTCATTTGTTTGGTGTACTCAAATGAACGCACTGAACCTCATTAGTTTATCAACACGAGGCTAACAATGTGTTTTTTTTTGTGCTTTTCAGTAAATAAAAAAAGAGCAGTCTAAAAATTAAAAAAAAAAAAAAATACAAAGAACTTCAACAAATCACGCTCTTGAATGTTAATGAACTTTTGTGCCAGTTTTTTTTTGTTGTCGCTGTTGATATTTGTTGAAATTTTTGGTTTTGAACTTGTAGTCATGTAAATTATTTATAATTTGTATTGTTGTTTGTGTTAGAGGGTTTGTTGTGACTTAAATTAAATGTTATTATTTAAATTGGCATGAAATATAAAAATTGAAAATTGTTTTTGAATAATATGCATAATTTGAATTTTAATTTTAAGTGCGCTTATTTTATACCTCTACAGTAAATTCGTAATAAAGTAAAGTCACCCAAAATTACTAATATTTTATAAGTTCATTGGATTTATGAAATAACGTATCATCAGCATTAGTAGTGGAGCTAGGGTTATTTGCGCCTTGGGCTAAACGACATATTTGACGCAACCTTCCGAGGAGAATAACATTTTTGGAACAAATAAAATTGTACCTACTACAAACAAAAACTAGTAAAGGTGTTACCTTCGGCCAAGCTGAAAGTCACATACCCTACACTGCATTGAAAGTTCTTTTTAAATAGATGTTAAAAAAATGTTGCAGAGGTTGAATAAGTCGAAAATAATGTAAAAAGGTTCAAAAATGTTGAAAAGTGTTGGAAAAAACTGAAAATGCTTAAAATATATAAAAACCATTGAAAAAAGTTGAAAGAAATAAGTCGAAAAATATGAAAAATGCTGAAAAAATAATAAAAGAGTCGAAGAAAATGTCGAATGAAATTGAATGGGAACAGGCAAAAGGTTGAAAATGTCGAAGAAATAAGGGAAATGTTGAAAAAAAAGAATAGAAATGTAAAACACGAAATATGTCACGCCCACTTCTCCAATTCCGCCCACTTTTGCTTCAATAAATGATATTCGTGATTGACACGCACAAATCAAATTTTAGCACAATAGCTTGTATACTTTGCGATATGTGCCGTAATTATTCTTAAAATTTAGGGCAGTGACACACCCACTGGTACAATAGTCCGATTTTGATCCAAAAATAGCCTTCCATAAACAAACCTCATACACCAAATTTCAGTATGATTGCTCATATATTTTGATAGTTATGCCACTTAAGGTATTTTAATTGTATGAGAGGTGCCACGCCCACTGTTGCTATTTCAAAAGCATTTGATTCATATGTACCTAATACCCAGTAAACCACTTACATCAAATTTCAGATCAATTGCTCCAATAGTTCACTTAAAATAACATTTATAACTTTATGTTATTGAGGGAGGTGCCACGCCCACTGATGCAATCTTGTCATGTTTCATTTGATTTCAAAGCTTATAGTAACCGACACCTCTACACAAAATTTTATGAAGATTACTCTCATAACACACTATCTATAGCATTAAACGTATTTTGTTCATATGGGAGGTGCCACACCCACCGGCCTTATTGTGCCAAAATTTTGTGAGAAGACACTTTTTAGCGAGTATATCTGCCATATTAAATTTCATAGCGATTGCGTTGTTAGTTCTCTTTTTATAACGTTTATAAATATTGTAGGCTGTGCCACGCCCTTCAACGAAATTTTCCAGAATGTTAACGAAACTTGTATTGATGACTTCTTTTAGTGGCATCATCCCTAAAATTTTTATGAAAATCTTATGTGCCAATTAAGAGATATACGAAATCCAAATTTTCAATTGCTAAAAAGTGCCACGCCCACTTTTACAATTTTGCCCATTTTATGCACAATTCAAGATTTATAAGATCTGCATTCGTGTACCAAATTTCATCACAACATCTTGCACGGTTTACGAACTATGGCGCTATGAAAGATAAAATTTAGAGCTGTGCCACGCCCCTTTAAGAGCCCTTGCAGAATTAAAACCTAGCCTGATCCTAATTTTGTTCTAATCTTCACTAAATCAGCAAGTTTCATCAAAATCGCAGCAACTTTTTTCAAAATGGACTTGGGTATATTTACATAGAGTATGAGCGGAAGGCGTGGCCGTGAACCGATTTCGCCCATTTTTATATGCTAGCAGCTTGCAAGAAGGTTTGAGCTGTGTGCCAAATTTCATTCAATTAGCTTGCTTAGTTTTCGCGTAAACCTGATTTCAACAGACATACAGACAGACAGACAGACAGACAGACGGACATAGCTATATCGACTCAGGTGGTGACGCTGATCAAGAATATATATACTTTTCCATACCTGCCACGCCCCCTTCTATGCGTTACAAACGGAATGACAAAGTGAATATACCCTCCGTGTAGGGTATAAAAAGATCATCGTAAACAAATCAAACCAAAAATGAAACATACTGAAATTGAAGTATACAAAAAAAAAAAAAAAATTTAAATTGAAATATAAACAAACTACGCATGTTTCAACAAATTAATGCCGATGAAAATGTTTGCGCCTCCAAATCACTCTGACGGTTGCAAGTACCCCCCTTGCACCGCTACTGATACGCAGACAATTTTTAAAGTATCGTCGCTGTGTTGCTTGTATTTTCAATTAAAAAAAAAGTCTTAAGTACAAATATTTCCTAAATTATTAATATTTATCAAAATTCATTACATGAATCAATATGACAGTTGTCCAAGTGTAAACAATCTACCTTCATTAGAAAAAAGGTTTCATCAGAAATCGGTTTTTTGCTCGATTACGAAGATTGTGAACTTGGTGTTTAACTTTTGACTTAAGCCCGCAAATTTTAAAATTAAAAATAATTAAATATAATAAACGTAATAAACGTTTATTTTCAAAACAAAGAATTTTAAATTCATTTTGAATTTGAAAAGTATTGAAAATAAAATTTTTCAACTTTAATTCAATCGTAAAAAACTTCAAATTGCATTTTGAAGTTGCAAAGTATTTGGAGTTACTCATTTTTATTTTGCATTGAAAACTTTACAACATTGAATTATTACCGATATCACTTTAAATTAACGTGAATTCTTATTTAGAATCTAGGTCCACGCTCAAGGGTGTCTATCAAACGGGAAATGAAAAGTTTTTTTTTATTATTTATTATTATGTACATCATAAAAGTCTACTAGGGCTCCTTTAACAACACCATATACAGGCAAGTCTCGGTATAACGAATGATGTAATGTCAGTCCCTTTCGTTGCATCCAAAAAACCGTTAAATCGGACGATGTTTTTTTTTAATAACTACATTTCAATAACTTAAGAATTTTCAATTCATATAATTAATTCTTTAAGGCGCATAGTTACAGATGCATCAATCAAAGTATTGCCCATTGCTAGATACCACTTTTCCCCATCTTTCTGATAAAGCTCGAATGCCATCACGGTAGAAGTGTTCGTCTCTTGAGGCTATCCACGAATAAAGCCATTTTTTGAGGTTTTCATAGGAGTTGAACTGCTGATCAGCCAGACCATGTGCCATTGAACGGAACAAGTAGTAGTCTGACGGGGCAATATCTGGAGAATGCGGCGGGTGGGGTAAGACTTCCCATTTGAGAGTTTCCAAGTATGTTTTCAATGGTTTAGCAACGTGAGGCCTAGCGTTGTCATGCAATAGGATTACTTTATCGTGCCTCTGTTCGTATTGCGGCTGTTTTTGACGCAGTGCTCTGCTGAATCGCATCAGTTGAGTTCGGTAGCGTTCCCCAGTGATGGTTTCATTCGGTTTCAGAAGTTCATAATAGATTACACCGACCTGGTCCCACCAGCGTGATTATTTGGCCGAGCTGACGATGTAGAAGCATGAGCGGGTAGTTCCCAAGACTTTGTTTTCTTTGGGTTGCTGTAATGAATCAGGAAAACAAACAACGCTCTACGTCTCCTGGTTTCAAATTATAACGAACCCAAGTTCCTTGCTTTGGAATCATCCCCAGCGCATGCAAACGCTTGGAAATGGCTTGTCGGTTAACTCCCAATACTTCTTGCGTTTGGGCCGAACCCTCATCGAGCAATGTCTCCAATTCTGTATCATTGAAGGTCGATCGTCGATGTCGAAATCATTGTCATCATTGACGAAACCAATCTCGGCACGTTGTTTCGCTCAGAACACCATCTCCGTAAACTTTTTGGAGCTTTCGATGCGCGTCAGCCGCCGTTTTCTTCGATTGAAAGAAGAAAATCAACACCTCCCGCAAATGACGATTATTTGGAACAAAATCAGTCATTTTCGAGCAACCACAAACAGACTATGAAAACATAGAATCTTAAAAGTGTCAAATCGGTTTGTTTACCATATGTTTAGGCTAGATTCATAATGTTTCGATATGAACCAAATCGACCAGCTCTTACCGCTAGCGCCATCTATTGACAAACAGTGAGAACTTAGTTGCGCACCTAATATCAGTGTGAATGAAAACGACGTGACTCGACACTTGTCAATTTCAGTATTGAGAAACAAAATTTTTCACATTTATTACTTACTTTCTAAATGTTTTAAAATTTTGGTCATTCCTCATTCGTAATATCGGGGTGAAATTTTATGAAACATTCTTTATAAAGGGTAAAATTTATGACAATTTTTTAGATCGGATTTTCGTTATCGGGAGGTTTGTTATACTGCGACTTGTCTGTATTTTCAATTAACAAAAAGGGCCCGCTCTCGGCAAAGTCTTAAGCTGACTATAACTAGTTGTTGATATATTCACATCGAATGCGTGTAAAATCTTAAACTTTATATGCATTTTAAAAATAAATGTGACGTGATACGGGGTATACATTGTTTGAAATAGTTGATCAGCATAAAATTATCTTTCTCTGTCTCTTTCTAAAAATAAATAATTCATCTCTGTCAATTTTTTTTCTACAGTAAATATTAATAAAAATATAATAAACAAATGCACATGAAATCTTCTACCTAACATTTTATAACATCCGCAGTTGACTCACTTGTAGACGAAAAATTTTGTATCGAGATTTTTCGCTGTTGTTGTAAAAATGCTTAATAAAAACAACAACTAATAGAGCAAGCAACATAGTTAAAATAAAGTTTGTTGCTTGTTCCATTTACTCAAATAGCGCTGAGGTCAATGAACATTTAAATAGTTTTTGTATATTATTTTTGGTTGATTTTTTTTGTTGTTTGTTTTGCTGTATAAGCGTGTAAATGATAAGCAAAAAGCTTTTCTTAGGCTTAAGTGTAAAAAAAGCTTTTAGTTAAAGGTTGCAACATGTACAATGTACATCGGTGCTTAATAAATTCTTGCGCGCTGATAAAGTTGTTTTTCAAAGAATGCCTGAAAAATTTAGTTGAACAAAAAAAGTTGTTTTTCTAATATTTTTTTATTAAGAAACAAAACACGAACAACGCAATTCCATTGTTTATCTTAAAAATATCAATAACCCAGTAAAAAAATGGAATACCTGTAATATGATGAAGGGTAATATGAGCGTTTTTGTTTCAGCAATCACAACATTGTCACATTGTTTGCAGAAGTGGAACTGTTGGTTTGGTAATCCAATACAATTTTTTATGCTGGGAACGTGAAAACACGTGAATTGGCTCAATACACAAATATAATTCATTTTCAGA
The DNA here is from genome assembly GCA_963680825.1 of Meiosimyza decipiens. Classification (NCBI taxonomy): domain Eukaryota; kingdom Metazoa; phylum Arthropoda; class Insecta; order Diptera; family Lauxaniidae; genus Meiosimyza; species Meiosimyza decipiens. The sequence continues at coordinate 17,053,719 of OY804260.1, read as the reverse complement.
TACGTAGATACAAATGTAATTGAAATTACATAAATACATTGGCGTAGTCAGGATTTCTTTTTTATTTTTTGGGGCAGAAAAATAGGATTTAGTTTATTTACTCATTAGATTAAAAAAAAATTCTTTTAAAATATAAAAACAGAATTGGGGAGGCAGGGGAGGGCTTAATCCCCTTAAATTTTCTTAACTGCGCGTCAGCATATAAAATATGCGTTGGCTTTTGCTTATTCGAATTTTTGTCAAATCAAGCGCCATTAAAATTTGCTCACTAGAGTGCGCTGTACTGCGTAGTGCCTATTGTTATTGTGTTTGTAGATACATCAACAGATACCCAACGTTTAAAAATGAATAGATGTGAGCAGTCAAGCAAAGATTGCGACGCACATATTGTACGCGCTATACGCACAACGTTGTTACGCAGATAATCATTATGATTGCGGCGAGTAGGAAGCATTACGTCGTTGCGTTAAAGACGTAGTAATAATTTTCCCTGCGTGCGTATGTGTGTCTCTGTGCGTTCGTATGCGTGTGCTTGGCTTATAAAATTTTACATTGACGTAGGTCGCAAACTTATAAAAGTAATCAACAAATAATGAGTGCTTTTTTTCTCGCTTCAAATACCTACCAGCAATTGGGCAGATACACTAAATATCGCTGAGGTATGAAGTATTTATTTAAAGAAGGAAAGTACTTCTATGACTCGAAATGTGTGTACAATGTTCGTTTTCAATTAAAAAAAACCATGCGCAAACCTTTCGCCATCTCAAACAACAATTTTCGTAGTAATACATGTCCATCGGTCGCGGTTAGAAAGCTGATATTATTGAAATTTTACAGGAGATGGAAAAAACTTTAAAACATCAAATAAAAAAAAAAATTGAAATAAAATTCCTACTGGGCTAGTTAGAAGATTTCTTAACGTAATCATTAATGGCGGTAAATTCCACAAAGGCCATTTCTATCAATAATTTTTTTACATTTGCACAATTTTCGCCAAACAAAGCATTTTCGAATAATCTCAAACACTCATCAAAGCTTTGCATATCATAATTATAGCCCCTATGATCATATCACAACATCACGTAATCCGTAAATTTAAACGTGGACTTGCCCCTTCCTTTATTTTCCTTATATGCTACTTTTCCTGGTGGATAAGGTAGGAAATTTTGTATGAGATTTTAAGCTTAAATCTTTACTAGCTTAACTAGCGATACAAACATAGACTAAATATAAGGAGGGTTTTTCAGTTTATCGACAAAGAAGTCAATTTCGAAAGAAAATAAGTCAGGGCCTTTCTATTCAATAGGGACGATAAACAATAAAAATATATAATATGTTCGCCAAAAATTTTACTTTACTAAATATTTGTTGTTAGTTAACGTGCCACATACTCTGCGGAATAGAATAACTTTATTGGATTAATCATATACATATTTAAATGGTTATAATTACCTATTCATATTTGGATAAGTAAACATCGATAGCTAAAAATATCGATTCAAAACTAACTTTTTTAACTTCCAATATCGTCACATTCTAATTATGGATGTCGTTAGCATTTACATTATCAAAAATAGCTAAATTGTATGTCAAACGGAAGGTTCAGGTACTCAAATCCACTTAAACTGAATTGTTGAAATTTAAAAGATTGTAGAAATTTGATAATTGGGAAGTTCTGATCAATACGAATTTTTTACTTCAGAGCGACGCTCCACTTTGCCCTACTAGTACACAAAGTCACTATCTACATTTTTCAATGCAACTGAAACAAAGCGTTTGTCCTTTCTTATTAACTGTTAAATTGCATGTAGAAACTGTTAAAAAGCATACAAACAAACAGCCTTATAACTTGAAAACATGAAAATATAAATATTGACCTTTTGTTTTACATAGACGATATGTATGTATGTACACACCTACGTTATAAAAACACATTACCTTTTAGCATCCCTTCGCCCTCATCTTCAAAAACGCTGCGTTATTTGCAACCATATACCCATTGCAGATGCATTTAACAACGCAAATATCTCACACTATTGCACAAAATCCATCATTTCGAACATACAACTTCTCAAGGCAAAAAAAAAAACGACGCATTAGCATCCGGCCCTCTCCAACTTATCGCAATTCCACCCCCACTTGATTGCTAGCGTAGGCCACTTAAATTTTCTGTATCTATGAAATACAAGTGAAATAGTTGAAAACTCAAATGTCGCATTGCACTGCCTCTTTCGCTTCGTGTTGGCTTCGTTTCAAAAAGCACCACTGTTCGGCACAACCAACGACTGTCATCGTCGTTGTTGTGTGTTGTCGAAAACTTGCGCACTGCCTCCAAATACAAAGCGAATAGCAGCAAAAGTATCGCATGGATGTTTTGTTGTTGAAAACCATTGCATTGCCGCCACGTGTAGATCAAGTTCAAAGTTGTGCTGCTGCTGCTGGTGCTGTCGTTGTTCTTTTGCTTTTCGCCACATTCTCTGCTGCTGCATGGTCGGTCGCCGTCGACGTTTTTGCAAGTTTTGCGACAGCGTTGCAGTGCTGTCGCCGTCATCGTCGTCGTTGTCGCTGCTGTTGTTGCGAATTGCAAGTGTGAGTGTAGTCGAGATTTTTCGTTTGCGTCGTTCTTTGTGTTAAAGTGCAAAATGTGAATGGTTTTTATTTTGGTTTTTTGGGTAAATTTGTATGCTTGCGTATCTTATGGATTGTTTTTGCGAAGCCGTATCTTTTAGTTAATTTTATAGGTTTTTCAAAATAAATTATTAATTAGGTATATTGTTTACATATTACGTAAATGATATATGGGTAAATTTTCTTATTAAAGTAAAACGTGAGTGACACATAAGTCATATGGAATTGATATAGAATTTGATTTAAAATTACTGAGTCATTTGCAATTTCTGCTTGGCATAAATGCCGCAAATTATTTTTAAACATATGTGTCACTCACGTTTCATTTTTTGTAAAAATTTAAATGTTTTTATTGAAGTTGCCATAGCATGAACGATGATGATAAGCATGTTTTCGTATCTTTTAAACTATTTTTGCGTAGCAATCTTTGCTTTGATTGTTTACACAACTCGCTTGTAAATAAAAAATCTTCTTTGTGCATTGTAAATAAAAGGAAACGCAAGTGACGCATAGTTTTATTTGCAATTTTGGCACTCTTCAGTTAAATGACGTGTAAATCTTGAAAAATATCTAAAATATAGCAACGTTTTTATGCGTCACTCTCGTTTCATTTTAATAAAAATTTGAATTTGTTTTTTAAAAAGTTAACAAAGTGTGATTTTCTGTCTGTAACAATAAAATTTACAAAGAAAGTCAAAAATAGAAATATACTTTCGGTACTTAAGCTTAAAGATATTGACTCTTTCATTGAATCGTTAACTAATAAATGCTCAATACAACAATAGGAATAAAAACACCTGTCCGTTACAATTGAAATTAAGGCAAAAAAGTTCAAAAAAATAAATATTAAAAACAGCTACTCGAAAAAGCAATGCAAAAAAAAAAAACAAACAAACGAAACCAACACAGCTCAAGTTAACACCGCTAAGGAGGGAAGATCGCACAGCACCACACGAACCAACCAACCTCATTCAATAAAAAGTTCAATGAACTAAGCAGCCGAGAAAAATAAAAAAAAATTTAACGCTGCTACAGTGTCTTGAAAAAATAAACCGATAAGCTCAAGTAAGTCAAAAAGTTAAACACAACAAAAAATAAAAATAAATATTATGAACGTCACAAAAACAAAAAGCATTTCAAGAATACAAAACCAACCTCAATATAAAAACTTTTGAAATTATTTTCGGAAACTTTTATCAATTGTGTCGAAAATATAAAAATGACGCATATTTAAAAAGAACGGAAATACAAAACAAAGAAAACAACCAAAAATTTGCCAAAAAATTCAGAAAAATTAATGTTTTCTTGGATACCTACGGATATCACAAGATGTATAAATTAAAAAAAAAAATTCGCAACATCAAGAAAAGAGTAAAGAAAACATAAAAACAGATGACGACTGGCTTAATAACAAGTTAGTTGATCGCGTTTTATTTTTTTTTAACTATAAAGGAGTTCTCGAGGAAAAAGTTTTACCATAACCTGTACGATAGTTTTTGGTGAAAGGTTGCAAAAGATCAGACGCGTAATCTTTTGTCTTCACGTTATTGCCACGGCTTTTTCGGTGGTTTCATCTTTTTTTATATTTTTTTTTTTTGATTTTATTTGGCGATTTTTATTACCTAATTTTGACATTTAACATTATAAGCAACAAAAGCATATGGCTATAAATACTGACCCATGTTAACTACATTTTTATTGCTTCTATAAAATAGTGATGTATGTGAGGATTTTATAAAATTTTAGCTGATAAGAATTAGCGCTATATACGCGGGAATATCAATAAATATCGATGACTTAACTGCACTGAAAAAATGCAGCTTTTTTTAAATTTTGTTAACTGGATCTTTCAGTGTGATCTCTTATTAAGAACTGGCAAAGTCAACTAATAGTTTCTATTTCTAATGTATCTAATACTACTGTCGTGAACTTTCTTCTGGAGGTTTTTAATTTAAGTTCATATAAAGTACTTCTACCCTATCTAATTACGAAACAAACTTCAAAGCCCGATCAGATGATTAACTCTTGTCATACAGAGATCTTTGGAGAAACAAACTATGCAATTTTCGGCTCTATAACTTTAATGTAATATAGTATTGTATTTAAATCACACTTTTCGAGTAAATAAACATAGACTGAACCGCCGGCGAACAGTGAGATAGTTTAGCTAATTTTTCAATAATTGTTGGAAAAAACTATATATAACAACAATGAGTCAAAATTTAGATTACTGAATGTAGTTCATAGATGTGCTGATTCAAAAAAGAAGGAATTGTCTCACTGTACGCACACCTCCTCCCCCCAAATTTGTTTATTTGCTCTAACAACACTGATCCAAAATTTAAACCGTGAAAGGCTTTCAAAGATATGCTGAATTCAAAACAGAAAAGAAGTGCCTCACTGTTCGCACCTCCTCCCCCAAAATTTGTTAAATAGGAATTGGTTTCGAAACTCTTAACAAAATTTAAAAAAATATTCATCAGCCTTCAAACCAATATCAACATTATGATGAAAGATTTTATTTTAGATTCTGACAATGAGTACATATCTAATGAATATCTTTCATTTCTCTATTACATTTAAGCAATCGAAAAAATAACTCATTTTCAGAATTCTAATCAGGCTATAAAACAACCCTCGTATACTAAATGTGTATACAGAATAAAAATTCTCGCAATTAAATAAATAAAAAAAAAAATATAAAATATAAATTTTATGGCAAAGCGAAACAGAATACAAACCAAAGGCTGTGCAGTTATCCTTGAACTTGACGAAAGAGCAGCTTGCAAAATTACAAGCAGATAAACAATATGTGTATGTGTGTATAATAATGATGTGCAAATGTACAGATGCATTTGCACTCGTTAAATACGTATCTATTCTATTTATTGTATACCAGTTTAAGTGCTTTATGAAAATATAATGAATTTGATTTTATTTGAATCATCAAATCAACTCAAATTATTTGTGTAGCTAAACATAAGACTCTTGTAATCATTGCATTAAAATAACTGAGGTTTGAACACGTCTGACTATAAAATATTAAAAAAAGCTAGTAATAAATAGGCTGAAAAAAAATTCGTAACAAGTATGAGCCAGAAGATCCTACAGCTTTTTGTCAATTCGATAAAAAGTTATTATAGAAAAGTGCAGTATTATAGGAAAATGTATAGAACATTTGACTCAAATGGTCAAATTTTAATCATCTTCAACCCTGACTGAACTCAATTTTTAGAGATATTCAATAACTTAAGTTTTTCAAAAGAGATAGTTGCTGGCGTTTTATCACCGAAAAAGGAAGGATTAATTTAATAAAACTGACTTAAAGCTTTAAGCTTATTAGCTAAGAAGGCTAATAGCTGTAGTAGCTAATTTCTATTTTTGCTGTTTTGATATTGTGTTTTTTTTTAATAATAAAAAAGAAATAAACTTAAAGAATAAACCATAAACATGAGGAGCTTTTTTAAACGTCCTCAAAGTGCTCTTGAGTCTGAGTTAAAAAGAAAAAAAAAGAAACAAAACATTCATGGCGGTGAGAACTCCAAAAACCCTGTGCTGCCAATCGAAGTATGTATATATTGATAATGTACATGAAATATATGGCCGATTAATTCTTCTAGGGGGATAAGATTTGTAATGGAAAGGGCTTAGCCCATAGTTACGCCAATCGAATCATGAGTTGTCTAACGAGAATTGATATGCTATTATGTGAGTTTTGGTGTTGTGCAATAATTGATTATTTGTTATGCGAGATCATAAAGATATTCGAACAAACTTTTTAATGCAAAAACAGGATTAAAAAAAAAAAAAAAATTAAGGGTATTTAGGACATAATGACCACGCATTTTTATAATAAAATTCAGTAATTTGCAAGCGCTGTTCGTTTGTTAGTCTATTTATGGTAAAATGGCAAACTTTACTGAGTATTTTTGGCGTTGACACATACTACGATCACGCGTGATTCGTCAAAAAATTTACATTGAAAAAACAAATAGACAAAAAAATCACTCGCTATATTAAAAATGTACCATCAAATGGCCCACCCTTTATAAGCATAGCAAATCAGAAATCATATTGCAATATCACTTTTAATCGTAGGTACTGAGCACCCTTAAGAAAATAATAAAAAGTAGATTTGCCAAAAAATCAGAAAACACCACTTGAAGCAAAATGGTGAACAAATGGCATTGCTTAGGTTCTACACGTGCCTACGTATGTATGCATATAGTACCTTTCCCACATAAAAGGTGTGGGTTTTTCGTTTTATCTTATTATTGTTATTGAGTACAAATGCTAAAAAACCGGTTGTTTCTTGTGCATTCAAAATGATTTTTATTTATTTTTTGGCTGTTTTTTGTAAGCAGCAAATTTTGTTTTTTTTTTTTTATTTTCACAGAAACGCACGCAATTTTGCTACGTATATGGCGAGATTTCGTTAGAATGCTGCAGCTAACGCTACGTATTCATGTGTAATACATAATTTAATGGGGTAGGCAAAGAGCTCCTTCATTTGTATAGGTATAGTTTAGTGATGGCGTACTACAAAAACTAAAAAAAAGGTAACAATTACCATAAAAAGTGAAGTAATCAAAGATACGCCGACATTTTGAATTATACGAGTACTAACAAAAATATATATGCACATACAGCTTAGGTTAATTTAATTTCGATTGAATTAGTTTTTGGGTGTTGATAGCTACCAAAATATATTGGAAAAGTCATAGCGCTGGAAACATTTGTTTTTCTGAAATAATCTATTTAGAGTCTGAACAAATTAAGAAACATTTTTTATTTTGAAATAATCTATTTAGAGTCTGACAATATCGGAGCTGAGTTTGAAAAAGTCGATGATATTTGAAAAATATATATAAAGGGTTATTGGATAAGAGCTTCCTACTTGTTGTCGTAAGGTCCATAAACCGAAATTTAAACGTAAACCAATATCAGTCGGCTTCAATTCTTGTACGAGCTGTATTTTATAGGCTTTCAGACCAAGATCGCGCCTCAAGATACGCCACAATGATCCATAAGAGATGCCCAAAGCCTGAGATCGGCGACGAATCGATTGTTCACGCTTTTCACGAACACTCTCTGCTACTGCAGAAATATTCTCAAAATTAAGGGGTGTATGCACTCTGGTTGAATTATGAATGTCCCATAGTGTAAAATTGGTTCGAAAGTTGGTTATGGCGCTACGAATAGTGCGCTCAGTTGTATGCTCATAACGACCAAAATAATGTTGAAGAATAAGTTTTCACAATTAATAAACGTTGTTCAGCAGTAAGTCTATTCATGATTGAGTCGTATTGAATACTGAACACAAACGTCATATGGACAAACCATTTGACACGTGACAGCTGTCACAACAACCCAGTTGGAAAAGTGACCTCGTATTGGATCACATTTTAAATATCTACTAAGGAAAAACATCGAATATTGTCGAAGAACAATAATAAGACCAATAAAAGTCGAAAAGTATCGAATCGTATTGCACAGTAATCAAAAAAGTCAATATATGTAAGAAAGTATTGAAAAAATCAATATAAAATAGGAAAATTAAAGAAAAACCTCAAGAAATTCATCGAATGGTAAAATGTCAAACTTTGTTTTAGGAAGAAAGTTGATGACTTTTGTTTGGTCAGTAATATTAAATTAAAATAAAATTAATTTTGGAAAAATTTTTGAATTCCTGCCAGGCCTCCAGCTTTGACATGATATTACGGGCTTGGTCAGCCTAATCGCGGTCAACCTGGTTTGATATCGTATCTCAGCTGAAAGCGTTATAGACTTTTATTTCTTTGAAAACTGGAAGTTCAGTAAGCGTATATTATATGCAGTATAGAGCTATTCTCGAAAACTTTATATATATGAATCGTATATGGTTTCAACGAGTCGACATTGCTGCCTGTACAGTCATACATGATTTTCTTCGATAACTTTTTCTCTAGCCAAATAATCTCAAAAAATGGAGAAATTTATTGGCGAAATAGTTCTACAGACTTTTTCCTATGGAGCTAACTGAAAGAAAAGATTTACTAGAATAATTCTGTCACTTGCGATTTTATTAAAATTCTTTAATCAAATACGATGCTATTCAAATTTAGAATATATTTTATATTATTTAGTCACCCTGCTGTAGCTATTCGTTATTGTTTCGTAATAGTTTAATAGAACACTTATTGGCCTAAGTTAAAAAGTTTAAGCCAGCAACAGCTTTAACTTGCGTCTTCCTCCTTGTAAGAAAGCGCCTAGCACGTAGTCAACAAAGTAATTATTGACTATTAATGTTGATAAAAACGCTTTGTTTTTTATCTCAAAATGCCATGATACGTAATTGTTTATTTTAGATGACATCTTAGTAGCCTCGTAAACAACATAATATCTAAAAACAATTCTATAAATCGCAAAATTTCTAGAATTAGCAGTTTAGTGATGAATTCTCATGAAAAATATCAGATAGTAAATACCGCTTCTCGTATGAGCTAAAACACAACAATTACTCGCATATTGCTGAGTCATTTACCGTTGGGCATTTTAAGACTTTTTTTCTTTTATTTTAAAACATCAAATAATTTTAGCAACATTTTTTTTTGTCTCGATGTGTTGTACAAATTTTTCAGACCAAGTACAGTGTGTGTTATTAGGTGCACACAGGAGCACAAGTGATATTTTTCTGTTTTTAAAGAAAAACAAATTTAAAGTTAAATTTTGTAGTAAGTTTGAAAATTCAATAATCCTTTTTTATCTTTAACCCAAAATGTCACTTATGCCCCTTGACCTCTAATCCGCAGCATAGCTACTTAAAATCTTAACGCATTATAATGATGCGCCTGAACGAGTAAAAGTCCATAGCAGCAATTAACCGACAACAATTTGCGCCAGAAAAAAGATATGAAAGCACAATAAAATTTGAAGGTCGAAACTTTCGTAGCACTTAAAATAAATATTAGGTAACTAGAAGTTATTTTCGCAAACAAATATTTAATATTTATAAGAATTTCTTACTTTTATTATGTTTTTTATTTATTATTTGTGCACTTGTTATTGTGATTTTGTTGCTGTTGTTGTAGGCGCCGGAAATAGCGCTGCCGCCTGTAAGGCGTGTGGTTCTAAATTTAACCGATTTTTGTTGTTGTTGATATTACGCTAATGTGTGCGCGCGCGTGAAGATATCTGATCACATCTATTATTTATTTAGTTTTTTATCAATTTTTTTTTTTTAGGTTTTGCTTTTTACTCTTTGAAGAGTTTTCGCAGTTTTAATACTTTTTTATGTTGTCTTGTGCTGCACAACGGCACGAAATTCTAATTAATCAAGGAATTTCACCATGATATAGGTAAATCGTTCATGTGATTGATAACAAAATATGGTACCCAGCGGGAAATTTGCTGAAGATAAACATAAATGAATGTGTATGTTAAGCAGCGGTGGGTGCATGATAGCTTTATTGGTTCCATTTGGCTACAGGTTCGTGTTGTTACTTAAAACAAAAAAATCAACAACAGAACTTATTCAGAAAAAAAATTTATCAAAAAAAATGTACTTGAACCAAGGTTTTGAAGTGATCGGCAAGCCCGAAATTTGATGTCAAAGTCGGGTGCTTGGTGAGAATCTAAAAATTCTGAATTAGCCTTTTTACCATTTGAGGGGAATTTGTTTTTTTTTTTTTTTTGAGAAGGCTTGGGAATTGCTTCTTTTCAACTTGGCAACCCTGACTTGAACATATGTGTGAAGTTGCGGTGGGCTCATTTTTTTTCATTTGATTTTTTCTTTGTAAAGTTTTGATTGTCGTAAAAGTTGTTTCTTATTTCGAACTGCACCAAAAAAGCACATATGATAACAAGCTTAATAGCTGAGAAGACTAATAGCTGTAGTAGCTAAACTGTATTATTATTATTATAACTAAAAAATTGTTATAGTTTAGCCGTTTCTAGTTAGAATTGCTAAAATAACATATTCAGCAATTGCTGCATTAAATTTCTCTTAATTTCAAGAAGATTATTTTGGAGCATGACAAATTTTTTTTTTTTCGAAAAGCTAAATCATAGGCGATATATCGATTGAAATTTCATGAACAAAGTAAACTAAAAAATTCTTCATTATAACAGTTAGAGGTCATTGAGGTTGATGCTGTATAGCGAATCGAAACCATGGTTTGTCTGACTTGTCGTTAGTGCTATTCTTAATATTGTAATATTTTTGATTGATTTACAAATATTTACTGAATTAGCTTATTTACATATCAAATAACAAAGTATTTTTCAGTTCTTAAAAAACTTAACAAAAAATTCTTCTTAAGTATATAATTTAAAATTCCTGCTGGGATACTTACTCGTAAATATTTATTAGCTCATTGTTTGATTTTAGCGCAAAGTTCAATACTACCTCAACATAAGATTTATAATACAGGTAGACATTTTTTTTTTTGATAAGGCTTTTTAGATTTAGTACCTTAACTTTTTATTTAATATCTATTGTATCTATAATATTGATAGCTTGTTCATGTGTCAATTTTAACTAAGTATTAGTTGGAAAATAATAAAAATATTATTAATCAATGCTTTTATGACAACATTTTTATTGAAACTTTGTTAAACTTTATACTTTTAATATCTTTACAAGTTATTGAGTCAATTGCAGATATGAAAAAGACAAAGTACACGTACGAAAAGAACTATTGTCGTTTGGGCTGCAATTTAACAGAAGGTAAATCTGGATATAAGTAGGTGCCACGCCAACAATTCCAACAATTGGGTACATTTTATGCCCATTACTTTTGAAAGTCACTAGACTGTTTTCATACCAAGTAAAATTATATATATGCTAGAGCTAATGAAATCAGAAAAGTTAAGCCAGCAGGAATACATTTTTTTTGAAGGTGTTCAAAATTCTATTTGCAGATGGCTTAAACTGTCAAGCTTAATTGATTCACATTCGGGGGAAATACATATTTCTAGACACAAAGCAAAACTTCTTAATTGCGAAATTTTAAGTAAAACTTATTTGTTTGATGTATGTTGTTGGGAGCTGTATGAGTTTTTATAAATTGTAAATCATGTTCATGCCAGGGGAGATACATTTGCTTGCTTAGACGTTTAAAATTTCAGAATGAACCATGTGACTTTATTGGAAATTGTTTCTCGTTTTAAAAAAATTTCGTTGAATAGTAAAACAAATTTTTTAAAACTAAACTAAATGCTGTTTTTTTTTTGAAATATTGATTTTCAAAAATATCAGTAACTAGTATTACCTGTTGGCTCAAATTTTTTAAGTGGTCTTTGTGAAAATGCTATTTCAAAAATAATTTTGTGTGAGGCCACCCTTTATAGAAGTTTTTTTTTCTATGTTGTGGCAAATAATTTAACAGCTACATGGTGTAGGTTCGGTGTGAATCCATTAGCCGTCGAAATGATATTTTAAAAATATTTTTGAATGCGGGCCACCCTAAATATGTGCCCTAAATAAAAGTTTAATAACCCTAGCTATGCCTCTTAATATAAAAGACACGTGGTGTATATTCCAAGTCAATCGATTAAGTGGCTTTTGTGCAAATGCTATTTTAAAAATATTTTTGTAAGACGGCCACCCTAAATAAAAGTTTTGTAACCTAAACTATGCCTCTGAATACAAATGACACATGGTGTAAAGTAAGCTATGCCTCCGAATATAAAAGACACATGCTGAAAATTCCATGTGAATCGATGAAGTGGTTTTTGTGAAAATTCTATTTAAAAAAATATTTTTTGAATGAGGGTCACCCTAAATTCAAGTTTTGCCTAAGATATGCCTTTTAATATATAAGCTAAGTGGTGTAAATTTGGTGTAAATCGTGAAAATGATATTTGAAACATATTTTTGTATCAGGGTCACTCTAAATATGCTTCCTTAATAAAAGTTTTATAGCCTATAACATTCGCCTGATGTGATGTGATAATAACGTACTGTAAAAATTTCATCAAAATCTGCCGGATAGTTTTCGCGTCCATAAGAAACAGACAGACAGACAAAAACTGAATTTTATATATTAATTGAGATTTGGGTTTTTCGGGAACGTAATGGTCGGATTTTTTTTTGCATATCGAATGCATTTTTGCCATATACCCAAAAAAAATGTTGAAATTTTCATAAAAAAACTTACTAAAAATGGGGTATTTTCTTTGCGCATGTTTCATAAAAATATTTTTAAGAAAAAAACACTAATAATATAAAAAGTTCAAGTTTATAGAATTTGTACTGAAAATGTGCCCCATATAGAATTCTACAGAAAATTCGATCATTGTACCGAAGTTACTAAAAATGACTTCAATGCACTTACGTATGATGATTTTTCACAAACTTAAAAGACTGGATTAACCATATAATGTTTTTAAATTATTTTATATATATATGAACATATATAGTTATTGTGCTTAGGTAAATTTACTTCTGAATTCGGCTTAGTGTTTTTCATTATCAAAAAATACCAATTTATTTAAGTATTTTAAACCGAGCGAGCGCAACTTAAAAAGTTTCATAAATTTTTTTTTATATTTTTTTATTTTTGATTTTATGTTTTTGTTTTTTTTTTTGATTTTATGAATTAGGTTTTTTTTTTTTGATTTTATGTTTGTAATATAATTTTAATTAAAAGTGAAGCATAGTTTAAAATCTTGAAAAATAATTCAAGTGAGTTCTTGAAGTTCTCATTTAGTTCCCAATTTTGATTATAAAATGTATTATTTTAGACCTTCGAAGGTTTAATATCATCGAAAAGTCATAAAAAAAAATTTTTTTTGAGCTCGTATTTTATTTGTCCATCAAAAAGTAGTAAAAAACAATGGTGTTTTTTTTTTCAAAATTCAATTCTAATAAATATTTATTGAAATGAAGTCTCAAGAAACCTGGCGGTAACTTAAAATCAAAAATTAAAAGATACTTTTTTAAATTTCTATTTTTTTGATGATATAACTCAATAAGGTTTACTTATAAAATTTTTGTAGCCTCGGAAATATGCAAGGACTTATGAGATAGTATCATATTTTTCAAAGCAAAATAAACTACAAATTTATATATTTTTTGTAATTTACAAACCTATGGCATTTATTAAAAATTTAAAAATAAAATTAAAAAAAATTATAATAAAAAATTATTTTTTGTCATCCGATTTTCTTCAATTAGAAGTGGCTCAAAAATAAAGAACTCCGCTTCGAATTCAAGGACTTCTATTTAAAATAAAGGTTTTATGATACTTAATCAACTTAGCTTTCAGTGCTCGTTTCCAATATGCGTTATACTTCAAAGTTGAAGTGCAAAGTGTTAGGTGATAAGTCAGTTCAATAAGTAATAAGCTTAACGATGACTCAAAATGTTAAGTGTCCTAGATATTTGGGGAAACACTACGTATGACTCAGTGCATGAGTTATGCATAATTTGAATGTGGTTTTCTTAGATAAAACAATAATAATTTTATAAAATTAATTGCATGCTCATTAAGGTATAAATTACTCATGGGCTTTAAAATTCAATAACATGTAGATAAACAAAACTATATTTTAAAAATATATATAAAATATATATATAAAAAATATATTTAAAAAATATATATAAAAAATATATATAAAATATATATATAAAAAATATATATAAAAAATATATATAAAATATATATTTAAAAAATATATATAAAATATACTCATAAAAACATATTCACTATGAACCTATAATTTTTTTTAATTATATATTTTCATAAAACTTACAATGAAAATATTTAAAAAAAAAATATTTCATAATAATTTTGAAAAAAAAAATTAAATATTTTTCAACTTACCATAAAAATTGAAAAAGTTCGTATGCAAGTAATCCAAAAATTTGCTGTATCTTGTTATCTAAAAAATTTGTTTCAAAACTCAATTTCACCACTATTACAGTTGATTTCTCCTTACAAAGGATAATGTTAGAGATAATGCGTTAAAATGTAAACGTTACGAATTTTACGTGCGTTCTTAACGTAATGCCAATGCAACGCGAATTGTCCACTTGGAGCGTATAACACAAAAACTTATATGAAAACACCGCGCAGTGATACCGATACCGTTTAGCGAACAGAACGAGTTGAGTTGTTGCAAAAGAATCAGAATGAAAATCCAACGAAATCAAGTGATATTAAACGACTGGGTCGAATCACCGAACGAGAAACCTTGATATTGAGCACTGTACGTGTAGTACGTAACTTAAAAGTTAGTGAGAAAGTTTCGTCAAATAAAGAATTTTTCTTATTGCAAAAACAAAGCAAAAATTATTAATTTTACTTAAAGCTTTAGATAGCGATCTGAGCGACAGAGGGAGAGTGGGAACGCAAGTTGGGGCACGTGTTTTTTTTTTGTGCTCGCGAAATTCGTAGGTGTTTTGTTTTGAGGTTTCAGTATTTTTTTTGTTATTTGCTTTGTAGGCGCTCACCACTCACACACGCGCAGTAGGGGAAGCTTCTTTTCACTGGCTGCATAGAAGATGATGCTTAGAAGTTTATTATGCACACGCTTACACATACACACAAAAGCTTTTGTAGGTGTCTTTGGTGTGTTTTTTTTTCTTTCTTGTTTTCAAAGTGATGTCTATTACTTTTTTTGTTGTTTTCTGCTGTGCCGTTGGGGCTTATCTTTGTTGCTTAGTATCTTTGTTGTTGTTGTTGTTGTTTTTCTGCTTAGTAAATTCTTTTTTTTTTTGCTGTGCCGCTTATGTCACTATAAACAATATTGACCTAGGTTTACTATCATGGACATTCACACACACACGCGCATAGGCTTTTTTTTTGCAATATATTTGTTTGTATGTTAGCCTTTTAAATTTAGAAACGCAAATTAGTTTACTAAACTTTTTTTTTTCTTCTTGTATTATTTTAGTAAAATTTGTTATTTATTGTTGTGTTGTTGTTATATTTTCAGTCTTGCCTTCCGTATAGCTGTGTAGTAGCACTGCAATGAAGAATGAAACAACAAATTGATTATTAGATTTATGATTTAGGTAAGTGAAATTTTTTAATTTATTATTTTAAGTTTATGCAAGAAATTTTATATGCCCGCTAAACGCTTGACTGAATACATCGTAATTTATGTGTAAAAATTCATAATTCCTAAGTTTTATTACTAAAGATACAGCATTTTTGAATTTATCCTGCGTTGCTTTGCAGAAATTTATTGTTTAGCAAAACTTGTTGTCGTTACGCTGCTTTTGAGATTTGAATTTACATAATATTTATTGCAATATTCTTGGAAATATTTATTATATCATAAAGATATTTGCAATAGTCTTATATGCTCACTAATCTTCTTACAAAATGCAAAAGATACGTTTCCTCATATATTGCATCTCTGACATACTTTGCAGTTCATTACTTTTGGTAGTTGCAAACATTTTTTTTCCAAAATTTTCAAAAAATTCATGTGCCATCTTAAATTTTTGTAAACAATTTTTATAATATTATACTTAAATCAGCTTTGTACTGAGAAAAATTAACACTTTTATAAGAAAAAATCAATTTTTTTATTTTTTATTGCCAAAAGCACAATTTCAAAGAGTTATTTTGGATTCAATCACTGGCTTCATAAATAAAAGTTTCGATATAATATAACTTCAAATACATTTAAAAACTGTGATATTCAAAATTTAAGCTGAAAATATCTCGAACACCGAAACTAACAGAGAAATTCTGACCTCAGATTCGAATTCGGAGCATCGAAAGCCACCGGAAAAGTATATTTGAGTTTCAGACACTAAGGTTGGCCGAACTGTGTTATTACTATTATTAAAAACTACCAATATAACATATAGCTAAAATGCAGCCCTTCAGAGATAAAACTCTCTAATCTATATTCTAAGGTGTATAAAGAGTTAAAGTTTATTTTTTTGTTTCTTTTATTGTATGTAGTGGGTAATCTCTGGAACTACTGCTCCGATTACAAAAATTCTCCTATTAATAGAAAGCTAAACTATGCCCAAGTAACATAGACTACATATTATTTTGATAAAAATAAGGGGCGTGGCACATTCCATGCTACAAAAATACTTCAAACCCTATATCTTCGTACCTATGACAGCAATAGTCTTAAAACTTAGTTATAAGATGAAAATGATCTATGTAAAGCACCTCGCAAAATATGTAAGAAATTAGATAAAGAGGGCGTGGCACCTTCCATGCAACAAAATTACTTAAAACGCTATAGCTTGGCTCCTATGATAGTAATATTTTTGAAATTTGGTGTTAGAATGCTTATAGTTTATGCTCATAAAATATGGATGGGGCGTGGCACTGTCCATACAAGAAAACCTATAATAGAATTTAATGATAGAATGCAAATGGTCTATGACAAGTACCTAGCAAAATATGGATGGGCTTAGACAACGGGGCGTGTCACCTTCCATGCAATAAAAAAACTTAAACACTATGTCTTGGCTACTGTGCTATCAATAGTTTTGATATTTGGTAATAATATATAGTTTATGCTAACTAAGTACCTCACGACATTTGGACGGGAATATTTAACGGGGCGGGACACTTTTCATGCGGTAAAAACCATTAAAACGGTACATCTTCGTTCCTTTGATAGCAAGAGTCTTAAAATTTCGTGTTAAGGTGCATATGGTTTATGCTTAGCGCCTTGCAATGGAATAAAACGACGGGTCGCGGCACCTTCCATGCGATAAAAACAATTAAAACGCTATATTTGGTAATTTTTGTCAGCAAGAGTTTTAAAATTTGGATGTATATTGGGTGTATATTATCTATTCTCAGAACCTCATGAAATGTAGACGTGGTTAAACAGCGGGGCGTGCAACATTCCTTACGACAAATACACTTTAAACGCTATATTTTGGCATCTATGATAACTCAGTTGTGAAACTTGACACATGGATGTACATTGATTGTGCCAAGCTACTCGCAAAATGTGACCGGCATTGTGTATTGGGGTGTGGCTCCCCACATATAACAAAAACACTTAAATTGGAATGCGTAAATGTAAGCGAGATTGTACAACGGGAAGTGCACTATATGATTTTATGTGACCATTTATCAATTCCATCCCAGTGTGTGAAATATAATATTCTATTTAATTATGTTGCCGTTCATACATCTATGAACGCAGCCCATATCAGCGGAAACGCTGATTCTTACTTTTCAAACAAACAAACCTGCAAATCTGCTTACAATCATTAATTCGTTCTAGTCTTTCTGATTTTTATACATAAAGGCTCAGATTCAAGGAAGAACTCATTCAGTTGTTTTATTTTATTCTATTGAGCTAGATTGTGTCATTTCATTGTATGAATAATTCATTTAAAAATAACATTTGCCCTGGTTGAAGCCAGAGCTATGGTTTTTATGTCTTAATTAAATATTTTGCAGTTTAAAAGTACTGGTCAGAACACATAATTATTGACTACAATAAGTTACCTAAACTGAGTCATAAAATCATATGAAAATAAAAAACCTTTCAACTTAAAAAGGGGTTCAGCAACCCTGTTGCCAGGGTTGCTTTCTCAAAAACTTTTTTAATATTAATAAATTTTTCTCACAAATGGTAAAAATTTTTCAACTGCTATCCGCCCCCCGGCTTTGACACGAAATTTCGGGCTTGGCCGGGTTAATCCCGGTTACTTGGCTACCCTCTCAATGAAGCATTGTTTTTAAAGCTTTGCATTCTTAAGATATTTCTGTCTGTTAGGTATTAGATGATATTACCATATAATTTATAGTTCCTAAGTAAAAGAATTTTGTGAAGTTGCATAACTTTTTTCAATACTTTTATCTACGTAAGGTAATATATAACCATCAAGGGGCACCATATAACTTTTACACTACATATTTATATATTTTTAAGTGAAATTGCATTAATAAGTAATATATTCTTTAGTTAACCCAAGCGAGCGCTGCTAATTTATTATAAAAGTCAATTTCACAGTAAGCTATCTGCACGATTTGCGTATCTTTTATACGAGTTAATTCAAAAAACATTTTCATAAGTAGATTTTTCTCTGCTACACAAATATTTTGCAGATAATTTGCAACAAACGCTTGATATTTCTTTTAAAATTTCAAAAATGCATGAAGCATCTTAATATGTATTCATTATCTGCTAGTTTGAAAAGAATGTACTTTCAGCTGCTGGATGTATCTTTAAACGTATGTTGCATATTTTGTGTTTTTTTTTAAATTATCAATTTAAGCTTTCAACACGTTACACTGATATTTGTGGAGCAAAAAATCAGCACTTAATGGGCTTAACAGAAAAAATTTTCGTCAGAAAAACTTATCTTAAAATTTTCATTTTTTAACAAAAAGATCAAAACTGAATTGATTTGTTAGGGAATTTATTTTTAAAATTCTAACTGTATATCTAAAGTCACGTTAAGTGTATTTTTTGCATTGATAATTAAAAACACATTAATATTTATAAAAGTAATTGTTTGGCGTAGTTGCTTAAGCACAAAAGTTGCAATCTATTAGATAGTATCTAACTGATACAGCAAAAATATGTGCAGTTATTTTATAATTTATCTAACTGATTTCGTTGATAAATTATTTTGTATTTTTATTTTGAAATAAAGCATCTTTTAAACAACTCCGCGCATGTATCTTTTTTTTGCAAAAACTTTACAGTTTTAAAAATGCATAAGGCTATCCAATTAGCATATCATTTCATATTTTTATACCAAACTATTAAATCACTCATTTAATTATTTTTATTTATAATTTTTTTTTGCATAAAATTCAAATGTTATCAATATTAAAAGCATTCAATGGCTGACCTTTGGCTATGAGTTTCGACGCGTCAACATCGTTCATTGAACTTCTGCTATTCGCCGTGTCTATGCTAATTTTTTTTCTGAGTTCTTTTTTTTATTTAGCTTGTTGTATGTATTTGCATTAATTTTTACTAAAAATTTGAGTTTTTTTTTTTTTTTTTGAAGGCTTCACTGTTTGTTTATAATACTAATTTTATGTATTTCTTTTATTTATGTAGATCTTTAAAAATCAATTTTTTTTCAAGCAGTTTGTCTTTAGTATAAAGTTTTTTTTTAAATTTTTTCTTTGAAAAAATCTTTGTGCCTTATACAGACGTTAAAACGTTGTTACCGCGTTGCGCGTCAATTGAGAAATACAGCCGTGCCAACAACACCGGCAGCAGCAAGCCCAATAATAATCAACATCGCAGTTTTTCTGTACGTCGACGTCAACGGCAACGTTAACTGCGCTGCTTTTAGTACAGACAACAAAAAAGTAAATTATAGAATGAAATTTCTCGATGGCAGCAACGACGCAGCGCAGCAAAAAAAAGCTCACACCAAACAAGTTCAACGATGATTGCATGTGTATTGGTTTCTGGTGTCTGCATTTGTGTGTGTGTGTGCGTGTGTGTCTATGCTGTAGAGTAAAAATAACAACAACAAAGAAAAGCATTTAATTGCAAGTTGAGAACATTTCACAAATACACGTAAGAGAAATCATTTGGTGGGAATTTCCATAGTTGAGTTTCATTAGGTTAGATGTTAACAAAATAATAAAAATGAGCAAATATTTTAATCGAAAAGCTTTTAAAAGTAAATTGTTCCAAATTTTAATAAAAATCGCATAGACAGGCCTCTTCTGATTCCGATTTAGTTTGGAAGTTGAATTGAAGTTCGTAGTTGAATGTCAATACTGCGCTTAGAAGCGGAAAGATCGTAACTCATATAAATTGATATTCGTGATTCTTCTTGGCATCGAATAGCTTCAAAAATTACGCATCTAATAAGTTACGCCAAATGCCGGTATCTTAGTTGAAACCTTTAAAAAATCGTCTAAGAGGATTTCCTCTATATCAATTTTTCATGTATTTCAACAAATTGACATAAACAAACATCAATTATCTCGTACCACGTTTTTTTCATTGAGATACGCTCTTTCCGCTTCTGAGCGCAGTATAATTTTTTTAAATTTAATGGTCAAAATTTGTTATGGAATGAAAAATATGAACTTCAAACTTGAGCTGTTATAGTTCCTCGAATTTGACAGCTTTCCTGAAATATACTTTAAATTTTAATTTCGTTTTCGAAGCAAATTCGAAAAGGAAACAGGACAGCCCTGATTGTCACAACTTCAAAATGTATTCCAAAAGTACCGAATATTATAAAAAACATCGAAAAGCAGATATCGATACTAACAAAAAGCACCGGAAGTCAAAATTCTTATATTGAAGAGCATCAAAAAGTATCGACAAATATTAAACAGAAAGCATTTAAATGTCGAAATGTATCGAAGAGTATACAATAGTATTAGGGCCGGAAAACATATAAAACTCAGGTGTCGAGTGACGACGGTAGTCTAGGAAGGGAGGGGGTTGAGGCTTCCTGTTTTAATACATGAAAAAATAGTAGCGGTTTCGAGTCAAACGCTTTTGAGCACTGTCAGTACGTTTCTGTTACCTTTTATTGCATAAAAATTTTGAGATAGAGAGACTCCAAGAGTGCTTGAAAGCGTATCACTCGACCGCAATATTAAATTTAAATTATGTGCAAAGGTCTCGAACCGTAGCTCAACGTAATCTGGGAGATTATAAACTTCAAAGCCGAAAAATTTGGGAGCACATGGTTGGTTCCTGGCAAAAATATATGGCATACCGATGCTGTGTCATTTGGCGTTCTTCCGCTGCTTGATGTTCGAATTCAATTTATATTCGTTTGGTTTTATTACCTTAAAAAATTCCGTAGTACAGCCATTTGAAGCTTTTAATCATATGGGAGTTCTCAGCCTATTGCTTCATACTCGCAAAATTTTTGTACATAGCTTGTGCGAGTTATTTCTAGTATTTGTAAGAAATTTGATTACACTGCATCAAATTACTCTCTTAGTACAGGGCAGCGAAGGGCGCGTAGTGGCACTTTCCGCCCTCATGGCCCAAAATGTTTTTCGACGCATAAACAAGCAAAAAAACAATTTCAACGGTATCAACGCACGGCGTTGACTTAATTTCAAATGAAAACAAAAACAACACACAAAGGCATTGTGCCGCATTGTTTGTCGACGTATGTAGCAATTAAATTTTTTTTGTGCTGTTGGCACATTCAATGCCCACCGCTGGTATTGCGTTTTGGAAACGTTATTTGTATAGACGGTAGGCTATCCCAGGTTTTGTTCCAAAAAATTTTGACCCACTGTGTTATTCCGAGATGATTCCAAAACTTTTCAATGATCTTCTGTACTATTCGATAATTTTTGATTTTTTGCGGATCTTTGGCTCTTTTGTTTTGATTTAAACATAATTGTATTTAAGCTTAAGATCAAGTTTCAACTCTGGTGATTTTTGGGATTTTTTTTTTGTATGCAATTTTTCAATACTACTCGCACGAGGTAATTACACCCCAACGTTAAAATTTTAAACTTTCACATGGAATTGCCCACAAATACTGCAAAAATCACACATATACAGTGAAACCTTCAGTTAGACGCATAAAAAAATTTGAAATTGAAAAAAAAAAAAATTTTGCCAAAAATTCGTAATTTTGGCATTTATTGTTGTTGTTGTTGGTGTTGGTGGTGTTAACACGAGTTTGCTGTTTACTTGCTCAATATGAATTTTATTATGATACGTCAATTTCTTTGTTTTGTGTTTAATTCTTTTCGTTGTTAGTGATGTATCTCTTTAGCTGCTAAAGCCTGCTGCTTCTTCTGCCTCTTGATTGACGTCTTATCTATAGTAAGTATTTTGGGGGTTGCCTAAAAGAGCCGGTTCATTGTTTTGCCTTTTGTGGTATTTTTTTTTTGGTTAAACAAGTTGCTTGTTTACTTTTGTTGTTGTTTTATTGCTGATCTAACAAAAATGGCGAAAAAAAAAATTTTTTTTTCTTTTTTCTTGAAGTCATGTTGAAGACGCATTTCATTTGACGCAAGTTGCTTGGGTTTTTTTTTGTTGCTCCATAGAATTTGATAAGAGGCAAAAGTAAAATGTTAAATTTTTTTTTTCGCAAGTTTCTTGGAACTAAATCCATAATTTGTTTGATGTGATACATTTTACTAAATCAATTATACTTAGTTACAAATTTGCATGTCTCACATGGCTTGTAAAAGTGTGGAAATACATATCTCTAGGATAAAAGCCAATGTTGTTGCAACTAACTAAGAAACGCCATGTTTACATTCTTTTTAGAAAATAAAAAAATAAGCAGAACTATAATATTTATAAAAATTGTAGTAATGTACGAAACTCTCTTGATTTTGCTCAGAATCATAAGTCATGTCCTTAAACTTAGGAACATAAATGTTAAGAGGCCTGTCCTTCGAAACGAAAATTTCATCTGCCGTTTATTTTCAAGCCTAGACTTTCATTAGCTCAATCTGTTGGATCAAATGTTGTGTACGATATTTTAACTTTTAAACTACATCCACATCGATTCTCCGGATTCCCCGACTTTTACCAGATATAAAGATCAAGCTTTATTCAACAACCTTGACGAATTGGCCGAAAATGAAATCGAATCGCTGCTTAACTACCTGAACAGGACTAACTGTATACATATATAAGCTTGTATAGTTACCAAGGTTTTTCGTTTTAAACTCTTTTGACAACCTTCTTTATCAGCTTAGTAGGGTTACATTTGTATGGTATAAGTGCCATTTAGGACTACTAGAAAGTTTTTTTAGCCACCACTCTAACCTTACCTAAGATCCACATCATCATTTTCTTATAGATACTGATAAGTTTCAGGTCGAAGAGGATTGGATTGGATTTCTCTTCGTTGATCATCAATCACATTCGTTTCCTCATTCTTTCAATGTCCAACAAAGGCTTCGCAGATAAATCATTGGAAGATAGCTAGCGCTTCGGTTATCTGAAGCACTTGAAAAATGCACAAGGTCATCACTTTTAAAGCATTCGATTGTAAAATAATTTCTTCATCACACAATAAGTACCTTGGTGTTCGTGTGTAGTTCAAACACGCGAGAAACTTGAGGCGGTGCTGACAAGAGAAAGCAGAAGAATGCGATCAGCTTACACTTACACTCAGATTACTTACATCCCGGATATTGATGGCTTGAAAGACAAAAAAATGCTTCAAAGAATACCTCTATATAAGCGCAAAGAGGAGCTTCTGACTGTTCCAGCAAAGTTAAAGGTGGATTACTTACGCTTTGACGACGAGTGTCAAGAGATAAGAGAGACTTTCAGAATATTTCCAAAACAACCAGCCGGCGATTATGGGTGTAAACCACAGCCATCACGAGGCTCCCACAAGAGAGCCATCCCATTGCCTGGCTAAAACCGAAGCTCTAGGGGATCCTGACACCCTTTGGTTTCAGAAAAAGTCTGGTTAGGTTTCGTCATAGCTCTGCAGGTAATATGAATTCGTAGATGAGTTAAGCAAAGCTCATACCTCAGTCGTCAGATAAGCATTCGTCTCAGGCTCTACAAAAATAACACCTGCTGCCTTTTAAAGTTCCGATGTCAATTCAAAGCATCCGCCAGATATCTTCTTCGCTGCCATCAAATTTACCTTTTCTAGAATATTTCGGTCACAAATCTTCCTCCATGACTTGAGAATGTGTCACATGTTCTTCTAACCACCCATCAGATTATTTCGTCCACTTAGCAGCTGTTGAAAATGTTACTTAAATATATATGCAATGACCTGTGACATCCAAAATTGATGTAACTTCTTTTTCAGAGAGTATGAACATTCCTTTAGTATTCCGAGAATCCGCATAAAACTTATTTAGATGCCAAAAGCTTTAAGAATTTCTAAATTTTAAGTAAACCTTTCAAGGCGCTGGAAAGGAAAAAAAAAACCATGAAATTGATTTCTCGATAATTCAGTACTATTCTTCTCACACCAACCAACCAAATAAAAAACAAAGAAAAAAAATGAAGCGAGAAATTGACGACGCTGCTGCGCTGCGGCCATTTTGTTGTTTTTGCACATTTCCGTTGCTGTTAGCAGCAGCAGCTGTGACTGCAGCAATTGCATGCATGTAGCTACTTTACTCTCAACATTTGTTGTCACGCTGCAAAAATTTTTAAATACTTGAAAACGCGCAATGTATTCATTCGAATGGCTTCGGTAGACGGCAATGCTGCTGCCATATCTTGTTGCTGTAACTGCAACAGCAACTGCAGACTGATGAACACAACCCACCCCAACCCCGGTTTTTAGCAATGCTACCGGCAAAACTGATGATTTTTGCAACCATTGTTGTTGCTGCTGCTGTTGCTGTCACATGCTGCTGTTGTACATATGTTCCTCTTACTCTCTCCCTTATTGTGATTTTTCCCTCTCTCTGCAATTGGTGCCTGCTGCACGTCCTGCAAGTCAGTGAAGTTCAGCCTCGAACTCGTGGAGGCGATGCAACAGTTTTTGACAGAAAATTTTGTTGCTAAAATTTTGTTCTTCTTCAGTTTGTATGCGGCGGCAGTGTGCGGGTTTTCGACAACATCTATTTTTATATTCGCCAAGCCAACAGGCATCATCATCATCGTCAGTGCTCGTGTGGATACGTAGATACTTTTTGTTGTTGCTGTAGTGGTGTTGCTGGTTTGCTGTTTGTTTTTCTTTTCTTTTTGGATTTTTGGATTGTTTTTGTCATTTTAAGTTGCGGTGCAAGTT
Organism: Meiosimyza decipiens; assembly: GCA_963680825.1. NCBI lineage: Eukaryota > Metazoa > Arthropoda > Insecta > Diptera > Lauxaniidae > Meiosimyza > Meiosimyza decipiens. The sequence goes on along the minus strand of OY804260.1, from coordinate 17,028,479 downwards.
GATTTGCATCAGAAAAGATAAAAAAATGTTGAGCTTTTTTTTCTTTTGGAACCTGCAATTGACATGTGTTGCGTTTGTCTATTGAATTTAATTTTTTGATGAGATTTTTAAATATGGTAAGTGACAACATTTTAAAAAGTTGCATCCACAGAAAAAGAAAAACCGACAAGTTCAAGGTTGAACTTACCATTCAAAAGACTTGTCGTTGAAAGTTACGCAAAATTACTTTATCTCAACTCAATAAGTAGCAGCAAAGTAAAATGGGCGATAAATTGATTTAAGTCCCAAGATAAGATTCAGGTATGTTGTAGAGCAGGCTTGTCAAACCAGCGAGCGCAATAAATTATGAGCCTTCATGGCAAATTATCCCTAGCTTGAAATTCATCTTTGAAGTACATTAGACCTTCCAGATTGAAGCGGTCCAAAGCGGTTTTTATACGGAAACCTTCGCATACTTCTCCCAAAGACCTAAGGCCTCTCATTCTTTCTTCTGAATATTCTTTATTATCACTTTAAAAAAAGCTTTGACCTGAGGATGATATACTTAGCACAATATGCCTCTACTTGAAGGGTAAGCCGATTGAAACAGCACTGTTAAGTAGAAAAATAATACCAATTTTTTAGTCTCAAAGTGTCCACTATAGCTGCCTTTCTAGATGTAGAGGATGCCTTTAAAAATGTTAGGATAAAGGCTATAATCTAAAGGTCCCGTGATCTGCGTGTAAATGAGCAACTGAATAGTGTGCTCACGAATAGAAATATTCAATTAAATCTTGTGGACACGGTTGTATCTTGGCTTGTCATCGATGAAATACCACATGGACATAATTTGTCATTTTTTCATTGGCTTCTGGTAGTAAACAGCGTTTGACAAATTGTCAGATGGTTTCAGGGTAACATATGGTATGTTGTAAGGACCATTCTACATCCAAAGAGAGTTTACAATTTGAGCATTCTCTAATTGCAAGTTAGGTTAAAAAATTTGGATTTCAGGTCAATCCGCGTAGGTTTATCTTCAGCAAGAAAACAAATCTTATATCATCGAAACTTATATATCCGATTTGGTTAGAGTGATGTTTTTAAATAAACTTACTTTCTACTAGGTGTAATTTTCAACACAACTTTGAACAGGAGACTAAATACCAGAGAAAGAAGAAGGATAGCTTTAGTAGCTCTTTAATTTTAATGAAATGTCCATAACTTTGTGCTTCAACACAAAACTCTGCTTTGGCTCTATGCATCTATAGTTAGAAAAAATTTGTTTCACGTGGTACTTGTTAATTGAGGTAATTGTTCAAAAGGAGCTGGCCAAGGTACAAGGGTTGGCAAGTTTTAACATTACAATAGTATTTTTTATGTCCTGGATGTATTACTTTGCATGTTAACAGTCGTTATTTTCGGCAGAAACCGTTCTGCTTATTATGGCCAAAGCAAAACTGCTTTGACCATAACGACTACTGAACGCCAATCTTGGGTCTCAAACGACTTTCGGTACTCTTTTTTGACTGTCAGGAATAGGATAAGTAAATTTTTTTAACGAAGGATGTTGTAGAAATCAACTCTGATGGTAGAACGACGGAGCATAAAAAGGAATAAATTTATCAAGAACTGTTTGTATTTTCACAGACAGTTGGAACCGACAGCTTTGTGTCTTACAATTTTCTTGTTGTGGCTAAATTCCGACTATATTTAAATAAAGTTTAGGGAAACGATCAAACTGAAGAGATGTCTATTTTCAAAATCTTGGTACATTGATTGCATCCCTCTAACTTTTGTACTAAACGGAAGCTCACATACTTTTAACAGCTAAGAAGAAACGTATATATTTTCTATTAAGTCCCTATGTCGATCTGTTCAAATTCAACTGAAAACTGCTCTTATCAATAGAAATGCACATAGTACATATGTACAGCGAGTGCATTTTTTGCAACATGAGCCACTTCAGCAATATCACTTTATCAACCACTCAATCAATAAATAAGCCTAGGCCAATAAATGTTACAAAAGTTGAATGCACACGAACACCTCAATAAATAAATTTTGCTTGGTTTTCCTACCCATCTCTTGGCTTTTGAATACGAATAAATAACAATTTACTCGTACAACGACAATTGCTCGCGCATAAAGTTAGCAACTTAGTTGCTTTATTTGACGTTTTGTTTGTCAAAGCTTTTGAACTTTTTCTCATTGTCAATGTCATAGATTGTAATGGTTGCAAGAACAACAACAACAGCAATATCACTATTTTGTTGATTTTAAGTTTTGTACAATGACGCCATCGTAAAAAAAGGACCGCGTAATGATCGTATCCAACTTAGGTGTTTGTGCAATTTGAAAATAAAAATAAATAAATTGTTGCAAGGAAAATTGAACTGTAACATTTTTGTCAAAGATATTTATTTAATTTAGCACGAAGGCTATGGCACAAAAGCATTAAATATAAACATGCGACAACACAAAATTGAGTGCAGAAAAGTCAATTTTCAAATAACTTTGACAGCAATTTCATGTAACAATGGTACTAAATTTCAACAATTAATTGATGATTTATAGTGATCCAATTGGAATTTCTTATGTTGGTTGGCCTGTGAATCAAACAATCGTCAATTATCAATGTACTTTCCAACAAGTAGTGTACTCCCAAAAGAAGTACTTCAATACCAAAAGAAGCACTGTTCTCGCAAAAGAAGTACTGTGCTCTCAAAAGATCATCGTACTCCCAAAAAAAAAACTGTGCTCCTAAAAGAGTAATGTACTACCTAAAAAAAACTTCACTACCAAAAAGAAGCACTGTTTTCGCAAAAGAAGTACTGCACTCCCAAAAGAATATTGTACACCCAAAAAAAGTACTGTACTCCCAAAAAAAGTACTGTACTCCCAACAGTAGTACTGTACTCCCAAAAGTAGTACTGTACTCCCAAAAGTAGTACTGTACTCCCAAAAGTAGTACTGTACTCCCAAAAGTAGTACTGTACTCCCAAAAGTAGTACTGTACTCCCAAAAGTAGTACTGTAGTCCCAAAAGTAGTACTGTACTCCCAAAAGTAGTACTGTACTCCCAAAAGTAGTACTGTACTCCCAAAAGTAGTACTGTAGTCCCAAAAGAAGTTTTGTACTCCCAAAAGAAATACTGTACTCGAAAAAGAAGTACTGTACTCGAAAAAGAAGTACTGTACTCCCAAAAGAAGTACTGTACTCCCAAAAGAAGTACTGTACTCCCAAAAGAAGTACTGTACTCCCAAAAGAAGTACTGTACTCCCAAAAGAAATACTTTACTTCCAAAAGAAGTACTGTACTCCCAAAAGAAATACTTTACTCCCAAAAGAAGTACTGTACTCCCAAAAGAAGTACTGTACTCCCAAAAGAAGTACTGTACTCCCAAAAGAAGTACTGTACTCCCAAAAGAAATACTTTACTCCCAAAAGAAATACTTTACTCCCAAAAGAAGTACTGTACTCCCAAAAGAAGTACTGTACTCCCAAAAGAAGTACTGTACTCCCAAAAGAAGTGCTGTAGTCCCAAAAGAAGTGCTGTAGTCCCAAAAGAAGTACGGTTGGTCACGTTAGCTATATTGCTCTTCATACTGAATAATTTCACGTGTACTAATAATCACCGTTGGAAATTGAGTCACAAAAACTGCAACTTTTTAGATCATCATTTAATCTAGCATGCCAAAAAATCTTACCATAGAACAGCAAAGCTGGAAACAGCTGTATTTGAATTATTTCAATGTCATTTTAGTAAACAAATTCATTTACCTTTTCTTATAAATTTAACTGAAAACGAGTTTCCTTGCTACACCCTGACAGCTGTTCATTTTATTTGTTTCTTTTTCTAACTTACGTTTGTAGATATATAAAGAGCTTTTCGCTCATTAAAAAAAATGCATTTCCATTTCAATTGTCAGCATCTATTTGCTATAACAGAAAAATTTATTAATGTATCTATATAGTTTACTTTAAAGTCTTACAATGTTGCCACTAATTATACAAATGAAACAAATATTCACTAAAACTTATAATTTTTTTAAGGTAGATCACAAGATAATTAATTTGCTACCTGCCTTAGTTAGATCTACCGATAGTTATACAAAAATAATCCATTAACCGAGCATGTGACGTCTATTGACACTTATTTGTATTCAATATCCATTCGTGTAGTTAAAATTAATGGAGAAACTAGTATATTGAAATATATACGTTGATGCAAAAGTGAAAATTGTGACTTATTTATATAATACCCTTCTTTATGGGTCTATCACTATCTATCAATTTTTATTAAGAAATTATGGTCCGAAATCGTGCGCGAAAGGTCAAAACATAAGCCGATGATATATAAAGCATTTTCAAACCTCAAACTACACATTACGCTATTGATGCACAATGAGTCGCATCTCATTGATGACAGCTATATAGGTTGCTCTTGATGAAGCTTGTGGTTCGATGTTAGTACTTCAAGAAATTTCGACGTATTTTGCTGTTCATTACTGTACTGAAAAGATATGTATATATATTTTAGTTGTATCATTATTTCGCTTTTCAAATCAGCCCAGTGTAGCGTGTTACTGAGAAATTTATAGCCGCTCTCGGATAGAAAGGCCCTAACTCATATATTTGTAATTTCATAGGAGGAGAAAAAACCTTGAAATCGCAAATTCAGAAGTTTTTAAATGCGATTCCCAAAAGTTATAGTGGGTCAGATAGGAAAGGTTAATGGCGAGAAATTTCCATCAATGATTTTTTGACACTTAAACATTTGCACCAAAAATTGACATACTCGAGATAAATAAAAAAATGGAAGTACTTACATCAAGTTTGTAATAATATAATTATGACCCCTCTGATTATCTATAATAAATCATCATCATTTTCGAAATCGATACAGCCGTTATAGAATTATGGTCAAACATGGATTTGCCCCTTCCATTCTTCCTTATATACTCGTCTTCCTGGAGGATAAGGGAGAAGATTGCACATGCGTTTTTTAGCTTAGACCTTTACCTAACTAACGTTACCAATATCGATAAAATATAGCACTTTTGCTTTAAGTAAAACGATAATTAAAAACAAAATTTTAACTACTTGGTGACAAGCTATACTGGGCTAAAATAACGAAGTTTCAGGTCACACATTTTTTGAATGATATTAAACAAAACCAATAATATTCCTAGATTCTCTATTAAAAAAAGTTCGGATATTGCGTAGGGACACCTATATTTTAATTTCAATCACATTAAGTCCCGGGTAATGGGAATGGCACTCTGCAGAAGAACCATTTCATGCCACATATTTAATTCAGAAATCTACATATTGTATTGGTTAAACATAAGGTTTCGTGTTTGTTGAAAGCATAAATTATAGGGTATACGCTTGTCTAGGAAGATCAGCATTATACGCCATATAGTTCTCTTGTGTTCCACTAATTGAAAATGTTCTTCACTATCTTTACTTAGATGGCGTTTACGATTTTGTTTCCTTTCAAAATATCAACCTTCATTTTTTCAGTATGTAGAGCAGTGTCAGGCACTCTGCCGCCCGCGAGCGTCTAAACATATATACACATACATTTTGTCATTTCGTTTCCTACACATGGCAGATATGAACAAGTATAAATATGCAAGGAGTGATTTTTCAAAAGGGCTTATTTCCACTTATGACCTTGAATAAACCTAAGAATGCTGTCGTCGCTATAATACTAAAATGTAGGGAAATTTTTCATTAAAAAACGCAGTTTCATACAAAACGATACATTTCCATTCAATTTTTGTTTGTGCAAAATGACGTATTTCCTATAGTCACAGAAGAAACCTTTATTATTGTTTATACATCCCGTTTGACATCGCAAATACTTATCCAGTTACCATACCACTGACTATTAACAAAATGAAAGATGTACAAATCTTAATAGAAAAACAGTTTGGTGATGACTGGTGGAATTTAAAAGTGCTTTCATGGTACAAGAGTGTAATTGATGATCAAAATATAGGTAGGAAAGAAGAGTTCCCTAGCTATGATTACGATTGTGTCGAACTTAACTGTGGTGACTTAAGTGTATAAACTGTGGTATAATAATACAATTTTACACCAAAAGACCACATATCTAAATGTTTTTGATTTTTTTCAATAAATACAATTGTGTAACAACAAAAGCTTTAAGCGGATTAGACTATTAGATCAACACACTATATGTAACACTAGAGATATTAAAAAAAATTTACTGCAAACAGCTGTTAAAGGTTTTTTTTTTTTCATTACTGAAATTTTGTTTAAAATGGAAATAAGCCACTTTGAAAAATCACTCCTCTCAGTCAGCCTTTTCTGTGCGTCTGTTTGTTAGCCTGAAGAAATCACTATTACGGGATAGTGAAATGGGATAGTTTAATGAAATTCGGTATTTGAGATATTTTTTCAATGTATCTCATGAAACTAAAAATATATCCAGAACTGCTGATCCAAAATTCAAAAATTTAATGCTGATAGAAAACTTACGTATAGTAATTTTAAATAACTATTATATTGATATTGCAATAATTTTGACATGCATCATTAGCAACTTAGATATTTAAGGCTTGGCGCCTCACAAACATGCAAAGGCTTATTGAAGCCATTTTTTAAAATTTTTATACGCTTCATTGGAAAATATCAGCCGTTTTTAAAGCTCTCAAATAAAAAAGCATTTGTGACTGCTGCTTTCATTGAAGAAGAGAAGCCCTTAAATTTGTGGGAAGCAAACAGAATATCAATGCTTAGCTGAAGTTCATAAAACATAAAATGGTAAAAGTCAATTAAATATTCAAAAAAAATTATAACTTCAATTTGTGCACACTAAGAAATTGTAAAAGATCTTCAAAAATTAATAAATTTTTTGTAGTTTTCAACGCATTTTTTATAGTCACGAAAGATTCCAGAACTTTGTATTATAAATAATTTTTATACCGGTATTGCCAAACCATTCGGAACCGGAATCGCTAGACGCAGCACCGCCATGATATGTGTCACGTAGCTTCGAGCTGCAGGAGAAAAATTTGAAAAAAACTGCCAAAAAATAAAAGCAACAATTTTACTATTGTACTCGCATGCAATTTAATGTCTGAATTTTATTTTTTTTATTTGCATTTTTAATTTTTTACCATTTTGCTTTAATTAACAAACTTTTTTTTTAATTTAATTGTTTAGCTCCAACGCGCGTTTTAATTTCAAGTGCGCGCTGACAGCAATCACAGAGATTGCATGTATTTTGCAGTCAGTTCAATGACCGCCTGCAACATTTACACGTGCCAGCAAAACTTGTGTTGAAAACTGTAACACTGCCTCCTGCAGCATTGCAATTTTTGAGTATCTACTCAAATAGAGAAGAGAATGTTGCAAAAAAAAAAAGCGCGTATGAACAAGAGCGAGAGAGAGAGAGAGAGAGTCCATGCATACATACATGTGTGCGTTGAAAACTGTTGCATTGCCGCAGAGCGCCATTGCTTCATTTTTATTGCCAGCACATGCAGCAATAAAAATTTGTGTGCGCTTTCTTGCATGTTGTCGGTTGTGGTTTTTCGTATTGTTGTTGCAGCTGTATATTCTGTTGCTACTGGAGATTTTGTTGCTCCTGGTGTTGTTTTGTGTTAGCCAGGCACTGCCTGCGGTTATGTTTTTCGCAAAAAAATAACGCTGCATTATCGTTCTTGATTGATTTGATATTTCTTTCGTTTTGTTAAAAACAAATGCCATTTTGGAGTGTATGAAATTTTAACAATTTCTGAAAATTTTGTTGGACCACTTGAATTCATGATAAATACGTATATCATGAGATGTTAAGGGTGACAAAAAACGACCTTTTTGATATGAATTGGTTGTCCTTTTAACTCTAACTTCCAACTCATCTTTCAAAAGCACACGCGAAAGTTCAGATATGGCACGTATCTTTGCGAGGATTGTTATGTTCTTTCAAATATGTCCAAAGAGAACTTTTGGGAAGTGGTTAAGTTACTTGAGCGCGGCTGCAGATTCAAGCCGTTTCTGCGCGAAATAATGCGCTTCTCAAAGATGTTCCATGTCAATGCGCTTCCGCCTCTTGCAATTTATGCTGTAGCTCTATCCTATCTATATTGAAACAACAGTTGAGAATGATTTTGCATAGCTGGCCCCAAAAAAATTTCCAACAACTTCCTATGTTGAGCAACAATAATTTTAATTGCGGCACTGGCTTAATTTTCCATGTCACATGGACAAATAATCTTTTCAGACGATAAACCGCTTCAAAGTTTAGTAGGTATAAATGTTGTTAACGAGCTGCTTTTTCTAAAAACTAAAATAAAAATTTTGTATGTATTGAAAAAACTAAAACGAATTCAAACCATAAAGTATATTTTGCGCCACTCTATAGATTGGTCCATATTTAGCTTAGGCTTAAAATAGTGTTTAATAAGAGTCGAGTTAGACGAGCTTGCTTTGGTGCTGAAATTTTATCAGAAGCTCGTGAGTTTCGAGTTTGCTCGAACGAGTTCGGGCCCAGCCATATCATTTAATTCTATGCGTAGGGCGATGAAAGGAAAACGGGTGTACGAAATTTTGTACTAACTCCAACAGTGGATGAATATTTTCTGAGTAAACCAACTTGTTAGTTACTGGTTCACAATAAGGATTTATATCGTTCTGAGCTGCTGTTGTGACCAGAGACATTTTTTTCCTTATTATGTAGGATTATTTGGTTTGGGGTGATAGAACATTTCAAAAGGACTTTAAAACACAGTTTTTATGTGAACGGAGAATGTATTTTATTTGTGCCCTGGTGTCATGCGCACTAATCCAATAGAAGCACTCTTGAAACTCTAGGCTCAACATCCTAACTCATCATATGCTAAAGTTAACTGAAAAGGTGGACAGAAACGAATCCGTACATGACGAGATTATTACACAAGTAGACTGATGGAGGTATCATGAACCAGTGCCAGTATTTCCGATCAGGTCAATATCAGAGTGTTAGTTTTTCTTCAAAACTGTTGAACTACTTTTAAGTATAATATAGTCCCAGTACTGAATACACAGATCTGCGTTTTAAAGATCTTGGCTGACTTCTAAGCTTCATAAATATATATGCGAGAGACTAGAAATGCCAGCTATTGTCGAGCAAATATCAAGCTGTGGGGTAAGTACATCTACATCAATAAATAACAACAACAACAAACGAATGTCAAATACTTTCAAATCATTTTATTTATTACCTAAACAATTAGTGTAAGAAACAAGTCTTGGTATATAAATAACAAAATTAAAAGTTATTTTATATTTTTACTATTTATGTCAAAAGCATAATTTTAATTTTTTTTATTACCAGTTTAAAAATAACGATTTTGTACCGCATCTGATGCGGATATTTCCTTCTCGCTGTTGTTAATTCCAATGTTCGTTAGTTCGAAGGAAACCAACCTAATGCATTTCATTATTGTTTCTTTAAAATTTATTTTTATAAAATTATTCTTGAGGTAATTAAATATATTTGTGTTATTTTAAAGTGGGTGTGTTTTGTACGTCGTTTCACGTCGTTTGCTGCTGTTTTGGTTACCTTCAGTGATGACGTCACTTGTTATTTAATATATGCGTACGAATATCTTGCAGCTGACGTTTTGCTAAATGATTTGAAATTTTGTATTTCCTGATTGTTAAATTCATGAAGGTTGGATATTTTTTCAAAGCTTCCTAAAATAAAATTTTGTTTAAAAATAATTTGTTTTTGTTGCGTTATATATTTTTCTTGCATTTAATTATAGCTAAGTTAATCGGTCAAGTGCTTGAGCCTTTTTCTTGGTAAGGAAATATATTTCTTTTACACTTTTAAGCAACAACTGTGGTTACGTATTCATTTTTATAATACTGGTATTCGAAGAATGCTGTATTTGTACAGCAGCGTAAATTTAAACATTTACCGCAGTGTTGTATGTATTGACATATACGTATATAGCTTTTAAAGCGTGCTCGTTTATTGCAATTTCATTGTATTATATTCTATACTATAGCCTCTAAACAAAAGTGAAGCCCAAGTAGCCTTTTAATATAAAAGCTACGTAGTACAAATTCGGTGTGACTCGATTAAGCGGTCTTTGTGATACAATTTTTGTAAAGGGCCTCCCTAAATATGTACCTTAATAAAAGTTAAGCTATGTCCCTTAATATGAACGACACGTGGTGTAATTTCCATGTCAATCGATGAAATGGATTTTGTGAATATTTTATACATATCTTTTGTATGATGGCCACCCTAAATAAAAGCTTTGCCTAAGCTATGCCATTTAATATAAAAGCTAAATGGCGTAAATTCGGTGTGAATCGATTAACCGGTCTTTGTGAAAATTATATTTTAAAAATATTTTTGTATGAAGGCCACCCTATATATTCACCCCAAGTAAAAGTTTTATAACCTATAAGACCCGCCTGATCAACACTAAGATATTGTAAAAATTTCATGAAAATCGGCAGAATATTTTTCGCGTTCATAAAAGACAGACAAAGACTGAATTTTATATAGTATATAAATATTGCCCGTTTTTACAAACTTCTCAACTTAGGTCATTTTTTGTAGGGTAGTACGATTGAGGAATAGCTTTCAACCCCTTCCAGTTTGCTGAATTTTTGCGACGCAAAACGCCTTCCTCGAAGTAGTAGTCTAAGCTTCGCAAACAGGAAAAAGTCAGACGGGTCCAAATCAGTTTGAATTTTTGGCTAAAAACTCGACATTGTCATAGTGCGAAATCATATTAGTATTATTCCACAAAAATGTTTTTTTTTTCGCAGAAACTCTCACGCAACATGCTTCGTGACGATATTCTTTATTTAGTTTTTGTACTTGTGAAAAAAATTCAGAGTGCGCCACAACGCGTTAGTCGAACACAACTGTCATCATAATCTCGATTACAAGCGACATTGACGCACTATTTTGAGTTTCGACTCGCTATTGAGACGCCATTCCGTAGACTGTTGGCTGGTTTACATCTCGTCGTCAGTTATTATGCGTTTCATAAAGATGGGGTCCATAGAAGCTGCAAAAAATTTTATCTTCGATGATCTGCTTTCGATGTTTTTTTTTTTTTTTTAATAAAATTAAGCTCTTTAGGCACATGTCTAAAAAATATCAGTCAGAATGTTTGAAGCGTACTTCAATGAAATGTTAACCTCTTGTCTTAATTCTCTAGCACTCATGCGAGAATTTTGAAGCTCGAACTTATTGATTATGTAAATATTTTCGTCGCTAGGAGCAGTTGAAGTTTTGCTTGAAAATCTTATGCAAATATTTTTGCTTGATACCATTTGTTTGATTGCTTTTTATACCAGAGATGACCAAGTAGAACAAAAGTTAATTATTTCGGCTCCTGTGCAAATATGATGAGAAGAAAAATGTAATTTTTAGATTCCACAAAAGGCAATAACAACATTACGAAAAAAAGCCTATCATATGAATATTTCTAATGCATTAACTTAATTACAAAGCTTGAAGTAATTTAACTGCTAATTTAATACATTTACACGGACTAAAAGTTAATATGCTTAGCTTAAAATACACACATTTCAATAAATACTAACCGCTGTTAAATAATAAATTACTTAAAGTGTTATATTTGTCCATACCAAAAATTAAATACCCTACACTGCATTGACAGTATTTCACAAGCCTTAAAAGAGTATTTTTCCGCGGATTTGTAGGAGGAACGCGGCAGAGGTGCTCTACAGTGCCATATGTAAACGCAACTTAAATCAAACACACATTGAATGAAAATAAAATAATAAGCAAGGAAAAAGTTAAAGTATTTCTGGCAGTCGTAAAATAGCGTTAAAAATTCATCCCAATTAATTTATGTACACGTGGCGTATGAGTGACTTTTATTTAAGTATGGGATAAAATGTCAATCATACGACATGTTGCACATTTATTTTCAGCTATTTATAAATAGCAATAGCTCCTATAAACAATGTAGCAAATTAATAATTTTAAAAGTTTCAATATGAAGTGTTAAAATTAAAAATACTGTCAGCACAGCAAATTTCATTAAATTATCTCGGTTCGTTGTTCTGTAAACGTAATTTGCACAGATTGACAAACGCACATGAATCTATTGGCTGATAAAGAATTTACATATTTTGCTATATCTATCGATCTATACCGTTCTTTGTGTTACAAGTTGAATAACAAAATTAATATACCCCATGTGTAGTGTATAAAAACCAGTATATAAAATTTCAATGACACCATTAATGCTAATGAAATGCCAACAGAAATTACAGCACTTTTAAAATATTAAATCAATTATTGTGCAATAAAAATTTTTAAAATATCGTCGGTTGACATGTAAATCTAATTAAGTACAAGTTTTTCTCAAAACTAACTTAGTTAGACCAAGTTTAATGTTGAAATGCAATATTTCTCGATAAAAACTCATTGTCATTGTAATGAAATGTGATATTTTTCACTAAAAGTTCCAAATCCAAATTTCTTATAATTTTGGGTGCACTAAATTCAAATCCGTTTGCAAAAATTCTCTAGCACGTCAGACTTTGAGGCATTCTTTTCTGAACTTGTCTGCGAAATAATGTCGTATAAAGCAGAATGAAATTTTCTTAGAGTATAAGGTGCGCTGAATTTACGTCTGTTAGAAAATTTCATCATCAAAGAATCCATAGGATATTACAACTAAAATTGCGGCAAGGTTAAGGTTTTAAGTGTTATTGTCGTCACCAATGGTTTGAATATATAACACAATTCGAATATGATGGGGTATTTGTGATACCGAAAATATATTTAGTACACTCAAAATCATATAAAAGTGCCGAATAATTTTCCATACAACATACGTACTTAGTGTGTTTTATCTACAGAACTTTTTTTAAAAAATGTCGCTTAATGACTTTTCTAAATTTATACACGTAATTTGTTGCGAAATTTTAAGGAACCAGTTCAATATGTAAGCAAATGTTTATATCTACATACACTGGCGAGCAAAACTGAGTGGATGTTCAGCATATTTTTAGTTTAAGTGCCATGAAATGATAAATAGTTATGCAAATTTCATGAAATTTTCGGCGATTATTATTTTTTCCTTTTGCAACATAATGTATTACTCAGTAAAATTATAACGTAACACATACAAAATTTGGAGTAAAGACATATGGCAACTCTATTTACTGAGTTTTGCACGTTTTAAACAGGTGAAATCAAAGTAGGCTACACTTTTCTAAATAATTTCAATTTTACCGTTATGTATGGTCGCTGGCTTGTTATCTTTTTTAAGTTTTCAGTTTTGTTATGTACGATTGTTTTTGACCAGTAAGGACGTGTCTATATGAAATAGAAGATAAAATTAGGAAAATTGCTATGCACACCGAAAATAGTATAGTCGCTATGACTAAAAGTGGAAATTCATCAAGAATAATTGCTCAGAAATTAAAAGTGAGTCAACGCACCGTAATTGCTGTTCAGAAACGACGAAATGTTGCTCCTTTGCCAAACAGTGGAGGTCGTCCTAGGTTATTGAAAGACTCAGACGCGCGTTTACTAGTACGAGAGATGAAAAATAAATCCTGAAAAACACCTAAGCAAGCTGCTGGTGCTATAGGCAAACACATAAGTGAATTGACTGCTCGTAGAGCGCTCCACAGAATTGGTTTAGTGTCAGCTGTAAAAAAGAAAAAACCAGCTTTGTCCGATAAAAATATAAAAGCGCGTCTTAGATTTTGCAAAGCTCATGAGCACTGGAGCATAGAGGATTGGAAACGGGTTATTTGGTCCGATGAGACAAAAATTAATCGGTTCCAATCTGATGGAAAGGAGTATTACTGGTGCAGACCTCATGAAGGTATTCAAAAGCATCATGTGAAACAAACTGTCAAACATGGCGGAGGAAGCTTGATGGTTTGGGGTTGTTTTACTTGGTGGCATTTAGTTCCGCTGGTTAGAATTCATAGAATAATGAAAAAGAGGACTACCTTCGAATTCTTCAGACCCTATCTCAGCAAAAGTTTCAGTTGCTGCAATGGCCCGCGCAAAGTCCAGACCTCAACCCAATTGAAAATTTGTGGGCTGTATTGAAGAGGCGATTGGCACAATACAATCGAGCGCCTAACAACATGGAGGAGCTTTGGAACCGTGCAGCTATAGAATGGGAAAATATTCCACGAAAAACGTTATAAAAAACAAAGGGTTGTGGATACCGTATTAAAATAAACATTTTATAACTGCACCAAAGAAACGTGCAGAACTGAGTTTATAGAGTTGCTTTATGTTTGTGTTTTGAAACTATTGCTTATGTTGTATTAACATTATATTGAAATATACTTTTTTTTTTATAATAAAATAAAGAATAATCGCTGAAGGTTTAATAAAATTTGCTTTTCAATATATCATTTTATCGCACTTTAAGTAAAATTATGCTGAAAATACACTCAGTTTTGCTCGCCAGTGTATATTTAAAGTAAGTTATGTTTTATATTTGGCACAATATTAACATCATATATTTACTCAACGATTTTCAAGGGTAAAAAAAAATTTTAAACTCTTAATAACTCTTAATTACTCATACACGAGTATGTCACTTAGAAACTTTGTGGATAAAGTTTCTTATAAATATACAGCAATATTATGCTGCTGTTCAAATTTTATCTGCCAGAAAACTCAGTTATTGTAGAATATGTCTCTGACAAAAATATGAAGTACAAGCTCTTTCCGGCAAGTGGCGCAATAAGTTTGATTTAGTTAAAGCTCCTGTACTTGAAAGTTTGGACAAATGAGGTCGTTAACGCGAATGTTAATGACAGTTCAAACTTGAAGGTCATACATAAAGAGATGATATAAAAAATTTCGGGTTTTTCTCATATATATGAGGCGTGGCACTTCCCAATTTTTCGCTAAAACTTACTTTTGTCCATAACTTTTGTGTATGTACCAAGTCTCATTCATCTGCGTCAAAAGTTGATAAGATATGATGAATTTGAATTTTCTCTTATAAAGGGGGCGTGGCATTGCCCAATTTTTTCAAACCAAACTTTGCTAAGAACTTTCCACAGACCATTAGCAACATATGTATGATGTACTAATTCTTACACATATGCGTCAAATAGTTGCTGAGGTATAAGCAAATTTCGATTTATTCTTTGAAACTTACTTTTTTTTTTTTATATTTTTTATATCTTACTCACTTGCGTTGATAAGATATGATGAATTTAATTTGAATTTTATTTGGAGGGCGTGACATCGCCCAATTTTTTTTCGAGCTCATAATATATTATAAATTCTTTCCATTATCTAAAGTATAAACTGTAGGTGTAGTGGGATTATGTTTATTACGTGACTACCCATTTACTATTTCAAGGCACTAAGTTTGTTCCCAGTATGAAGCAGTTTGAACTTTAAGGACTTTTTGTCGATATGACAAGTAATTATTGCTCTAATCCTGGACATATACTATCTATCTAACAAGTTTCAACCAAATCTGTTCAGCCGTATAGGCGTGATTGAGCAAGGAACATCCCTACTTTCACATATATAATATTAGCAAAACAAGATAGCCTATTTTATTTGTTTTTTAAGTAGAAAATTATTGAGTGGCATAGAAACCAAAACTAAAAATTTTTATAGTAAATGTAAGATTTAGAATTCTACTGCTTTACAGCTCTGAGTGCAACGAAAATCATTGACTATTGACTTATTTCAATGGAAACGATGAACTCATCGCTTAAATTGTTAACCAAATGCATTGAAAAAAGTGCAGCTACAAGCAGGAAAGTGTTGTCAGCAAACAATTTTGTATATATATTTTAAGAGTGAATCGAAAAATTGAGTAATTGCATTTCGTATGCTTTTGAGAAGTGAGCATTTTCAACAGAAATTTCCCAAAGTTTTGATAACATTTAGTTAAGTTACTGTCGAGGGAGTTTGATTCTTTTTGGGCCAAAACTGTCCAGAAACGAGTCCTTTGCGAACGTCATATGTATTAATCAAAAATCATAAAACTTGGAAAATTAGTTGTAGGAATTTTTTGAAAAACGGTTGGATTTCAAAAACGGATGAAACAATAATTATGCTCTTCACAACATGTTATATGTATCGCAATTGAAAGGTCATCATGGTCATAAGTTGTACAAAAACGTTTCGGACCTCATAATTTAGGATCGCTCTTAAAGGGTTAAAAAAATGGTTTTCTGCAAAAAAACTACAAATCTATGAATGATATGAAAAAATGCGTTTCCTTTAATTTTTAACAGAAACAACTTTAAATTAATTTTGAATTTTAAAAATATTGAAAATAAAATTTCTTTATTTTACTTCAAATGTAAAAAACTTTAAACAACATATTTCAAATTACTCAATTTAATTTTACATAAAAAATTTCTCCATTTTGAAATCACTATAAATCAATGTGGACTATTTTTAAATGCAAATCTAAAATTGGTGTCATAGGCGTTTAAAATTGCATGAAATATGAAAGTATTGATTTTACCCTAAAAAAACCTGAGATATGGATTTTTCACATGTGGATATACTTTATTAAAGCTTTAAATTTTATTATAAATCTTTCGTCATGTGCGCATTTTGATTGTGAAAAAAAAATTTTTTTTTTTGCTTCACCCTAATACTAATATACTGCTGAATACGAAATAGAGCAACAATATTGGCAATAGCACTTAAGATTACAAAATGCTCGACTGATTTGCAAAACGTGTCACTGATGCGGTAAGCACTGCCAGCCTAAGCGAGTGCAACGAACCAATAAAATAATAAAGTTGGTTACAATTAAAGGCCAAGGACGGCGTGTGTTCGGGCAGGCGAATGAACGGAATAGTTTTGCATTGCTCTCGTAAAATGCAGTGCTTACAATGTAAATTTAATTGCACCAGTGCATTTTCACCCAATAGAATTGTAAATCGCACTTTATATTTTTATGGAAGGCTTATTAAATTTCAAAATATTTTGAGCTTTTTCTGGTGTTTATCGGTGTAGTTGCTATGACTATTGACCATGAAATAGTGCATTAGCTTTTAGTAATTGTACTTTAAATTTATGATGCATCTAATGAATTATTGAAAAAGGGCAGAGATCAGTACATTTTTATAATGTCCTAACATTTTAACAAATGGAAATAGCAATGACTAGGGGTGAATTACGTAGAGTAGGTTGAAGGCGATCAGGTTTTATATTTTTATTCTAATCAGCTTAGAAGATGCAAATTATAAATCAACTAAGTTAGTGTTTTCCAAAACAATACAATCATAGATTTTAATTGCTGTATAAGCTATTGGAAAAATATAAAATACTGTGACATAAGTGAAGAAGCTTGGACACCACTAATAGAAGTCAAAAGTCCTTCAATTTTGAACTGAATAAGCTTCCGATATTAAGTTATATATGCGCTTAGAATATCACCCATAAAAATGGCTTAACTATTTGGGGTTTAATTTCAGGTACATTCCGAAATGCGTGGCATTGATGGTGACCATTTCAATTAAAGGAAATATTACTTCACAAAGACATAATTTTCATACCCCACCCAATTATATATGTTACCGGCCAAACTAGTTTTTAGGATGAACTAGTTTTTCCTTGGCCAAACTAGTTCATTCGAAACGTATTAGGATGAAACAGTTTGGTCTAGGAAAATTTTAGTATGTGAGCATAATAGGGTGGACTGCGACCACAGCTTAGGGTTACATCCTCCAATATGTCCAATAACGGCTTCGCGCTGGCCTTCAATTAAAACAATCAAATGCAAGCACACGCGGCATGATGCGTCAACTTAATAATGCTTCATTTTGTTATTATAGTTAAGTATGAAGTATGGGTAATAAGTATCCAATAGAATTGACTGAGATGAAGAGTATAAATAGTTCAAAGAGTATCGAATGGAGCTAAAAAGTCTCGAAAATGATGAAAAATTTAAATGGTTCACAAAAGTAGCGATGAAGCTGATGAAAGCCAAAAAGTATCAAACTCAAAAGTTTCCGAAATCGAATAAGTTCATTAATGTCGAATAAGTTAATATATATCCCGAATGACGAAATATTTTGTTGAACTTGAGAGCTCTAAAAAGATGATGTATGATATATGATGTTAAAGAACTCGGAAAATTTTTAAAATTTTAACAATTTCGAAAACCTTGGAAAACTCTGGAAATGTTGAAGAATGTTGATAAGTCAAGCAAAGCTGAAATATGTCGATAAATTTGGAAAAATATAGAAAATCGATTGATACAGAAATACATTGAACAATTCAAAGAATGTTGAAAACATAAATAAAGCCTAAATGTAATATTAGCATCAGCCTTAAGTTCCATACCTACCAGTAAAGATGTTAACATAAGCAAAATTTTTAAACGCTTTACTTGAGAATTTCTTAAGTTAAATTTCCTACAATCTCTAGGCATAGTTTGAGCAAGCAACATATAAAAAATGGGCGAAAATTTAAAAGTGGGAGTGGCAACTCTTATAAAACTAAAAACTTTGAAACTATTACAGGAAATTTTAACAAAAAAATTGGTACAGTAAGGCGTTTAGCAAAAGTGGACGTTGTTAGATAGATGGGCGTGGCACCTCGCGTAAAAACAAATATTTTATTGCAATGCTTTGTGCAGAAAGTTAATCACACTAATTTTAAAAAGTTAGCACTAGATCAAATGTGGACGTTGCTTTACAAGTATGCTTGGCATCTCCCATATAAATAAAATCTTCGAAAAGCTACACTGAGAAAAAACAAATTTATTGCTCACGTTTAAAGATGAACAACCTTCTTGAGAAAGTTTTTTTTTATGATAATACGAATGTCTTTAGGGTTTGTACATAAAAGACCTTAGCAGCTATAGGGGAGCTGTAAAAACGGACAAAAGCAAAAAACTAGGAGAGCAGGAACTAATTGGACATACATTTTTTGCTCATGAAAAACAAATAAAAACTAAAAAAAATCATCCCAAAAAACTAAAAGTGGGGGGTTGCATAATCCTTTGTGGACATCCCTTAGCAGGAAGAGATAGTGAAATCAGACAAAAAGTGAACCAGAGAAGATTAGGCTAAAATTCAAGAATTTTTGGGGACGTCTTTTATGGAAGACCCCTTAGACATTTATTGATAATTTCAACATTTTTGTACCTCGTTCAACATTTATCAACTTTCTCGGCACTCTTCAATATTTTTCCATCCACTTTTTTGACAATGTTCAACATTTTTCAATTTTTAAATTTAAATATTTCTATTAGCCTTATTGCAAATAATTTGCTGCGACAGCCGCTGAATACTTCTCCATAGTGAATATAATACAATACCTTTTCTAATCACCTATTGCTGCTCATTCACGATATATGCATATTAGGGTGGTTGAAATATTGAGTTTCAATCACCTTCAAATCAAATTCATCATATTTAATTTGAATCGTCTTAACGTATATATAATGTTTCGATATTTAGCATGTATTCGTCTCGAACTTTGATTACCTGAAGACTTTAAATTCATTTCAGTCACAGTGTTATTTATCATTGCCAGGTATTCATCTTTATGTTGGAATGTGACTTTGATATTAAGTTTGATTTCTTATTATCAGCTCTCTTACCGCTACTTTGTTTCAAACTCTTATTCATTGTAAATACAGACAGTCATTTACAAACCCACCTAAATCTATCACATTCATTCATTATTTAATGAGTGTATTTTCATTGTACATAGTTTGATAAATTATTATTTATATTGTATAATGTAATTGAGGAATTATGTACTTAGACAAAAGTAACTGATAGTAATCTAACTGATATAAGACTGCTGCTAAATTTTATCAATGCAATTTAGATTAGGGTGGTTTCTACAGAAGCTTTATTTCAGAAACTCCTACAAACCAAAAAAATTTTGAATTAAAATTAAAATTGATGATGTGTATAGATAAATAAGCATAACAACCCTTGAGGCCATTTTCACAAGATTCAGCTTAAATTTAAATTCCAGCTAAAAAAAAAAAATGTACGAAATTTTGTGTCAGTTATGACTCCAGTTAATATTTAATTTAACAATAACACACTTAAGTCTGTCAAAATCTGTGCAGTGAAATAATCGTTGTTAAAAAAATTGAGTTGTTTAATTTCAAAATTTGTCATTTTGAAACCCAATTTCGGCCAATTTTTAAAAAGAAAACTTTCACTAATCGATGGGGGAGAGAAAACTTTAAATTCAGCATAATGTGTCATATGAATTCAAATTTTTCATTTATACTTTGCCGTTCCTTTGCATATAGCCACCCCACTGTGCACCGAAAGATACATATAACATGCGCACACAGGCTACCAGACATTTAAAACTTTTTGTAAATAGACAAGCACACACTTATCGCAAACGTAGTTATTTGCTTGCATTATGCCCATTTCCGTATTGTTATGAAATTGTGTATTGCGATTGATTTTGAAAGGTTCAGGTACAAATCAACAATAATCATGTGCAAAAATTGTTGACTTTATAGTCCAAGAGCTCTTGAACTTTTCTTTTTTAGGGAGGTTCTAAATAAAAGCTAAAAGTGTATTATGTCTAAATAAGTGAAGATGAGATAAAAATCCCACTGATATCTTGTCCGAAAGAAAGTCGTATGATAGGATTTGTAGCATATATATTTTTCGAACAAAAATAGCTATTTTAGACGAAAATAATTCCTTTTAGATATGACCTACATAGTCACGTTGCTTTAAAGTTTTCAATAAAAGAAATAAATATTCAGGTTTTTTGGGCAGGAAATCGGTTTGTTTTCGACTACTCGACAGCTTTGAACTTTGTATATTTTCGTATTACTTAACCCTGAAAGGAATAAATTTATTTTTATTTTATATCTCAGGAGCTAACAAACTCACTAGATGGCAGGTCTTTGAAATTGTAGCTGGATAGTATAGAAATATTTTATAACAAAAATTTTAGTTTGAATCAAGAAAATACCTCCACCTTCACCCGTACAAGAGCAGCTTATTCAAGAGCTCAAACCAACAGAGCGCCGGTAATTCATTCAATGGGTAGTGGAGCAGAGTAAAGTGAATGGCGATTTTTCGGAAAAAGTCATTTTCACCGATGAAGCGCAATTCCATCTGAATGGCTTCGTCAATAAACAAAATTGTCGAATTTGAAGATCAAAAAATCCTCACGCGATTCATGAGAAACAAATGCATCTACAAAGAGCAACTGTCTGGTGCGGATTTTGGTCAGGCGGCATGATTCGGGCTTACTTTTTTGAAAATGAGGCCAAAATTACAGTGACTGTGAAGTGCATTCGTTACAGAAACATGATAATGGAGTTCTTGTGCCCCAACTGAATAGCATGAATCTGGACGACATGTGGTTTCAACAGGACGGTGCCATCTGACACACCGCGCATTTAACAATCAATTTATTGTAGCAACGATTTCCAGACCAAATCATCTCATGAAATTCTGATGTCAACTAGCCACCAAGATCATGGGACTTAACGCCTCTTTCTTTGAGGTCTTGTGAAATCTCGGGCTTATGTGAATAAACCAGTATCAATTCTTAGGCTCAAGGCTGAGAAACAACGCGTCATCGGTGAGATATAGCCACATCAGAGCTATGGTGGCCTTTTGCCGGATATTTTATTCCATACTTAATCGGAACATGTTTACTTTACAATGGAATTAAAATATCACAACTCGCTGAATAAAATACGTGTTTTTATTTAAACAAAAAAATGCACGCTTATTGGGACACCATTTAAATTGCAGTTATTTTTAAAATGCCTTAAAAATTTTAAAGCTCTCAAAAATCTTACATAATTTTTTTTTTTCGTAATTATTATTTATAAATTCTACAAGTTTTTATGCAAACCCATTGAAGTGTCTTTAGCACGCGCCGTTTTCAGATAACAATTGTCTAAGAAAAAAATTGTTATTTAACCAAATGCACACGTTTCAATAAGAGGCGCAATTGAATTTCTATTAACTATAAAAATTATAAGCGCCAATTAATTCAAAAAACACTACACAAAAAAATAATTCAATTAAATCAGCGTACAAATTAAAAATGGAAACTAAAAAAATTCCCCACAAGAGAAGGTATATCGAATCTATAACAATAACTGAAATCAAAAACTAGTAAAAGTGATATCTTCGGCCAGGCCGAAACTCACATATCCTACACTTCTCTAAAAGTACTTTTCAAATGAATGTTAAAAAAAAAGTTTAAAAGGTTGAAGAAATCGAAAATAATATAAAAAAGTGCAAAGAGGTTGAAAAATGTTGAAACAGTTGAAAAAAACTGAAAAGTCTAAAAACTATGGAAACATGCAAGAGGTTGAAATATGTTGAAACAATTCAAAATTCATGACAAAGTCAAAAAAATAAAGAAAATTTCGAATCAAGTTGAAAGAAGTTGAAAAAGTGAAAAAATACATATGAAATATATTGGGAAAGTTAAAAAGTTTAAATTTTCAAAAAAATATTGAAAATAATCGAAAAGATATGAAAAATTTGAAATATGCCATACCCACTTCTCCAAATCTCCTTATCTTTGGTTAAATAAATTATATTCGTGATTGACATCCACATACCAGAGTTTAGCAAAATAACTTGTATAGTTTGCGATACACGCCTTAATTAAGCTTAAAATTTAGGACGGTGACACACCCACAATAGAGTCCGATTTCGACCCAGAAATTTCTTCTTTCCATTAACAAACCTTTTACACCAAACTTCAATATGATTGCTCATATATTTCCATAGATATGCCACTTATGGTATTTTACTTGGATGGAAGGTGCCACGCTCAGTGTTGCCATTTCGCCAGCTTTTGATTCATACATACATTATAGCCAGTAAACCACTTACATCAAATTTCAGATCAATTGCTCCAATAGTTCACTTAAAATAGCACTTAAAACTTTATGTTAATGTGGGCCACTGGTGCAATCCTGTCAAATTTCATTTAATTTCAAAGCGACACCTCTACACAAAATTTTATGAAGATTACGCTCATAGCACACTATCAATAGCATTAAACGTATTTTGCTTTTATGGAATGTACCACACCCACCAGTGCTATTGTGCCAAATTGCACTTTTCATAACGTTTATATATATTGTGGGCTTTGCCATGCCCTTCAACGAAATTTTCCAGTATATTGTTGTAGTTTGTATTAATGACTACTTTCAGTCATCATCATTAAAATTTTTATGAAAATCGTATGTGCCAATTTGGTCGAAATCCAAATTATCAATTTTTAAAAAGTGTCACGCCCACTTTTAAAATTCTGCCCAATTTATGCACAATTAAAGATATATAAGATCTGTATCCGATTACCAAATTTCATCACAATATCTTGCACGGTTTACGAGCTATGGCATTATAATAGTTAAAATTTAGGGCTGTGCCGCGCCCCTTTAATAGCCCTTGCAAATTTAAAACCTAGCCTAATTTTATTTTTGTTCTCATCTTCACCAAATCACTAAGTTTCATCAAAATCGCAGCAATTTTTTTCAAAATGGACTTGGGTATATTTACATAGAGTATGGGTGGTAGGCGTTCATTGAATAAGCTTACTTAGTTTTCTCGTAAACGTGATTTCAACAGACAGACAAACAGACAGACAAACAGACAGACAGACATGCAGATAGACAGACAGACAGACAGATAGACAGACAGACATGCAGATAGACAGACAGACAGACAGACAGACGGACATAGCTATATCGACTAAGGTGGTGACGCTGATCAAAAATATATATACTTTTCCATACCTGTCATGTCCCCTTCTATGCGTTACAAACGGAAGGACAAAGTGAATATACCCTCTGTGTAGGGTTAATTACAACAGCAGCACCTGTAATTATCTCTTAACACGCGCAACTACCTATTCAAATCGAATAAAATGTAATTTTATTGTGAAATAATTCTATTGTAAAAATAAATGGATTACACAACCATAAGTTCAAAAATTTTAGCAAATAAAAATCAAAAGAAAATCCCAAAAATAATTTTTTTGAAAATTTTGGTGCAATTTCCATGAATTTGTATTTTGTCACCTCACTTTGAGTGTTTTGTTTTTGAAGATTTTTTTGGCTTTTTCTACAAAAGACATTTTGGCGTAATTTCCCTGTTGGCATAACTCCATAAAAAAATGCACCCCTCTGCCATAGTATAGGGTGTACGTTTATTAAAGCTTATTGTGCCTTTTAAGAAAAAATCCAAAACATAAAACAAATTTTACATTTAAGGGGTTGAAAAATAAAAACTTTCCTTCAGTAAGCTTAAAAGTTGTAGTACCTATTGATAATAAAAACTGAAAAAAAAAACGCAATAAAACTTTGTCAGGAGGTTATTATCTAAATCAGGTTTTTCATTTAACCCCACACTCCACAACTTCAGTAATTTTAGTTTTTGCTACACAAAATTTGTATCTATGCCATTGCCGGTGGGGTTTATGCATTTTCCGGTTTTATCTGCATATATTTTATACATCAATTATGCGTTCTGTCGTCCTAAAATTGTCCAAACTCTTTGAAGTGAAGTTTAACGCTATATGTGTTAAATTTTGTTGTTGTTTGTGCTACATTTTCATTTTGGGGGAGAAAATACAACGTTTTTTTTATTACGCATTTTGTTTGTTGCTATTAGGAGGGTTGTTTTTTTTTGGGTTTGGGGATGAAAACCTAAAATTTTCATACTTCCTTACAAGAAAATCTTAAGTTCCATTTTTCTTGATTTTCCCTATTTTGTATTTTGGTAGTAGAGCAAGAGTTCATTGAACTCGAAATTTTCTTGAAAGCGAAAGTTGAGTGGGTGGGTGGTGGTTTTTTTTTGGGTGACATGCGCACTTTCTGCTGGGTGTGGGAAAGTGGTGTTTTTTTTTTTTGGGAAATTTTTTTTGAAAAAGCTTTGTTGATTAAAAAAAAAATAGGGATTTTCAGGAAATAGCAATAATAATAGAGTTTAGCTACTACAACTATTAGCCTTCTTAGCTATATTGCAAAAAAGCTTAAAACCATGTATGTTAGCCCGTTAACCATTTTGAATTCTGATGAAAAACCTTAGAACTTTTTTTAGAATTAATGAATCCCTTAAAGTTTTTGCGATCATGATAGATATTGAGCCTCGTTTTATTCAAATCTTCGGAATAAATCGATGTTGATTTGCTTTTAAGTTCTAGAAACAACGTGTTATACGTTTCTGGGCACATACTATATATATATATGTATATATATTTTGTACGATATCTGCCCCTCTTTGCATTATCTTCTGTCGGAGCATAGATCCTTTTCAATTGAATTCTCTTCAACATTTCCCCGATACAGATATATCTTGTTAGTGATCATGGCCGCGATTATTTCGAACAGTCGCATTTTTCTGCTACCCTGAGAGTTTCACTCCAATGCTTGACGCCAAATTTTTGTTGGTCGTCAAAAAATGGAAAACTTCCCTAAAAATAAAAGAATGAATTCCAAAAAATAAATTTCCTTTAAAATGATTATCAAATATTAGAGGAAGATTTTTAAGAAGAAATTTTTCCATGGTTAAAAGTAGGAAAAAAATTCTCTAATGCTCCAAGAAATAAATAAATAGTTTGCAAAATGTTGGCTCATTTCACTTTTTCCAAAACCCTGATGACTTTTTTGTTACGCTTATGCTTTTGACATACTCCAGGGATTTTTTTCATTGAAGTCTGTGTCAAAATCGATTCATCTACTATGTTTTGTATTTTTCGTTTTGTTTTATATTTTTGAGTTTCGTGAACTTACATTGAAGTGTGCCACGCACAATTCACAAAACAACAACACTAAACGCAAAGATAACCGGCAAAGCGTTGCGTAAAAGAAGAAATCTTCACTTTTACGACGCAGTTTGAAGTTGTGACGTTTATTTGCCACATAAGGGTTGGTTTTATTTTGCCTCCCTGCAGTATTTTGTGTAATTTTAGATTTGACATTCTTTCGCGAAAATTTATTATGTATTAAGTGCATATCTACGCAATTGCACATAAAATCTCTTACAGAAGTCATTAGCGGTTATGAAACTGAGCCACTATATCGTCAGCAAACATTTGTATTGTTGAATGTGCGGTCATTATGTTTTTTTTCTTTTGTTTTTAGCTTGGCTACATTGGCTTGCGGAACGGTGAGCATTAGGGAATGTACGTAAGCAATGTAGCTCAATATTGGCATCTCTCCTTCCTTCTGATGCTGCAAGATCAATTTGCTCAAAAAATATTAAAATTATACGGTATACATATATTGAACACAATAGCCACTTGCTCTATTTTTCTATTAAATATTTCGCTCATCTTCCACTAAAGCCGAGATTTGGTTTTTTTTTTGGGATGCGTCCGGGACTAAGAACCAATCTGACGCCTCTGCCTTGAAAAAAATTTTGAAATTTTCAGAAAAAAATACAGTTCGTTGGGATTTATCTTTACAAATATTTATCAAATATTAAAATAAGTTGATCATAACATTAAAATTTCAAAAAACAGCTCATTTGGATAAATTGGATGGGCTAAAAAATGACTTTGTCCAGCATCAAAACGTAAATTAGTGCGGAAAAATAGTCAATTTATATCAGAAATTGTTTTTGGACCATTCAATTTCCGTTGGGAACATTTTTACTACAATTTTTTTACTCTAAGGAGGTTTAAAAAATAAATATATAGCTAATTATACCATATATAGACTTTCATATGCTTTCTCGAAATCTTCCTCAGGATGTGCCAAAATTTTTATGAGCTTTTCTACATACATAAAGTGTTAAACAATCGCAAAATCAGAGTAGATTAATTTCACAGAAAAAACAAGTCGAAAAATGGCCTCAGCTAAGGTATTAAGAATTGTCATAAAACAAAATTCATTTACATAAATAGGCAGTTACAAAACGGTTAATCGTTTAATGTTTTTTTTTTCAGACACTGTGAAGAGGGGCAGTGTAGAATTAATTTTTTTTCGTATGGTAGGCGTTATCACGCTACTAACAGGAAAAAAATTTCCACGGCTAAACTAATGAAATGATCTTGATGAAATTTAGTTTTTCTAATAGATTGATGCCTATAAAAGGTTATTAAGAACCTTAAGCTCTTAAAAGGGGAGTGGCACCGCCCTTTATGGGAAAAAACGCTGTCACGTCTGAGCCGTTACACCGACTTTGTTGAAATTTGATATGGAGATAAATTGAATACTGAGTAAAGCCCCTATATAATAAAAGTTTTCACTACCAAACTATGGAACTAATTTTGATGAAATTTAGCATGTTTTTCGGCTGATTTTTATGTAATTTGTTATGGAGATATGTGCATATATTGCATTGAGGAACGGTTAGAGATATGAAGCATGATTTTTATTTTTGGAAGCGATGGCAATAAATAGCTTTTTTATAAAAGATTTTTAATCGCAAAAACTATTTTTGTATTTTTCACAATAATGATTGAATTGCAAATACTGGACAAGCTCTATCTAGTATTATTGAAAAGACAGATACATCTTAGTGGAGCAGTGAAATGTATAGAAATTCTAGAAATACTTCAATAAATCGAATAAACACAAATCTGTTAATTTGCTTAGTTATTAAATTATTTGGCAATCAATAATGAAACAATTTTGAAAGTTAATTGAGCAAAATCTTAAAAAAATATTTAATTTTTTAATTCCAAAACAAATTGTAGATTTTTCTTCACTTTTCTAATAATCTGACCAATAACAAACTCAAACTAACATACAAAAAATTGGAAAAAAAATTAAATAAACAAATTTATCATATACTATGCGTACCGTTACACGAGGTCACTGTCCCATTAACTGCGTAAAATAACACAAGAATTTACAATACGCACGCTCTTGAAAGCATGGGTATTGCATACATACATACATACATGTGCATGTACGCACTTGTACGCTTTCATTCACTCAGTTACGAATATACTTACAAAGAAGTATTATGTCACACCGCATATACCAAATTTGGGAAATTTTTTCAAGGGGAAACTACACATATGAGATTCTGTGGTGAAATTTTCAAAATGATCTAAGCAGAATAAATTTTACTTTGGAATTGATAAAAACAAAAAAAAAAAAAATAAAAAAAATATTTTCAATTTGGAAAATTTTATAAAAAAAATATATGCCTGCTTGCCCTAATGTTTCAAGTAAACGTTTGTACTTCCACGATTACACAACAAAAATAAAAAAATTTCCCTCAGTTGGGAAATTTTTTCACACTGTATATAAAATTGATAATTTTCATTAGCAAACAGAATATTCCCATTCTGATTTTTTATTCAGTTTTGCTTTTTTGTTTAATTGAGTTTTTAGTTAAATGTCCGTTGAAAGTATTTTGAAGTTTGAAAACTTTCTGAAAAAAAATATTTTCCCATATTCACTATTTTTGAAGTAAAACTCGTTGCTTTTATCATTTGACAACAAAAAAAAAAAAATTCCCAAAATTTACTTAATGTGTAATTTCTGACATATTTGTTGTTCTTAAAAGTATTTTATTTGAGTATTGCTCAAAGTACTCAATTTGATCAAACGAGTAGAAAAAATTTTCCCTAAACATTAAACTCTACTCTTGCAACATGCCTACTCAGTTCCCCCTTTGTATTATGTGAATTAAGTTTCCTCACCATTAAATTCGACTCTTAGAACATGCCTACTCATTTTCCCCTCTGTATTTTGTGAGTTCACTCGCACTTGTGTTTTGCAGCAGGAGAAAATTTTCTTTATCTTTGTCCATATACTTCATCAACTAAATTTTACCATGGAAGGGTAATTTCCATTTGTTTTTCTAAAAAGTACCTTATTTGAGCAATGTTCAAAGCAACTAACCAAAAGCACTCAATTTGATCATACGAAAGAAAAAAAACTTCCCTAAAAATTGTACGCACTCTTCTTTCCCTTAATTTCCTTTTATATTTCCTAAGCTCACGCATTTTTTCGTGCTGCTGGAGAAATTTTATTTTCCCAACAGCTGTTGTTGTTATCTCCACATACGCAAAGAAGAAATTTTCACTGCGCACACCAATTGAGTCGGTGGCGTTTTGCGTCTGGAGAAAACTAAAATACAATAGCAACAACAACAACAGTGATGAAAACAAGAAATAAATAAAGCGGAGTGCGTGACCTATTTTCACTACCGTTATTTACCCTAGAGTTCAAAGACCTCCATCAAAGAACAAGAGAGTTTACTATGCTGCAACCAACCAACTAACCATCAATAGCACCAGCATTAGACCGAGAAGACAAAACAAAATATGATGCGAAGTGAGTGATGTTCTCTTGTTGTTGTTGGTTGGTGTTGTTGTACTCGCAACGTTGCTCTGATGTTTTCTTGGGCTTTTGTTATTAGCTGCTTAGCTATTGCGTTGGCGGAGTGCGTGTTTTTCTTTGGGCGAGGGCTTTTTTCGGCATTTTCTATTTAATTTTGGATTTGCTTGTTATATGTTATGCATGTATGTATGCATGTTTAATTTATACATACATATATATAATTTTTTTTTAAGTAGCTTTTTTGTAGAAGATATTTTTTTATTTTTATTTATTGTGTCACAACGCAACGTCAGCAGATTTTAACACTATCTATAATGTATATGTATGTACTTATGTACACTTGTAATTTTCAATTTCGATTCCCTTGGCTTCCGTTTGAGGGTGACAACATCCAAATTATATTTTTTTTTATGTAAAAAAGCTTAACGCTTATTTTTATGTCCCAACATATCATTGTTTTGCCATAACATGATAAAAAATTAAGGGTTGGAATTGTACTCAGCATAACTTTATCTGTTTTTAAATGGATTTATATTAATATCTTTTAATATGACCTACTTTTAAGCAAATTTACTTTGAATTGTAAGTATATATCTAGGAATGAATCCTCTTTGTACAAGAGCCAGATAATAAAGTCACCGTCACCATCATTGAAGTTTATTCTGAGGTACATACGTATGCTAGCAAATCAGCAATACAGCCATCGGATATCGTTGATATATTTATTCCACAATTAGCTATAAGTTAGTAACTCCTACATTGATTTGAGTAAAATTCTACTTGTGACCGTTATCTCCTTAAGTAGCATAGGGGCTCCATAAAACTCTTCCAACGTGCACGATCAGTAGCGAATGCCTTCAATTATCTTCAAAATTTTCCTGATACACGTATTTCCTGCTTTAGCAAACATTTCCACGAAGATTTAGGATGATCGCGTTTTCTGCTACCATGGAGGTTTTACTGCAATGCTTACCGACAGTCTTCAGTTAATAATTTCTGCAACGTGTGCCCGCTTCATTTGCACTTTCGTATTTTGATTTGATTGGAAATCGGATCTTGATAGCATTTAGTGAGCAATTTGACATTGGAAATGGTCTTAGGCCACCAAGTTTTCAGATTTTGGCGAGTTTACTTTCATAAAAATCGATCATGTAGTTTCTGAGTTTTTACCAATTTTTTGATGCTTTCACCAATTTTATGATATGTGAACAAATTTACTTGTGGGTATTAAAGAAAATATGTTCTGGGAAGAATTGCCGGAAATGTAACGCTAACCTATAACCTACTTTTGAATGCTTGGATCCCAACTATGTAAATAAACTTTATAATGCCATAATAAGAAAACGCCGAAAAATTTCTGTATGGGACCATGCGTGGGTGACCACACTTCTCTAAAGAGGGCTTTCAATCCCAATTTTTTAAAAATTTTATTCTAGCTATATATATATATATATAAAATGATTATATCAATCGAAACATGACCAAAGTGCCCCCGACCCCTAATGTGTTCGTTCTTTTGACTACTTCCGTGTAAATATTTTTACTGCAGCTATTGATAGGGAAAGATCGACAAAAAAATTTTGAACATAAAAGGTTTCTCCCAGGGAAGGAGTGTTACCCTATTTATTTAAAAAAATGTATTCCCCTAATCGATAGGAAGAGGCCGAAGAAAATTCTTAAACCTGATGTTTTGCTCAAATTCATATAAGGGTGCTAAGTATCTGGGTATTTAGGGACTTTACCTCAATCTGACGCTTAAGACGCATACTGCCAGACGGATTGAATTTTATACTTTTCCACTAAATTTTACGCACATGCGCCGTTGCGAACAGACTCACCCAATTTCGTAGTAAACAGCCAAATTTAATATACGAACGCTTTTTAAATAAACGAAAAAGTTGGCGCAGAATGGTTAAGAAAAAGGCTTAAGAAGTAAGTTGGTGTATCCAAGGACTCTTGCAATTAAAGCGATATAATATGTAGAGTAACTGCAGCAACAGAAACATCTACATTCTTTCGGATAGCATATCAGCTATCTTTACATTTGGCTCATAAAAAGTCACCTTAAAATAAGTTTGCAATGTGCCTACAGCTTCTTAATAGTTTTCGATGTCAGATTATTTGCTTATAATGAAAGAAGAAAGATAAAAGAACAAAACAAGAAATATAATATGAGAACAAAAACTCCATTGGTGAGCAGGGGACAGAGCCCCTTATTACAATTGCAAAAAAAATTCAGCAATATTTTCGTTTGGCTCCAAACTCAATTTTAGGATTCTTATCATACAAACAACCCCTCGAAAATTGCCAACGAAAAAAGGTCGAAAATAAATGTACATTGAATAGAATTTTGCATGCACCCCGCAAATCATACGCATTTACACAATATCATGCCTTTTACTGCCTTAGCACAATTTGAGCTTTATTTTCCAATTAACATAGAAAAAGTACAGTCGGTCCAGTCCATTTTGAATAATCTTATATACTGTTGTAGGAAACACAGTTGTTTTTTTTAAAAAAATACTGATATTGGTGATGTTGCAATAATATTTGCATACAAGCTGACCCGGCAGACGTTTTTCTGCCCTCTCTAATATGTATCCCATATTGTAATATATATTATTATTTGACATATCGACTCCAATGCCATCTACCAGAACGAAAAATACTGAAGAATTCTCGAGCACCCCACCAACCCATGGTGTGAATATGGTCTCATATAAACGTTCCCGAGCACCCAATCAACTTATGGTGTGAATATGGCTACGATACCTTTTATGCTTACGGAGATACACAAATTTCCTAAGATATCTCGGCCCCACAGCCACCTACCGGTTCCAAAATACACATAAGTCTCCTCGAGCATCCAACCAACCTATGGTGTGAATATGTCTACTTCTATGGTTATGGTTATATACTAATTTCTTAAAATTTTTCCAATTTAAGGTAGCACAAAAACCCTCACTCCATTTCCTAAGACATTAACTTTGTTTGCAAATGAATGGGATTGGTTCTGTTTGTTGATTATGTTTTCATAAAAGCTTACATTTTTTTTCTACTAAATCGCGCGGATAATATCGATCAAATGGCCGCCGCCAGAGTTGATGTAAATTCCAGCTCGTTATACCGCATTTTTGTTATTTGCTCTCAAAACTTTTGGTGATAGATTCTCCACTTCTAGTCGGATGTTTAATATCGAGGCCAAAGTTCTGTGGCCCGTGATTTTATCTCATATCAAAGAAAGAAATCTCAAACATAAAATTAAATGATCTACTAAGCTAGTGCAAATCGCCAAAACAAGAGGTCAAGCAGTCGGGAAGTACATGCTTCAGAATGTTTACTGTTGAATCGTCCAAACAAGCAAGAAATCGTTGATAAAAGTTCTGTAGCGCTCTCCAGTCATATTAACAGTGACTCGAAAAATATGAGCTAAAAGCAGATCCACTGTTTGTATTTTTTGCGAGAATTTTTTCAACTTTGGCTGATATAAATACTTTGGAACATCTGGAGTTACATTTGGTATACTCTTGGCCGAACGGCTGCTTCGCGGTTGGTCATGTTCCGTGTTAAGTCAGTCAACTCGAGTCAAGCAGCTAACCGCAACAGTGTATACTAAGACGGTGTCATATGTTCAGGGAATTCACGAAAAAATTCACATGGAGTCAAAACCACCAATTATGTTTTGCATGCATCAACCTTGAGCGACCTCAAACTGTATGATTTTGAGAAAAATATTTTTTTCTTTGTATAAAAAACCATAAATAATATATCAACCTTTAAAATGTAGGGTGCAGAGAATAAAACCTTTACAATTACAATGCAACCGAAGAAATAGTTTGTTGTTTTTTCCTGATTTTTTTGGCTGACAACAGAAGTCAAAGCTTCTGTATGCTTTTTTCCTACTTTATGTCTCTACTTGGGTTGCTTTGAATTTAACAAAATAAACAAAATCGAAAGTGACGAACTCCACCACATTGAAAAAGAAGTTCAATGAACTTTGCACGTTGTTTCTCTGTAGTAGTTGTTGTTGTTGTTGTTGTTGCTGCTGTTGCATTTCTCTTTATCTTTCGTTTAAGTAATGCCAATGTTGCTGTTTCGCAGCCACCCAACATCGAACGCCCAACGCATGAAATATAGCCCCATAGCATAAAAACTTGTGTTTGGGTAGAGGGTGCAGCTGAATAGCACTCAAAGCTAAATTAATTAATGATAACAAATGAAAAAAAAAGGTAAAAAGCTGGTCAAATACACGTTACGTAAAATAATCTATGTACATCACATTAATTTCATGTAACAGGAGACAGTTTGGTAATTACAATACAAAATTACAACACTTAGCTCAACAGGGAGCTAGGTGAATTTCATTAAGTTTTCTACTTGGTTTTGAAAAACCTTTGGAAATAGCTTTTTGAGAAGCTTTGCTCGGTCACATTTTTTTTGTGTGGATAATATTGCACAAAATATTACAACCCGAAAGACGTTCTGTCAAAACTTATAGTAATAAGAAATTTGTACCAATTTTGGCCATCTTCCTGATTTTTCCTTCATATTTTGATCTATAAAATTATCAACTCAATCCTCGAGATGTCATCAGTTAGGAAAGGAGTGGCCATTGCCAATCCTCAAGAAAGAGTTATATCCACGTTACTGTAGAATTTGGTCATTAACCATATCCTGACCTGATTGACAGACATAGGTGGAAAAGGTGAAGGAAGTAATGAAAGCTTTATACATTCATAAGCGAAAGCTCGGGAAAAAGTATGGTCTGAGACGGTGCAGCAACCGTAGTAGGTATACAGCGTTTGTTCGGCCTATACATACCAACGAAGTCCAATTATTAAATCATAACGTTCCTATCTCAACATTCTGTAGAACTTATAAAACCTACCCTGTTTGGGAATAACAGTATCTTAAGAACCACGCTCGTCTTGAAACGAAACTCAATCTACCACAATTCGACGTCTTTATATCGGACTTAACTGCCAAAAGCCGCTGCAAAGCTTCAAGAGAACAGGTTTTGATATTTGGATTTAAGAGGAAAGTGAAAACAGGGCGTCATTCTTTAAGAAGCTGCACGATATAGTTTTTGGTCCACTAGCTTGCATCGACTAAAGCTTGGTTCAAAAGAACTTTCCATCAACTAATGTGCTGTGCTGGATGCAATTATATGGACTACTGAGCGTCTAGATAAGATTGATTGTGCTTTAAAGACGTTCTTTGAAGGCTATGTGTCTACAATCGTGATTGCTTTTGGTTTCGGTGTTTCTGAGTTTGGTTGCCGCAATTATCAAATTCCCGGTCAGGCAAAAAAGGAGACCACGAAGATCGGCATTCCAGGCGTGGTCCTCGAAACGATCTAGCTCCCGATCAGACAATAGAGTGAGACCACGAAGACTGGTGTGGTTTTCCAGACGATCCAGATCTCGATAAGTCATGAGGAGGTAATCGCGAAGACTGGCATTCCCGGCGAGATTGCCAAGAAGAATTTCATCATGGTCAGACACCTGGATAAGGACGCAAAGTTCAATAGAGCAAGTTAAAGAACGTACATATGTAAAAACGCGACTACAGAAAATATATACAGAACTAGAAAGCCGAAAAAGGCACCTAATCGATCAAAAATGGATATCCACGTCTGGATAAAAAATATTTTACGGCTCAACAAAAGGCTTCTTCTCATACCAATAGCGGTCATAGCGGGTTGCTGTGCAATTGTAACGCTGGCTGGAAAGCCCAGTTTACACCACTGTCGCTTTTATATGAAATGCATGGATGTAAATTCCAGTAATTTCGAACTTTTGAGCATTGTAGCTAGAGAGCTTGCAATATAAACTCAAATCTCGGGGTGAGCTCGATATTCCCAGAAAGAAAGGCAACAAAAGGGCTTAGCTTACTTTTCAGCATCACAATTAGCTTTTCAGACTTCAGAGTATTCTTGCCATTTAATCGACTGAAAATGTTTATTTTTATCAATGTCTTAAGGCTCCAAAGATTCGCAAGCAACCACATTATTATTATTACATAAATATATTGTCATAACATAATTCCAAATAAAAAAAAATCTCCAAAAGTTTCATATCAAAAGCCTCTTGGTACGTATCATATATTTCAAGGGATTATAAGCTACTGCCAACAAAAAGAAAAAAATGAGAAGGGTGGTTTTATAAACAAAAGTCTTAGCTGTGGCATATATAATGTCTTTATAATTTCATGTTACTTTTTGCTCGGAAAAATCAGCTTTCCTTAAACTTTCAATACATTATATATTATCCCCTTCTTGAAGTTATATTAAAATAAAAGGGAATTTTCATATTTCAAATGTCATTGACCTCAACTTCGACTCGCTCACTACATTAGGGCAGATGGTGTAGCATGACAGCGAAAGCATTTTCTTTTAACACAATATACCTATTGCTACTTTTCCACAACATTTCTACAACCAATAAATTTTATGTAAGAGCTTTTTTGGGAGTTTTTTTTTTTTGGTTTTTCCTCAAGAAAATTTCCCTTTCCGCATTCGAACGGGGCATTGACACTGACACAGTTCCGTTGTAGTTCATTTTTGTTTTTATAGATGGTGAGGTTTATTTTTATACGTCAAGCTTTTTCAGTAACAGCAGTGCGTAAGTTGAGTATTTTGCTCTTTCCCTTATGTTGCGTATTCCCCCAACAAACTTTTAGTTCTCCCTCCCCAAAGAGTCGTGCTTGTTCTCTAATTTTTATGACAGAATTGAAATTGTGCGTGTCAGTATTTTATTGTGTCGCGCGAACATGAATGTGCTTCCCGTTGTCTCATTGAGTTATTTTTGCCCCAAAGCAATATGCTCTTTGACCATTTGGTTGGGTGGTGAATTTTCAGTTTCAATGCACAATAGTCAATGAAGTTTTTCATGCTGGATTTCGGTCTATGCAATCTACCTTGGGGGGTCACATAATCTTGTACACGTATCCATATGTACTTGAGGGAGATTTTCTGCTGGGTGCGGAACGAGCTTTTGTGTTGGCAACATAAAAAATTGTTAGCAATTAATTATGTGATAGTCATATTAAGAACACTAGCATTAGGAGTGAATTATTTAGTTTAATAAACAAGAAATAGATGTGAAAAATTATGGCAAAGATAGAAATGAGATTTATGTCGCTGCTTGCAGTGTGGCAGTGTGACCTAAGTAATTATGTATTTTGTGCCAGAATGCTTTTATAAAAAATAGTTTTAAAGATTTTTAGTATCCAATTTTTTTAGTCAGTCCGTCCAGCAATATCTTAAGTAATTTAAGTCCAAGAACTTAACATCGAAGTTATTCATATGGCAGTTATGAAGTAATTCATTATTATGCTGTTTCACTAGCTCTACACTGCGGTCATTCGACCGATTCTGTGGTGGTCTGTCTTAGACAAGTTCACCTATTACAAGCAATTGCAGAGAGTTCAATGGGCTGCTTCCATGTATATCAGTGTTGCTCTGAGGACCACACCGACTGACGCCTTGAAGGTTTTCTTTCATCTCGTTCCTCTTGATCTGCTAGGTAAGCGGATGGCAGCTTGTGCCGCCATTAGACTCAGGGAAACTGTTTACTGGTCCGAGGGTAGAACAGGACACTCAACTATCCTTCATAGCTTGAGTTCTGTAATCCCCTATTTTGATTATACTGATATAGTTATATCATTCAATAGAGATTACTTAACTCACATTCCATCTAGAGATGACTGAAAGGTAATACTCCAGGGGAGAAGGAGTCATATTATTTTCTACACGGTTAGCTCCAAGCTAAATAACCACGTGTGTTATGATATTTACTCTAGGTGAACTGAAGATAAGAATTTCTGCGAGGATACTAGACTATTGTAGCGTTTTTCAGGCAGAGGTTATATCGATTGAAGAGGTAGCATCCTGGCTGAGAATGAACGTTGTATCCAGAAAGGATATAAATATTTATTCAGATAGTCAGGCTGCTATCAAATTTCTAAAATCAGTCTTCCTAAACCTCAGCTGTGTGCCTGAGCATAAGAACATTGACGGCGATTGCAAAGCTGATGAACTTGCTAAGCAGCAAGTTTACTTTTTTCAGTACATTAATAATTTGTATCTTGAGTACTAAACAGAATATCGAACAATTTCACTTAGTATTTTTTTTGTTTAACTTACCGATAGTTTTAATGAAATGC
Organism: Meiosimyza decipiens; assembly: GCA_963680825.1. Lineage (NCBI taxonomy): Eukaryota > Metazoa > Arthropoda > Insecta > Diptera > Lauxaniidae > Meiosimyza > Meiosimyza decipiens. The sequence goes on along the minus strand of OY804260.1, from coordinate 16,991,075 downwards.
AAGTCAAACCGGAAATTAACAAGTCTTTAGTTACTCTTAAACCTGGGCCGGCAGCAGTGGTTGTTTTCCTAGCTTTTTCTTGCTTGAATTTATAGAACAGTGCTCTTCACACTGTAATTTCCTTAGAGAGCTGCCACACTTTTTGAAATAATTATTAGAATTTCACAACTGTCAACGGGCTTAATCACATCTGTCAATTCTAGTAAAATCCATATCTGTTAAAATGTTCTTCAATTGCAAATTCTTTATTTTTGGCCTAAGAACTAGAAGTTTATCTTCTAGTTTATAAACTATCGGATTCGAAACGAGACTTAGTGCTGTAAATAAATGCAATGATTTAAAATTGGTGCAAGTCCCTCTTCGTTGAGAAGATAAAATTTAATAAATATGCAATTCTAGCTACTTAACTTTTTTTTTCTTAACGAAGAGGGGCTTGCACGAATTTCAAAATAAACGGCTCATATATTGAATGGAACGCACGATGGAACGATGCTGGCGCTTTCACGTACCTCATTCAATATCAAGTTACGACAGTTCGTTAAAACAACGGAAGACGCTTCTACTTAGGTTCAGCACTAAGTTTAAAAAAATAATTATGGGGAAACTTGGAAGAATCATTCTCGCTGATTTTCCGAGAATCCTTAAAATTTTTTTGAAAGTAAGGTCACGGACTCTACGCACAATTTTCGATCTATAAATTATTAAATTAACTTACATTTAAATTTAAATTCAAAAATGTCTAGTTCTCAAAGCCAGGAAAGAGATATAAATGGAACAATGTTAAACAATGAATATCGTACAAAACGTTAATAACGTTTCATATTTCCTAGATATTTACCTACTAAGAAATTTTGACAAAAAAAAAACAGTTATCCACAGGCAACATCGCCACAGTCGTCATAAAAATATCTAATGAAAAGAAATAAGTGAGTAGAAATGTCACGTAAAAATACGACAACAACTGACAGCTCCATATATGTATACATAAATGTGTGAACTCATGACAATCATCGGTACCATTGACAGATGCAGCATAAAGAAACTTGCAATTTAATCGCGACGTGAAATATTTCACTAAAAAGTCATATAATTTTACGAATCCATCAAATTGATTAATTTACTATACACAAATGAGTGAAGAACATAGCGTAAAGAGAAAACGTAATCGTATAACACCAACGCACCGTTGGACGGAAAAGCAAACAAGTGAACTGTTACAAAAGGTTTTGTTGACAATTCAACAACATGATGCAGGATTTGAGGTGGATATTTGTCAATTATAATAATTATATTAATTTTATGCATATTTTGTTCTATTTTTTGTATTCAAATTCATTAATAAGAAACCCACAAGCCAAGTTTTCTATCAAAGGATCGCAAAAACAACACCGGTTTTGCGTTCCATTCATTGGGGCATAATGAAATCTAAAATGCGTCATATACAAACGTCCTATAAAGCTGCATTAAAATGGTATGACAAGGGTGGCCCAAAACAATTAGATTACTATGAAAGTGAAGCAGGTAAGTTATAGATAATTTATTGTAGTTCGCGGGGATAACGCAGATGATGTAGGTCTTCGCAAATTGTTTCAAGGGTATGTTGAAATTGTTAAAATTTGACCATTGAGATTGTAGAAATCAAAGGGTTAAAAATATATTTAAACATAAAAATTATACTGTCTCCAGGGCTGCCGGAATTTCATGTCAAAGCACAAGTCAGGGCCGTAGTAAAAATTCAACAATTTCTGAAAAACCCGGGAATGGGATGATTTTTGTTATAGGTACAATTTTTTATACAAAAAAGTTCAAGTTTTTCTCACAAAAAATTCCTTCGTTTCAACTTAGTAACCCTGACTATCTCACTAAATTTTTCATATCTTGAGGTTCATAGTCTTGGTTTTTCTACAAAATACCATATAGGTGAAGTCAATATGTCGACATTTGATATTTGACCATTGAATCTTATTGACCTCGATACTTGAAAAAGAAAGAGTTATATAAAATTATCTTAATATCTATTATATTTCAAAAACTATGGTGGATATTAGAAAATAAATTATACGTTTTCAATATTGCATGATTCAAAGAATATTTTATGTTATTAAAAAACTTGACCTTTCCTGACTTTTTTAGTATTATACAAAGAACGGATTCATTAGGATAAGATTGATAACTTAAGAACTATGTTTCCATTTTATTTTCTTATCCCTTGGGTATAAAAGTACGAAATCATATCAAATCCGAAGCTCAACATATTCCTTGATATGAGCAATGGAGGTATAATCTTATACCTGAATATTTCAATTTTTTTCTGAACTTTCGAAATATCTAAGTGAAAAATAAAAAATGACACGTCGAAAAATAGTTTCTATTGATTCAGAGTTCAAATTTTACCAAACTTAACCAAATAATTTCTTCGATTCCACAGATTATATAAATAAAATTTGCCCCCATTATCATATCCTTAAGCAAATTTACGACCAAGTGTATCATACCAGTAGAGCTAAAAAAACACAACAACAAATTGACGAAGAAACAAAAAAGATGTCCACAAAAAAATCATCTGGTCCATTTCTGGTTTTAGATACTGCTTCAATAGCGCCTGATGCGAATGCAGAGAATTCTGAAATGGAAACAGAGTTAAATGAAGACGATGTTGATGATGGTGATAATACCAATATTGAATCAGAGTCGTACGCCTCCAACGATGAAGCAGATGACACACCGGCTACACCGGAAGCGCAAAAATTAAATTTTGCCGAAATCAAATGGGAAAAACAGCTTAAATCGTTGGAATTGGAAAAGGAAAAGCTACGTAAAGCACGACATAGTGCGGGAACGCAAAAGAAACGTAATCGATGTATTAATGCACCATACCATCGTTGGACAGATACTCAAACTGAAAATTTTTTGACTGCTGTTCTCAATACTGTGCGGAGCAATTTTGAATTACTCGAGGTGGGGTAGTAAAATTGACAAAAATTTTATGAAAAATGTGATAAAATCGCTGCTCAAACCTTATTTTTTACTTAGAGAAGATTATTTGAGTAGAGTAGTGTACAAGTGGGTGGGGCGAAAGGACCACTTGCATCGAGGTAAAAGCTCGTGCTTGGTGAGTCTATCAACACGTTGGCTTTTATTTGATAATACATTTTAAAACAGGTCAAGAGGTTACAAAAACTTCTCGTCAAACAAAAAAAAATTCTTGTCCAAGTTTACAAAAACAACATTCCTTTGTTTTAAGCCCTGCTTTTTCACGGTACGGCCATGATAGGGAAACTTCTATAAGAGACTATTGGTCTAAGTTTATTTTGATGTATGCATATCTGTTATACTATCACAGTTTCTTTCTTTAATGGTACCAGTTTTCTAAAGCCATCTCTTAGACTAAGTTTATTTCTTTATTGAAATTAATTTTATCAAAAAGAGGAAACAAAGCAAAAAAAATGTAACTTGACATTTTCAGTTCCTCTTAATTTTAAGTAAACAGTCATGATTATGTAGTATTTTCATTGTCAGGAGACCCCCTGTTTTTGCATGAGAATACTTTTTTATCGAACCTTTAAGTTCTGTGCAATAGTTTCCTCCGCATGTAAATTCATTTTAACAATTTACTAAAATTATTCAAAAATATAGATAAGAAAATGGCTGAAGAGCCACAAAAATGTTCTTTTTTGAAAAGTTATAAATTTTTCTCAGACTATTCAAGGATTCATTCTCTTGATTAAAATTCAGGTAGCAAAAAAAAAGACACTTGTTGCTGGACTATAATTTGTTTTAAACTTCAATATGTTGAACTTGAATTTAAGTTTCTTATACCATTTATTACCTCTTTTTGCAGAAACCTACTTCGCAAAGATTTTATGACAAAATAATAGCGAATACCCCAAGTCTTCGACCACTGAACTGGCAAATAATGAAATCGAAAATGAGACACTCCAGATTATCGTATTTGAAAGCGGTATCTTGGCGCAAACAAATGGGTACCATACTAATAGCAACAGGCAAAGAGCGACAAGTTGTAGGTATGTTTTTCAAAATCGACCTATTTCATAAGCTCCAAAATATTTTGTTATTGTGAACTCAGGAGGCTATGTGCTCTTTATTTTCTAATTGCCGAAACTGAGTCTGATGCCCGTCTAACTCCATCAATTCTGGTAAAGATTAAAAAAAAAGCATTATTTTTATAAAATCTAACACGATGGGTGTAACATGCACTGAATTCGGATTCCAAACCCAAAGTAGATGAAGAAGCACATAGTCTAACCTAAGGTAACAAATAACAAGACATTGTTGTTATCTTGTGTAATCGAAACTAGCGAAATCTCTTTACAATTATAGAGTACATCCAGAAAATTTGCCCTTTTTGGCGCATTCTTGTGCAGATTTTTGGTGAAATCGATGAAAAAAATTATAACCAAAATTTTGATGAAACAACACATACTAGCTACGATGATGATATTAGTAGTGACTTAAATGAAATCCCACCATTTAGCGCTATTGAAATATGTAAAGAAGAAGCTATTGATGAAGAAGAACTGGATGCTGATACAAATAATGCGGTTTCCACTTCTGGTGTTGCTACCAATAATATGTACAATGAAGCTTTATGGGATGGTGAAAATACGGCACAGTCAATTAAACATAATACGGAAAAAGCTGTAGATATAAGTGATGCCAAATGGAACAAGCTGATGCAAGTGAAAATACTACATCTTGAAGTGGAAAAAGAAAAAATTCAACTAGAACGCGAACGTATACGAAATGAGTTAGAAGTAAAAAAGTTAGAACTACAACATCAATTGGAGATGCGTAGATTAGAGTTACAATATGATGAGAAGATAACAATTGCTAATCAGAAATTGGAATTACACAAATATGAGATGGAGTTAAAGTTGAATAGGCGTGTATAAGAGGATAGTTTTATGCCAAATAGTTTTAATATTATCATCGCTCGAAAGATAATTTAAAATCGTCAAAGAAAATGTCAAGATTAAAATGATTAATTGCAAATAATGAAAAGAAAGTTTCGCACAGAATTAATGGAATGATTAATAAAATAGAGAAGAAAACTACAAAAAATGCTTGAACTGACTGTCCTGAGAAAAAATAGCCTGAATTTGAAAGCAAAAAATTGACTTCTTTAGGAGACTTATTTATTTATAACAATTACACTTAACCCATTAAAAACATTTAAGACAAATATTTAGTTTTTAAATATTTTGCCAGTTGTTACTTTCACTATCTTAAGATTACTTTTTATGAATTTTTCTTTTTTTGGGAATATAAATTAAAAAGAAATTAAGCTTAATTCACAAAGCTTACATTGCGTCGAAACTCATTTAGTTGAGCTAAAGAAAGATATATAAACGTCAAAGTAGAAAACTAACAATAAGTTAAATGAAAGACCAAAATAAGTAAAAAAAAGATTTCCTTTGATCACTGTTCCCACGGCATATGTATTTATAGTCAATAATTTATTAAATAAGTTTTACGATTACTTTTTAAATGTATATAATTTTTTTTTTTGTGTCTGTAAACTAATAATTAAAATAACTACAATTAGAATGTATTCATTATATTATTATAATAAACGTAAATGTCTTGAATACAAAAAAAAAATTATTTCCATTTTGAGGCAAAAAGTCATTTAAACTATTTTCAAATTGCAATGAGTATACAGTTTGAAAATCAACAACAAATTATTTTATGCAAAAAATTTGAATTGAATTGAATGGTTTGTATTTTTATTTTTTAGCGGAAAAATTAGTAATAGAAATTTTCATTACTTGGTTGTAATAATACAGAAAACTTACTGCGCGAATTTTTTGTTAATATTTTAAATGTTAAAAATATGTAAAGATATAAATTATACAATTTATTCATTTATTGCGTGGGTGGCACCGGTTGTGGTTGTGGCGCTAATCGACTAACAAAACTGATGCTAGTGCGTAAAATTTTCGCCACAACAGGTGGTGAACGACCGGCCAAAGATTCAACAGTCATGCGTAATTCAGCAAACGCATTTCTTGTATACGGATTACGACGTGAGCCATAACGCATTACGAGGAAATGATAATAGACAATGGGTGTCATTAGACCAGCTTTGCCCCTGTAAAAAAGGAAAACAGTGGTTTGTTTAAATTAAATATAAGACTAGGAAATATAAAATATTCGCATTACATAAAAGTCAAAACAATTGCTAGTGGCATAATGAAGATTTCTGAAAATGCAGCAGCTTTTAAAATATTTGTAGCTTGGAATTCAACCAATGAAATTAGAAAACGTGCGCCCCACCATGAGTTTTGTCCAATTAGCTGTAAAGATAATAAAATTAAATTGTGAATAGATAAACTAAACAAAATTATATCTCAGTATGTGTTGTCAAACTATATCGCCATTCGACAGATGTAAATCTCATAAAAAAAATCAAAACTATGAATCAATCCTCGAGTCGATAATACGTCAATAGCTCGTAGTGAAATCGCTAACATATGCGTATGGATTCCAATAAATATATTGATATTTGGCTATAAAATTAGAAACAGCAGTAAATTTCACGTGCACTTCATGGAAAAAAGTTAAGGTGCGCGGTAGATCAGAAAACGAGACACATTTTTCCTCATATTTTTAAGTGTACGGAATCTTAATCTGGCACCGAAATTAATCATACTTTCAGTATTCAACCAATAAGTATCAAAAATACCATTTTTAATATTAATCTATGAATATATAGCCATTTAAATATCTCAATGAAAGTTGTAATTTATTATAGATTTATGGAATATAACAGAATCCAAATCTGATTGTAAATTTTTTAACACGTCAAGACTTCGATACAGATTTCTTTAGTACTTTCTGGCTATAGCCTTCGCTAACGGCTCATCAATTTACTTACGAAACATAAGTGAGGATTCACCGAACTATGGCTGTGTACATTTGAAGTATTATATGGTGACCTCAGAGCATATCTTATGTAAATTTACTTTCAAGATAATGTGATGTGCTTATCACAAATGAAAAAAAAAAAAATATTCGTACATTTCGACAGAGCCACGCTCTTGTTATAAGCACTGCAATAAACAAATACTTATATAAAATCTACTTACATCCAATAATTTCAAGGAGTAACTCGATGCATGTAATACAGCAAATAATACGATTGGTATCAATATCAATAGCATTGGATTGACATTGAAGAAAATCAATGAATACATAAGATAATGGCAAGAATCCTCAACCAAGAGACGCGCTAAGAATTCACGTGAAAATGTAAATGAAGGCAAACGTTGATGCAGGCGCAGTGCTGATGTAGCTGCATTTGAAAGAAGAACTTTGTTGAATGCGCTCTGTTGATTACTATTGGAAAATAATGGGAAAAATAAGGTTATAAATTACAAAACTCAAAAAATATAATAACTCATCACTTACATGAATATCGGTACTATATAACCGACAGCAAAAAGTATGGCCAAAACTCGCGTTGCCCACATGGCAACGTCAACTTTGTTCGCCTTTACATGTTCAATTAATTTGGCTGGGACATTTTCGGTTTGTTGTTGGGGTGGTGGTGGCGTCGATGATGATGATGATGTGCCATTATTTTGAGGTTGATCACTGGCTTCGTCACTCATTTTGTGTTGCTGTAAGAATTTGGAAAGAATTTCGGTAAATTAAGGTATTTTCACAAATTATTTATTTCATAGTTCATATTTTATCAAATACATAAAATCCTTATCAATACCTTATCGGCAAACAAAAAGGAGACTTTACGATAAGCCTTTTTCCCTCCCACACAAACAGTGTTTTTTTCATAAATATTTTAAGAATTTCTGTTTTCAAAAGAATTTCAAGTTTATGGCTTTAACTTTGCGAATTTTGCTAGGGATCATTTAGGCAGTACAAGTACAAGCACATTTTTGATAATTTTAGTAATGTGCTGATAAATTTCTCTCAGGTTGGTATACATGCCGAACAACCACAAACAAATATATTACAAAAAATTGCATTTTAAGAATTCTAACACGCACAAACTCAAGCGACAATTTTTTGTTGTAATCATAATTATGTTATCGGAAAATATGATAAAAACTAATAATATGGCAAAAGGTTATCGATCGTCATCTATTTTAATAAGCAAACAAGATAGCTTAGCGGATATGTGGACCTGTTTTGTATCAAACAGCGAACTGCGTCGATCTCTAAAATAGAAAACCTGCTTGTGCTAGTGGACTACATTGCGCTTTACTGCTTTAATTTTTTTTTAAACTTTTGGAAAAAGATTTTGCAAATTAAATCTTTACTAAATATGGCGAAATACCGGCACTTTTAATCAGCCTCCATGTGCATTTTAGTGGATTTATATAAACTTTAAATCAATACAAGACAACGCCGAATTACGACTTTGCGGAGCCCGCAGTTCGTCAGTATGTTTTATCAAAGCCAGCTAAATTTGGAATAAAATCTTGAACTTGGTGTGATTTTTAGAACTTTTATGCAAACAACATACAAGTCTATGTTGGACAAAAATTTTGTAAATTGTACATTTGTACAACTGACCAATTGGTACACCTATATTAGGGTTGAGTACTGTTTTAGGAGAACCAAGTTTTAACCATTGATGCTATTTTATTTGATATATCGCTTCATTTTCAAGTTATCAAAAGTTGAATTTTTAGCGTGCTTTCCAATTGTAAACATTATAAGTTCCAGGACGCCAAGCTTGGACTGGTAGTTTTCAAATTACATTAAATTACAGTTTTTGGTCACTGCTAGAAGTTTAAAGCTGCACCTCGTGTATCTCGAAAACCAAACCATTTATTACATGTCTCATTGATTTTTAAAAGAATTGAGTCAAAACTTGACGCCACGAAAATCATTATCTTACCCTTGTATGGTCAAAATTTTCCTATCGTGTGTCCCAAAACTGAAACCAGATAACAAAAAAGGTTTATTTTATATATATTGTTTTTATCATTGATTTTTAAAGAACTACTAGTTAATTTTCGGACTTTGGTTTTTGAAGGCAACAACTATACTGGCACATGTCTAAATCTTCAGCCAATGAGAATAGACTAAAAAGAACCGTCAATTATTTATGGGTTTAAAACGTATCCGTTGTCAATTTTAATATTTTCTTATTACGTGTAGATTCTGAGTATTCTCGTTTAAAAAAGCAAAGTGTCAATGGTTTCAAATTTTACTTTTTGAACCTTACAACATATGTAGCTGTTTTGTTACCGAGACATATTAAACTTAATGTTTTTAATTCGATTGGGCGGAAAGATAAATAACGCATCGAGAAGCTCTGAAAGTTAAGCTTGATGTGGAATAATACTGCGGAATAAACAAAAATAAGTGAGAGGTGGATGACTTTTAATATTACAACTTTTTTTTTTAATTTTAAACCAAGAGCTCTGACGTGCTGGAAAACAACTGACAACAGAATCATTCAGTACACAAAAATCCATTAAATCTTATTTGTTTTTTTTTGTGCTGTGAAACGGCGTGAGCATGAGTGATTACATGAAAAAATCACGAAAATAACGTGAAAGTGCGTGAGGGTAATTACTTCAAGTGTAATTAAAATTTCATCACGATGATTTCGCTCCTATTTATTATTATTAATATTTGCACGTTTTTAGTAACACACACTAATAATTTTTCCGCATTTCACAGAACATAGAACTGATAACAATATTAATAGTTTAGCTACTACAGCTACTAGGCTTCTAAGCTATCTAACAAAAAACTTTAACCATGTTGAAAGCTTAATTTTATAAATGAAACCAAAAAAAAATATTCTAAGTTAGATTTGTTAGTTTTTTAATATTTTTCCTTAGCTTTATCGCACTTTCTCCCCACCTAGGCAATTAGTGCGTGTACACATAAATATATCATAATAAAGATATGTGTACACATTCACAAAGTTCAAATGAATATCCGCATAAATGTTGGAAAAAATTTACCGTGCATGCTGTGGGGCTCGAACAACACAGACATGGAATATACCAAAATACTGTAAGGCTACTGAATTAAATACAATTTATTTTCAGTCTAAGTTTAAGTAGACCTTTCGACAAGCTAATGTTTGAAATTCGCATTTATTAATTAGATTAGATTAGCCGGTTGATAAAATAATCGATTAGAAATACGAAAACTATTACGATTAAAGGATAAAAACACGATTAAAGCAAAAAAAAAATCATTCGTGGGCGCGCGTTGTCGTGAGTCAAAAGCCACTTATTCGGCCATCTCTAGTTTGTCAAGTTTTTTATTTCTGCAAAAATTCAATGCTGAAGATATAAAAGGCAATAATCTACCCACAGCTTATACACATTTGCGATAATATCTAGCCACTTGAAAGTTTAATATAATAATTCTGGATTTGATCCATTTGTTCGTTTCGTATTTTTTTTATGGACTTTTCAAAAATTTAGCTCAACATGTTTAAAATCACCTGTTTAAAAATATGTAAAATAAAATATTTCTACGTATTAGACGATGTTATTTCACAGCGCGCACTGATATGACTGTGCGAGCTCAACTATCAACTAAAAGTAACTACCAAATATGTAATATGAAAATACAAAATAAAAGTTAGTACAGCTGATTGTTTAAAGTACAAAATAATACTACTCATTTTACACAAACACCATAAAATTAGCGCATATGTATGGAACACGTTTATGGCGGTGTATGTTATCTGAATATTTTTATCTTTATGATTACAATTTAAGTGTCCAAAAAATCGTAATAGGTAAATTGAAAAAGAAAATTGCTTATGTATAGGTAAATTTTGAACTTTAAAATAAATTTAATTGTTGAATAAAAATTGCCATTAAGTTATATATTAATATTTAGAGAAAGAAAAAGCAACGAGTTCAATTATAAATAGTAGCAAGTGAACTAACTTTACTTAATAATATATATAAATTAATTGTGCGTGAAGCTAGGAAAACTAACAAAATAAGTTAATTTAAAGTAAAAACAACTTGAAATTTTACTATAAACCTAAAAACATTACATGCACATTATTCGTTTATGGTAAAAAAGTTTATACAATTCAACCATGCGCGAAACCACAGAAGTTATGAAATCACATTTAAACTCAAGCATTATGTAGATGTGAAAAAAACCTGTTATCAAAGAAATTAATGCTTAAATTATTGGCCAGTAGAAATTTCAGTCAATGGACAACACATTTAGCAAACAGATATTGTAAAACAGGTTAGCATGTAGCAACTTTAAGCGGGTAATAAAACGCCGCAAACTAAATTTTACATTATCATTTCGGGTTTAGTTACTTAAGGATAATAAAAGAATAACTGATGGCACTTTTTTTATAAAACTAATTTTTATTTTTATGTACAAAACTAGAATTTCATGTCTTAAATAGACCAGAGACTAAGTAAGAAACTGTAAAATAAAACAGACCAAACAAATAAATAGTGTCAGTATAACGCACAATATAAACATCAATTTCATAATATGTGTTATCCTCGAAATTCCCAATTAAGACTTCACTGCCTGAAAAGGACTACAATGTTAAGGCAGTCGATTTTCAGAGAGGAATAGTGCCAACTACGAATGTTACGTGTATCTAAGCACAACTGCAGTATTTACTACTTGACAGAGCTAAGCTTAGACGGTTCAAAATTCGGTTCATAGATTGGTGACTACCTGCCGTCAAATTCGAAGCTAGACTCATAAATAGAACAGTCCCAATGAGATCAATGTAGTTCTGCAATGCTGGTTTTCAACGAACATGGTACGGCATAAATTGCAGCAAAGAACGCCATATCAAAATATAAATTTTTTTTTGGCAATAATGTATACCCAGGACGTTTTAGGCGTAACTATTCAACGTGATAACGACCTGAATGACTAATGAATGGTCTTCTTTGTTTTCACAACAACTGTGTTTAAGCCATACAGAAAACCCCGAATACTAACCCTAAATACTCTTGATTCTGATATAAAATGGTATAGTTCGCAAGCAAAATGTAAATTTTTCCTGTGCTAAAAATAATTGATATAAATGGAGCAAGAGGAAAGTAAGTATCGATTAAAACATGCGTGTCCCTAAAATTGTCCTAACAATGCAACTCGTAGTTTGAATAGTCAACATATTTTTATTGACCGTTTTACAAAACAGTGATGACAAATGAGACACGTATTAAATTTCTATTGGATATCGTATAATGAACATAGGGATGGTAGGTGACTTAGAGTAAATTAGTAAATGAATATGTAAATTATGCACACAATTCTAAGCTCAAGAAGTTATAAAACTAAATTTTTACAATTTAGTTAAATGTAATCAATTATTTGCGTGTAGTAAAATATAGGTTATTTTAATTCGATCAAAAAACGTCAGCTAAGCAGAAAAATTAATAACAAAATTTTTATGCTGGAAATGTAGAGTGAAGCGCAATGAAAGTCCACCACCTACACGTAAGTGTAAAACAACAAAATAAAATGGAAAATTGCATTTTTTTCACATATTAATTTAAATCATAAATCATTGCACTATGCAGTGAATCCGAAATCGTCTAGCGGAGCGCCACTTAGGCAAACAGAAGCAGCGCAGTTCAGTAACTCGCTGCCGTAGGCTGTTTCTGTCAAACCTTAATTGCTTTCCCAATCTTCATGTTCACTACATTAACTTATTTCTTATATTCACTTACCTTTTGTTTTAGTTAATTACTCTTTGAAGTTAAGTTAAAGTTCACAATTTTATTTATTGAAAACACGAGAATTTTTCTCGTTTTTATAAAAACTACCAGCGCAAACACTGCCCGATGATGACGATTGTCTGACAAAAAAAAATGGTGTCAAATTTGCGTTTCTGCTTTGCTCATATTCCGATTCAAGTGTCAAATGTCTAAATTGAAATGTCATCATTCATGAACAAAAAAGTTGACACTAGAGTCTTCCGTTGAAAACATTTTTTTTTTGATTTTAATAATATAACCATTCACAATTTTGTTGTTCACAATAATTTATTTTCAGAGCTTGCGCATACGTTCATAAATCTGATTATATCAACGACCACAATGACCATAATTTCATAGCTTTAGAGCCTAAACACAACTGGGACGTGCGATGTCGTCCAGATTTTCCCTATACGTTGATAATGAGCACGAAATTGACACTATAAAATATATCGGTAAGAAATAGAACGATTTGATACAAAATCTAAGCTAAATGCAATTCACTATTCTATAGTTGAGCGTATTCTCCTTCGCTTTGCTATTCTTGGTGAACCAGGTGTACTAAGTTCATTGCCTTAAGTACCGATTGAAACGTCCCATACAAAAATTACTTCCATATCAACCGGGATGGGAATATCAGTTTCATCGGAATCCTCTTTTTTCTCGATTTCGTTATGCGTTTACTCGAAGGATACTCATTTCATCTGATCGAAAAATTTCAGCTTTGTAGAGCCGTGCTATCTATTCAGCAATCTATGGCTTTTAATAACAAAAAACTACATGCTGATTCAGGCACAGAACCAAACTACGAAAGCAATCCAGATGTCAAAATTTGAAAGCTTATAAAAGAGTGTGAAATACACATTTAAGTATATCAAACATAATAGAAAGAAAAGTTACTTAAATCGAGAAAATCAAACGAGAATGTATTGAATTGTAATATTATTCGCGTTATATTGCTCGCAATTATTGCTTTGTCTGAATCGTGACTTGAAGTGTGTTTTAAGGTTATGTTTGCAAATAAATATGCGCAAAAGTATCATTTAAAAAAAAACACAAGGAAATCAAGAAAATGGACAATGAGAAGCTGGATGATTTGACACTGCCAGCGGATACGCTAAAAATCCTCAATGATTTTTTGCAAGAAAAGGCAAAACGTGAGCGCGAGGAACAAGAGCAAATTCAAACAAAGGCTGGGAAGGAGGCTAAGTTCGAAGAAGATTGGGTAGGTAGAAGTTGGAATCTACATAGGAACAAAAAACTAAAATTTCATAATCTACAGCAACTAAGTCAATTTTGGTATAGCGAATCAACAAAAAAATCCCTTCTACAAGTGGTGCAAAAGTTGGTCGTTAACCGAGATCCTAGGCATTACAAAATAGCATTACTATCATGTCCATCGTTATATGGAACTGTGAAAGAAGTTTGGGAGAATGGTAACAACTGAAAAGCGACAGTGGCAAACATATTTTGTACCATGATTTTCACAATTTCAGTTAGAATTTTCGAATATGATCGAAGATTCGCTGCCTATGGCGAGGACTTCATTTGGTATGATTTTAATGAAGCTGAAACTGCAGATTATCTTAAGAATCAGCAGTGCTGTTATGATTTGATAATAGCAGACCCACCATTCTTGTCTGAGGATTGCATAACAAAAATCGCCCAAATTATTCGTAATCTGCAGAAACCAGATGCGAAATTAATATTTTGTTCTGGTGAGATCGTGGCGCCCTGGTTGCAACATTGTTTGGCGCTGCACCAGTGCAAATTTAGACCGGAGCATGAACGCAATTTGGGTAATGAGTTCGTTTCGTATGCAAATTTTAATTTAGATGATTTTATAACATGATAAACTTGAGATGAAATTCTGACTCAAAAACTATGGTTTTAGAATATAAACATTACATTTTATTTTTTTTCCCAGTAATTAAATTATTTTTCTTAACATTTAACGAGCGCAGTATAGTATGAAGTTTTGTAGCAATGTTCAACTCAAATTTCAAAAATTTGTTTTGTTTTTACAATTTTAAATGCATACGAATGAGTCTTCACTTCTAAATTTAATTGTAAGTTTTAATTGCCATTGCTGCACTTTGACCTATAATTGTTTTTGTTTACATTTTACTTTGCTACATCGGCTTCCTTACGCTGCTGCACCAACTCTCGCAAACCATCTTCTTGATCTTTGAGTGATTTGACTAGAAATTCCTTCTTTTTATTCAGCAAATCGATGGCTTTGTCGCATTTGTCCTGTTTGCCTTGAAGATCAGCGCGCATATTTTGCACATCGGTCAAAACGAACATGCGACCAATTGATAAGTAGACTCTGTGGAGTAAGTCATTACATTTTTTTTTCAATTCTAAAACCTTCGCCTCGCCTTACCTGGTGTCATTCGTCAAATCGCTGGTGCCCTTTTCGGTTAGCTGGTATTTGTGTTTTCCTGTTTTAACCATATCGCATTTCAAGTCAATCATGTTGAGCTTTTTTGTAGTCTCAATTTTGTTGATTTGCATTTCGGTGAATGCCTAAAATAAATGGAAAATTACAAAATTTAGTTAAGCAGCTGACTCATTTATCTATTTTGAACTTAACACACTTTTTTCAATTCGATATCAATCTGCGCCATTCTTGTTAGCTGTTTAAGTTTTTTTTAATGAATTTTTAATTAGATTTAATTTAGTATGATTTTTTTTAATAAATCCAAACACCTGCAAAGATTTTTACCAACGATATTCTTCGTCTCGTGTTTGACAGCAGAAGTTTTGTCAAAAAGCGGCGTGTGTGTATTTTTGTTATAAACTCTACGTGTTGAAACTGTCAAAGATTTCGTGGTGAGTTATATGGTTTATTGCATGTACAGTCACGGTTAAATTTGTTGTGCCTTTCGAAAAATGTAATATGTATATAACAAATGAAACAATTTATTTTTCAGTTTTATCTTGAATTTCACAAAAAAAAATTTAAGCAATTTTCTGAAAAGTTTTTCAATGATGATTAAAATTCACTTAAGTTAATTTTGTGAAAGCAAGTAACTAAATGTAAAAAAAATCTTTTGTGTACCACCGAAGGCCATCGAGCCGGTTATTTTTTATAAATAGCAGTTACTAGCCCTCAGAAACTTTTAGTGACGAATTTGGAGTAGTGCGTGAATTCGATTAAGTTCTTATCACCGAGTCTGTCTGGTTTAGAAAAATGGGATTGTACAAGCTGCTGCTCAAAAACAGCCTTAGGTAGGCAACTATTTGAATCCTCAGGTACTTCCACTCAAGCAACAGCAAGATCCCATCCAAGTATTCTACGAAAAGAAAATTTACTAACAACAAATTGAGAGTATACTCCCAAAGCGGTCGAGCTTTTCGACACATATCCGGAGCTAAGTATTCGAAAAAGAGAAAGTGTCTTGAAGAAAAATAATACCAATCTTAAAACGAAAAATTTAGATATTTTTTATAGCTACCACGAAGACGTTAGCTACGGTCTAAATTAATGTATTCTGCATCAGAGCTAAATTTTACAACATAGGCCTGGCATTTTTTAAATTACCGATTCAGGATATAATGCTATATATTGCCTTTCATTAATTACTTCCAAATATAAAATTATATTTAATGTACCTTTTTTTAGTAAATTTCAACGTTTATTGAATATGTGCATATTTTGGGCTTTTAGGTCACGATATCTTTTATGCAAATAAAACTCAACTTTTTTTCATAATTTTACCGAACGTTCCGCTAATGGATATATTATTGTATAGGGTTGGAAAAGAGGTTTCGAATTTATTAACCTGAATTTGATTAAATTTTTTTTTTAAGCAGAGTGCGGCACATTACATTTTCGTCACGGACGGCAAATGTTTATGTTCACGCTACGCCACTGCTAATTGGACTCATATATAGGTATTTTCACCCAGCGGACTCTGCGAAAGATTGAGGTAAAGGGTGTTTTTTTTAGAGGTTTGTTTTTCGAATAGAGATAAAACTGGCATTTTATGGTCAAATCTGGCAACTCTAATGTCATTTATGTTCAATTTGGTTTGCCATTTCATCATGAACAGGTTGATAAAAGAACAACGCTTGCAAATCGTGCAAATTTATTTCGAAAATAATGGTTCAGTTCGCGAAGTTTACCGCAAGCTCCGTCCATTTTATGGTCGACATAATCGTCCATCAGAGCAATTAATTCGGTTAACCATGGATCGTTTTCGCACTACGCTTACTCTATGTGATAATACGCATCCGCAGAGACGTCGAACAGTGCGCACCGAAGAAACAATTGCCGCTGTAGAGCAAAATGTTGAAGAGGACCCGAATGAATCGATTCGTCACCGTGCACAGCAATTGGAGCTTTGTCCATCAACTTTATGGAAGATTTTGCGCAAAGATCTTGGCTTGCGACCTTACAAGATCCAGCTTGTGCAAGAATTAAAGCCGCGAGACCATGCAATGCGTCGTGATTTTGGTGTATGGGCCGAAAATGAGATTGATCTCGATGCTGATTTTCATCGCAAAATTTTGTTCAGTGATGAGGCTCATTTTTGGTTGAATGGCTACGTCAACAAGCAAAATTGCCGCATTTGGAGTGAAGAGAATCCACATGAGACCCTTGAGACACCATTACATCCACAAAAACTGACTGTTTGGTGTGCTCTATGGGCTGGTGGAGTCATTGGGCCATACTTCTTCCGAAATAATGCTGGAGAGTCAGTTACCGTTAATGGAGACCGGTATAGAGCCATGATAACCGACTATTTTGTTCCCGAATTGGATGGCATGAATGTAGATGAGTTGTGGTTCCAACAAGACGGCGCTACATGCCACACAGCGCACGTCACAATCGATTTATTGAAGGAAACATTCGATGAGCGCATAATTTCGCGGAATGGACCTGTCAATTGGCCACCAAGATCGTGTGATTTGACACCATTGGATTATTTTCTTTGGGGATATGTGAAGTCACTCGTCTACGCCAACAAACCAGAAACGTTAGGGGACTTGGAAGCCAACATTCGTGGCGTTATTGCCGACATACGGCCCCATATGCTCGAAAAAGTGGTTCAAAATTGGACCTGTAGAATTTGCTTTATTCGAGCCAGCCGCGGCGGCCACATGCCCGAAATCATATTTAAACATTAATGGCATAAAATTATCCTTCCAATAAAGCCAAATTGATGGACATTAAAACGATTTTCTTGTGTTTTATTTCAATTCGAAGCTCTATACCTCTAAAAAAAACACCCTTTATAATAAAGGCCAAAATCTTTCCATTGCCAATAACAGTAGCAACTTTGATGTCGTCAAAGAGCTGGACTACTTTGAAATAAATGCTAACTTCTTGGTAAAGGATGTAACCTTGGGGTATGAAGACATCTAGACTTCTATAGGAAATGCTTATTAAAACTTTTACACTCAAATTGTACTGAGTTTACACTCAAGAACATCACTGAAAATGTAAATGTATAAATATTGTTAACAATTTTCAAACGTAATTCAATGATACAAAAATCTAAATTTTTTATATTTTGCTAGATCTCTGATTATTTTATATAGGTAGATAATGATTATTGAGGTACATACATACATTTGCTTTGAATATCAGATCTGCTTAAAAATGAAGTCAATGATCCTATAATTTTTCTTACTTTTTGTTACTAAGTACATGCTCTTTATAGCGATTGAATTCAAATCCATTCACTGATTGATGGGTGACTATTTCTAACAAATGTTAAAGTAGCAAAAAAAAATAAAAAATTGATCTGCAAATTTTCAGTGACGGAATGAAAGATTCTGGTAAGAAGCATTATGTCAAATTTTGCATAAATCCGATTAAAACGACAGCACGAGATATACATATAACTGGAAGGAATTCTCCACAGAATTTCATTAAAATGGCATAATGTTGCTCTACGCAAATGATCAAACTGCTATTTTTAATTTGATTAAGATTCTGGTTTGCTAACTTAGAATTAGGTCAAATTATGAAAGGTAATATGCGAAGCAGCAACAATCCGAAGACTTGTTTTTATTTCTATCTATTTAATTTTATTTCTTTACTATTTTATGCTATGTTGTTTCTTAAACTTTTATGTATAAAACTTGAAGTTCCCTAGAAAAAATGTAACCCATTACAAAATGGCAGTAGGTATGTAATATAAAGTGAAGTTTGTTTCTTTAATCTTTGGTTTCTTATTTAGTTATTTTTTTGAATAATAATAAAATGTCCTTCGTTGAATTAAATTTTTCCCATTTTTCTTGCAGATTCGTATCGATTTACAAAATGGATGGTGCGGCTATGCAACTGCGGTGTAAAATAAGAAACTAAGAAATTCGTAGTCATATGTTGCTTACAGGTAAAACAATACATTTGTTCGTTTATCTATTCATAATAATTTTAATTTTTCTTTTAAACAGAGTCATAGACCGTAACTAAGATTCACAAAGGTAAATATTACAATTTTATATCTTTCTCAATTGCTTAACTATGTCAGCAAGGTAGTGGTAGCTTTTGATAGCCATCGAATGTGCATCATAATATTTGGGGAAAGCTAGATGACCACCTTACCATTATATGTTTGACTCATAATGCCTAGGGCTGTTATAAATGTGCTGCGGAACTTGTTGCAAATAAGAGCAATAAAACCATTATGCATGCTCAGATCAAAAGCATTATATCATACTATCTGAATAGTAGTTATTCCTATTTCTAATGTCAGCTGCGGTAAAAAGTAAGCGTTGAAATTTCCTAAGTGACACTAATAGAGCAATGTAATAGAATCGTTAGAATCAACATATGCACTGTTGTCTCCAAAAATTATGCATTAGAAAGTTCAGCTATTTTAAAGCATAAATAAGTAATTCGATAGCTTCAAAATTACCTGCTCGAAAATAGCTACTTCTAATAATGTGTTCGTTAAAAAATTGTCGATCACAATAATTTGATCAACATTTATGCTAATGATTAACTAAAGTTCGTTTATCTTTTTATGTTAAACACTTATGTATCAATTAATGCATAATTTTGCTGTTGACACCTTTCCTTCTTTAAGTTAACACGAAATGATTTACAAAATCGTACCAAATTAATCATGTTAATGCAAATGCAAATGTAATAAAAACAGAAAAAAAAGCACACAACTCAGTAAAAACAGAAATGAGAAAGAAGAAACAAGATGCCACTTACCATTTATTGACTTGCCTTAGTAGCTGTCAGTGACAACAGCACAAAAGTGTTAATTAAGATAAGAATTTTTCAAAGTAACACAAGCGAACTGACATAAAAACTGGTCCAATGCCCTAAAGGTTCTTTTGTACGCGGCTCAACTAACTGAAAAATTTGCAGATACACCTTGCGTTGTTGCGCATGCGTAGCATCTTTGCAAATAAAATGTTGCTGCAGTTGCAGAAGCCGGCCGGTCTGTTTGCTTATAATTGCCAACGCATATTCATAACTTGTTTTATGGTCAACACAAGCAAATAACAAAAAATTAACAACAATAAAAATAACGAGCAGATAAACAATTTTCTTTTGCTGTTTGATCGAGGTATCTGGATGGGTTTTAGTTTATTGATATTTTTTCTGCACGCTTGCTTTAAATTTACCTTTCTTTTTTTTTAATTTCGTTCTTATTGTCTTTTGTGGATTTTATTTGTTCTCTTGTTTTACTTTTATTTTAATATTTAACTTTCAGTTCAGTTTGCTGTCTGTTTTGTTTTTGCTTTTATTAACATAATTTATTTTCGATTTGTTTCTTTTGTATTTTCGTTTATTTTTTAGAACATTTTTGCATTTTGTACAGTATTTTTTTAGTTTCGTTAGTTTTTTTGTCTCGACCAAATTGTATAAAAAGCTGTCTCCCAGTTGAAATTGGAATCAGTTTTATTCTTTCGCGTGTGCGTTGCTGTTGGTTACTGCTCGTGTTCTCATCTGCCTGGACTTAATTAAACATTCTGGAACCGTAGCTACTTTTTTGTGCTCAGTGTTTGTGTAAAAAGAAAACGCTAGCGCTTTTGCTGCTAAGAAGTTGCTGAATATACTAGTGACACATATAAGAAACGTTTGATACTTGAAAGTAAAAAAAAAAGTTGAAAAAAGATTATTTGTAAAAACTGTGCTCATTGCTTGTGTGAAATTTTGTGCTCAGCTTGGCAATGGATTAATAAAGAAGTTCTTCATTTTTATGTTAGAGTGAGTGTTTGAAAACTATTTTTAAACAGTGATGCTTCCATTAACAATAATCGCATAAACTAAAAAAAAAGATAGTTTAAAAAACCGTATGTTCAAAATTACATATATGAAGAAATTTCAAAAAACACACAGTGACCGATAGAAAAATAATTTTTTGAAATTAAAACGTTTTTTTTGTAATGAAAGAGGAGTGACAAAAACTCAACTATTTCTATAAAGTTCAAATGAAGACTGTAGTTAAATAAAAACATTATACACTCGTATATTGAATATAAACTATGAAAATGTCGATTCGTCACTAACTAGCATTGATATAAAATAAAATATCAATTTTAGCTTTAAAGTGAGAGTACAAAATTTTGTACTGAAAAAATATTGATTTTTTTTTAGACAAAGGCATTTTTTTTAAATGCCACAAAATACAGAAATGTCACTCCCGCTTCATTTATTTAAAATCACCAAAAAATCTGTTTTTTTTTTAAGCATAATAAATCTAAACTATTTTTTTGCAACAAAGTTTTGCCTATTTTTAAACATTTAATGCAATATTTTCATAGACACGTGAGTGACACAACAAAATGAAGTTACAAATTCTTTTTGTAAAATTTTTGTTTTAATGCACAGCTTAAAAAAACAGAAAATGTCTATTTTTCAAAAAGCTCTCAAAATTTTGACTAACATATTTCTTTGAAATATTTTATATCAAATGTCCTAGGCCAAAAATAGATCATAACAGATTGACCTCAAACTTGGGCAAGTGTTGTCCTATTAGATAGACTGTAAAAATCTAAGTTCAAGTGCTTTCATTAGAGTTTTTAATGGCCTGATCGTATTAATTTCTTAGAAAATTTTATAATTAAACCTTGAATTTTTAAAATCAAAAATAAATTAGCTTTGTTTGAAGATATTTTTTTTTTTACATTCTAGAAAAAAAACTGAGCTTTTTTTTACTTTAAAAGCGTTAAACTCCAGGTAGCGAGTTTTTTTTTTTCAAAAACTGATTTTTTTAAACATTTTTTGAAACGAAACATCTCAAAAACTATGGGAAACATTTGAACATTTCTATTTAGAAATGGCTTGGTCTTATAAAAAATAAATTTAAAAATTTAAATAAATTTGTTTAAACATTAATTTTTCCCAAAATATCTTCGGCATTAAATTATTTTTTTTTAAGTGATGATTTTGCGACCTCTTTTATTATAAAATAAAACTTTTTTAGCAGGCTCTAGGTCCAATTTTAATGAAAAACTATTTTTTGTTTATCATATTAAATTTTATTACCAATATTTCGACTACCATTGGTAGTCATCTTCAGGGTAATGTGTGTCAGGATCAAATAAATAATTACTTTAAAAATAAATAATTACCTAAAACTAACAACGCGGTGGAAAAAAAACAAAAACATAAATATTGCACAGAAATATTGCACAAAATTTTTAAGTTTTTGTAAACAAATCACAGCTGATCTTAATGGTGATCTCTCGTAGTCGAAATATTGGTAACAAAATTTAATATGATAAACAAAAAATAGTGTTTCATTAAAATTGGACCTAGAGCCTGCTAAAAAAGTTTTATTATTTTTTTTTTATTTTATATTATTTTGATATATTATTCTTCAATCTTTAGAATGTATGAATTTACTTTCAAATAGAATTCCCGATATATCTTTGCAAAATATGCATGCATTTTTTATTGAATGTGACATATTTTTTCTTGGAATTTTCGAATTTTCTTTCTATTATATGAAATAGTTTTCGGTGTCAGGAAAATTTCGTATAACTAAAGGTAGAAAGATAAAAAACTAAACAAATTGATGATGAAAACAAAAATTCTGTATCATACTTTTAGTAAAATTCAATTGCATGCTTTTAGTTTAGAATAAAGTTGCCAAATAATTAAACACGAAAACTCTGAAAAGCGCGTGAAGTATGTGGGGTAGGGATTTTGTGAGTGTGTCCCTCTAGTATTTATTGAAAGTAGGTTAGGTTAGGTTTCGGTGGGGACCATAGCCTCACATCGATCACAGACTAATAAGACTGTAGCAGAGTGTTTGCGATTATTGAAAGTAATAATAATAAAATCCTAGTTAAAAATTTGTGTTCGAAATCAAAATTTTTACATTAAATCATGAGGGTTTGCTGCTTAACTCTTTCGGTTTCTCTTTAGAGATTGAGTATTTACAGCAGTGTAAGGCATTCTGCCTCCAATTCAAGCAGAGTCTGTGTGTATGTATACTCATCGTGTACGCTGGAAATACGATTCGGCATGACTTGATTACGTTCAGCGCTCACATTGGATATGCATCTGTGTAGGTTTGCTTTACACTGACTTAAAGTATTTAGCTTTTTCATTTTGAAT
The DNA here is from genome assembly GCA_963680825.1 of Meiosimyza decipiens. Lineage (NCBI taxonomy): Eukaryota > Metazoa > Arthropoda > Insecta > Diptera > Lauxaniidae > Meiosimyza > Meiosimyza decipiens. Next base: position 16,967,816 of record OY804260.1, on the reverse strand, counting down.
GATAACAAAAAATAATTTGACGCATCTTTTCTATTTTTAAGAACCATTTTCTTGCGCAAAATAGAAAATATTTTCTTCTATTAAAAATAACAAAATAATGTTTCCCAATGAAATGTTTTCAGAGAAAATTGAAAAATGGCATGTATCTTCTTGCTGTTGAAGCAGCGCTTGTTTCTTAAATTTTTGAAATAAATAAATTAACGTTTTATTAAATATAGTATTTCTCTAAAGGCATTATCAATAGCCTTGATTTAACGTATTTAAGGACAAAAAAATCCCTTCTATCTTAATCAATTGAAACTCTTACAGTTAATGAAACATTATGACAAAGATATTAGTTATTTCATGTAAATACTTGAAATACAAGCAAACTTAAATAAAATGTTACTTAAAAAAAAATTCAGTTAGCGCATTACAAAATCTGTAAGGATCATTGAACTCTGTTAGCATTATATAACTCAAACATAATCAGAGATGAACTCTTTATGCTGATGCGTCATGCAGGATCACTGAACCTTTGATTATACAAAAATTAAAAACAAAATGAAATTGACACTTTAGTAGTTGCATAAATTTGAGTTAAGAAAAAAAAAGTTAATAAAAATTGTTTTTTGCCATAATTAGCATAAATCTGCACAGCATTATCATTTATTGCCCGGCATTATTAACGCGCATATTAATTAGTTAACCCAATTTATTTGGTTTTATTCTTTGTGTTATGTTTGCCTAATTTTACTAAGAACAAAGCACACTTTGTTTTATCAACACACACACACATGCAAATATCTTAAGGCGGCTGGGCCTTTGAAAAAACCCAAATAATTAATTTTTGAATTTGTTAACAAAAAAAAAAAAATTCGCTCCTACTTAAATTAAAGGGATTTTAGCCTTAATTTTGATGTATTTGATCAATCTATATTTGTTAAGCAGTTCTGCTGAAGACGTAGTATACATAGACGAAAAAACTCGTAGGCCAAAATCATATTCCAGTTCAGCAACTCTAAATTACACTGAGTTGTCGTCAGTCGATGTTCCTTCATCTTTTAGGTCTTTTTTTGCAAACAGTCTGATTATGATCTTTTATAATATCTAAATATATCTAATATACGTACTTTTGCAGTATGAGTACCCCGAATCAGCCCAAATTTAAAAACGAAACTATGCAAAATATGCCGCTTGAATTTATGCAGCTTCCTTGAGTTCTTAGTGAAACATTCGGCGATTTGGAGTGTATTTCATATGCAAAAATGCTTAGAGCTCTTCAGCTTGTTCTGTTTTTACTGTTTAGTAGCTTATTTTCTTTGTGAAACGATTTTTCATATTTGTATCACATAATAATAAAAAAAAAAATTGTTTTAAGAACGTGGTATGCTTCCTTAATAACAAGCGCCAACTGAGAAAAGAAAAAAAAAACGCCATAAAATAACAAAAAAAGTATTGAAATGCCGTGCAAACAAAAGAACAACAGATAACAGGTTAAACAATTTACATATACGCATGATACCGTAATGAAAGCCAGTTGAAGATCTGACACAAAAAATTATTAATGAGAATTGCCAAAATGTTAAAAAACTTTAAAAGGTAACCAGCTTAAGTTTTTTTTTTATAACGATAACTTTGTTTTGGAGTGTGCCTTTTTTATTAAAAGAACAAAAAAAAGTTAAAGAACACAAAATGAACACTTAATCTGGCTTAATTTGCAGCTGCTTGTTGTGATTCATAAAATTGCAATTAATTGTTTATTTTATATGCATCCTTTAGGGTGTTAATTTCCTTTGTGATTTGCATTAATTTGATTGTTTTTGATATTTTTGTTATGCCAAAAAAGTCATTGACTTCTTTAAAAGTTTTGCTTTTGCAGTTGAAGAATATTTGAATTTTTTATTTATTTTAAATTTAACCTAAATTGCAGAAGTTTTTGTTTTACTAAAATTGATAATTGAGAGTTCGCTGCTTAAGTCTTTTGTTTGACTTTTATTTGAAGAAAATCGCATGCGTTGTAACAACTTGTTGCCGCATTTAAGGCAAGTTGTTTTACTGTTAAATATTATTTTCTACTAAAAATCAGTTTAATAGTTAAACTTTTAGATATAATTTTTAATCAAGTCCTAAATTTCAGTATGGAAATAATCATCAAAATTCGAATTTTCAGTTATCGAGCTAAAGCAAAATATTAAAATTATATACAGATATTATATGAAAAAATGAACTTATTCAAAAAAAGTGTTTACGAATTAATAGAAGAATAACATTTCTCGATTGAAATTTCTTTCCTATCAAATTATTAATTCCATAGATATTAGTCAAAGAAATAATTATTTTACACACAGTATGCAAAAAATTTAATAACTTCTATTCCAAAGTACAAATCTTTTTAGTAATATTTTGTTGAAATCATTTCAGTAGCATAGAAGCTATGAGTTTTTGTCAGCTTTCTACCTCATATCTACCGCTTTGTGCGTAGTCTTTGTAGTTATTATTCACTGTTTATTGAAATGAGACAAGTTCAAGCGACTCTCGTAATTGTGCTACGCAGCCAGACTTTCGTACACTTTTGGCATATTAATGAATACTCAAGTTTGTTTGTCTTTTCGAAAACATATTCCATATGCGTTGCTTTGTTTATTATATTGTAGTTTTCTTGGCAACAATTGTAGGTTTTAGGAACCTTAATCATCTTGATGTTCTACATTTTTTAATGCGTTATGGCGAATTTTAATTGTTGAAAAATTTAAAAACAAGGAAACAGGAAGATATTTAAATGAGAATAAGAACATTAATATAGTGGGTACAAAATAGTCAAGAGTTTAACAAAAAGTTGCATGGAATAACATTCTAATACCTTAAACCATTTGAAATGCATTTGTATTAAATTTTTTCAGCTTTATATAGAAAATTGGTCGCCGTAAACTTTCTGCAAGTTCGTTACTTAAGTCTTTTGTTTCCGATTAAGGTCAATTGGGCATATTATTTTCCAATGCATTATTATTTCATATTAATTTCCACTTCCCAATTAATCATCCAAAAGTAATATTGTTATTTTATATGTTAAGCACGCTGCGTTTCTGTAATATAAGGAAACAAATCATACGATACGTTTACCTTCAGATTGCGCATGTATCCAAGTACATATTACGTTTCCATTGAACTTCAAAATAATTAGTACCTACAAAATAAATTTGGAAAAAATATTAAAAATTTTAATAGTAATACACTTTAAGAAAAATGTGTGTGCTATAAATTCCCCTCTTACTGACCATATATGCGTTCATATTGAAAGTTCCAAAATGTAAACGGCTATAAATTTTCTTATCTCTTATTTTATATTGCAAAAGTTTTAAACCCTATTCGGTATTTTATTATAATCTGTATTTTTTAACTTAAACCAGTGCTTCGAAATTTTTAAAACGCTATTAAGATATTTTCCAAAATAATTTGAGAAGTTCTAAATCAATATATATAGCAGCTTGAAGTGTTAATTTATAGAACTATAAAATCAACTTGCAAACGTTTCAAATTGGTTCAAATTGGTTTAAATATATACAGAAGCAAAAGGTTTCTAAATATTACAAAAAAGTTGAATATTTTTATATCGTACACTTTAGCGTAGTTAGCAAACTTTTTAGCTAGATGTTGTTCCTATAGGGTAGGTTAGGTTAAAAGGGCAAGTTTCACTCGGAGGCAGTTTGCCCATTGTGGTACCCTACCTCAAAGAGATCAATTGATATGGAACGGTTTTGGTTGGTAGTAGGATTTATTGGAAGACATATGCAGTATACTGTGTGGACTGTTTTAATGATGTTCTGAGATCGTAGCTGCGATGTCATCAAAAGTATCAATTTCATTGAAATTATTGACGATATAGCAAGTATTGGTGTATTTAAAAAATGGCATCAAAAACATATATAGAACAAAGAGTAATGAAAGTATAGATGATGAGTGTTAGTAGATTCAATAGTTTCTTGATCAAATGGTTGCGCTACCAAATGTTGCATTTCAAATTTTGATTACATTTACTACAACAAATCTTACAGTATAGCGACTTATCCTTCGTGCTTTTATATGATGAGATTTAAAAACAAACTTAAAAAACTTTTTTATTTCAGTAAAGAGTGAAACACTCAACAGCAACAATCAGCAATTTTTTTCTATAAACGGTACCTTTTAGTTAGCCCCAGTCAAAGGCACAAAAGCGAAGTCGAAAAAAGTGAAACGTGCAATGGGAATTGGTGGTGTAGTAACAGCAGTATGGCTGCTGGTAAGTATGACTCAAAAAATTTTTCCAACAAACACGTACATCGCTACAATTGCTAAGCGATTAATCATTTTTCTCTTTCTACTTTAACTTCCCTTACTGATAGTTACTTTGCTGCCTTACTGTGGCTCATATACGAATCGATGCACCAGAGGTGCATTTTGCACCCGCATACAAACCCAGTTTTGTACGCTCCGCTATAGAAAGTATGCCACCTGAAGAAGTCAGCATGGAACAATTCGGTCGTATCAGCATGCGCCCATCATTCGGTGATGTATTTTTGCCGTTGCGTAGTGCCGTTGAAAGCGTACCAACTATAAATCTAAGGAGTGCATCACATTTGCAAGAATCTGCATCGCGCACATTTATTCGTGACTCTGTTGAGTCTTTGCCGGACGATGCTGATGATGATGAAGATGAAGTAGCTTTTTTGCGTAGTGCTTTGGATAGTGATGCAAAGCCGGAAAAGCTGGTTGCTGCCGTGGAAGAGAACGTAGAAACGGTACCACAATTTCAGATAATACAAGACCCTGATCCATGGACAGTATCAGATAAATATGCAGCATTTATAGAATCCTCAAAAGATGATGAATATAAACCGAGTCCATTTCGCTCTGATTCCCCATTTCAACAGTTAGTAACGGCTAGTGATATTGAGCAGCTGGAACACATCTATGAAGTTGAATCTGCAAAGGATCAGCTAGTATTTGGTGAGTTGGCCTATAACTCTGCAGAAAGCGCTGAAGATTTAGTGCCTTATGGCGCCCTAGCACAACTAAAATCAACATCTTCTAAGAAGAACTTCAATAGCTCGCCACAGGTGCTGTGTTATATAACCAATTGGGCTTTCTATCGTAAGGCGGACGCTAAGTTTGTGCCAGAACACTTAGACGGTAAGCTGTGCACGACATTAATTTATTCGTTCGCATCGTTGGATCCAGATCATTTGACAATTAAAGAATTTGATCCATGGGTTGATATCGAGAATCAGTATTATCAACGTGCAGTATCAAGTGGTATACCAGTGCTCATTGCAATGGGGGGTTGGACAGATTCAACGGGAGATAAGTACTCTCGCCTAGCGGGTAGTGAAATCAAACGCAAAGTTTTCGCTTCGAATTTGGTTGGGTTCTTAAAGCGTAATGGATTTGCAGGCATGCATTTGGATTGGAATTATCCGAAATGTTGGCAGAGCGATTGCTCCAAAGGACCAGCCAGCGATAAACCAAATCTGACAAAGTTGTTACGTGAGATACGTGCAGAGTTCGATAGAACCAATTCAAAAATGCAGTTGGGTGTTGCTGTTTCAGGCTATAAAGAGATTATCAACGAAGGTTATGATTTTGCGGAATTATCGCGGGTGGTGGACTACATCACTGTAATGTCATATGATTATCATGGTGCTTGGGAACGTCAGACAGGTCATGTTAGTCCATTGTATGGTCGAAAAGCCGACAAATATCCACAATATAATACAGACTATGCAATGCAACTGCTGTTGAAATTGGGTGCTAAACCGGAAAAGATTATCATGGGCATTCCATTCTATGGTCAGTCATATACTCTTGAAAGAGATAGCAGCAGGCTAGTAGGTGAAGGTGTAGCTACTTCAGGTCCAGGTGAGGCAGGTGAATTTACAAAACAACCCGGCATGTTGGCTTACTATGAAATTTGTCAACGTATACGCAAAAATAAGTGGTTGACGGGACGTGATGCTGAACACAAATCCGGTCCTTATGCCATGCTGCACACGCAGTGGGTAGGTTACGAAGATGCTGCCTCTGTGGAAGCAAAAGCACGCTATGCTGTTAACAATGGCTTTGGTGGCGTTGCTGCATGGACCGTTGACTTGGATGACTTCCAAAATCGTTGTTGTGGAGAAGCATATCCATTACTGAAATCTATTAATCGCGCTTTAGGACGCATTTCTTCACCTCCACCAACACGCGCCACTTGTGATCGTCCACCGCAACCTGTTACACCGATACCACCCGTTATGACAACAATCAGTAGTGATGGCTCTGCACAACATGATCACACTAGCACTACATCAAGACCATCTTGGGAAGCAACTTCAACGACAACTAGACGCCCAGCCAAACCTAGCACTACCAGGACGACAACCACAACAACAACAACACCACCACCAAAAACTTCCTCCACTATTTGGTGGTCCCCACCTTCAACTACACCAAGCACAACTACAACAACGACCACTACTAAGACTACCAGACGCCCAAAACCTAGCAGGCCAACACAACGTCCTGAGCATACAACTATTCCTTCGCCTGCCGTTGTGCGTCCGGTAGTGCAAGCATCCAATTGTGAAGCTGGTCAGTTTTATTCGGATCGTTCCAACTGTAATGCATACTATCAATGTGTTATTGCCGGTGAATTGCGTCAGCAGTTTTGTCCCGGAGGGTTGCATTGGAATGATCATAGCAAGAATTGTGACTGGCCTACTTCAGCGCAGTGCTCCATTAAAAACGAACCAGTCTCTGCCGCTACTGGAAGACCAACAATGTCCACACAGCGCACTACAACAACAACCAAGTCTAGTAAACGTACAACGACCAAGTCTAGCAAGCGCACCACAACAACAACCGTTGGACCAATAACAAAACCAAGCACTAGTTGGCCATATCCTTCACGAACAACGACGACAACATCGAAGCGTCCAATTACACAACGCACAACGCGTAGGCCGAGTAGACCAAAACCTACGCAGAAGCCCAGCGCAAAATGTAACGAAGGCGAGTACTACTCCCATTCTAATTGCGGCCAATACTACATTTGCGTCAATGGTGGCTTAGTACCGAACTCATGCGGCGGTGACTTGCACTGGGATGGCATACGTAAAATATGCGATTGGCCTGAAAATGTGAAATGCGTAACTACTAAGCGCTACTTGCGCATAATACAAGCACGCACAGATTTTGATGATGAAAACGTACTAGTCAGGTCAAATCCAGAGGATCCATGTAATGGCGAAGAGCGCGTACCATATCCTGGTGATTGTACAAAGTTCCTCTTCTGTTTATGGAATCGTCTGCAAGGCGGTGATTGTGGTCCAGGATTACATTTCAATGAGGCTATTGGCAACTGCGATTGGCCAATTCAAGCTAATTGCAAAGAAGGTACTTCAAGCGGTGGTAGTCACGACCCAGTAGAATTGATACCTGGTGATAATGAAGTAGTGCAGGCAAAACCAGCGCCAACAACCAAACGTCCAACAACCACACCTAGACCAACTTACCCAACCGATAAGCCAGACTTACAACCATTGGATGGCTATTACAAAGTAGTTTGTTACTTTACTAATTGGGCATGGTATCGCAAAGGCATCGGTCGTTATACCCCTGACAATATCAATACAGATCTTTGCACGCATATCGTTTACGGTTTTGCGGTTCTCGACTATTCTAATCTGGTGTTGCGTACACATGATTCTTGGGCTGATATTGACAATAATTTCTACACACGTGTCAGTGGCTTACGCAGTAAAGGCGTAAAAGTAAGTTTAGCTCTGGGCGGCTGGAATGATTCACAAGGTGATAAGTACAGTCGCTTAGTACGCAATCCGGTGGCTCGTGCACGTTTTGTCAAGCACGCAATTGAATTTATAGAAAAGTATGGCTTTGAAGGTCTCGACTTGGATTGGGAATATCCAGTCTGTTGGCAGACAGATTGCGACAAAGGCATGGCAGACGAAAAAGAATCATTCACTGCATTAGTGCGTGAGCTTTCTGAAGCTTTCCAACCTAGAGGCTTGCTTCTTTCAACAGCTGTTTCACCTAGTAAGAAGATTATCGATGCTGGTTATGATGTACCTGAACTTGCGAAATATTTCGATTGGATCGCTGTGATGACCTATGACTTCCATGGTCAATGGGATAAAAAGACTGGTCACGTTGCACCTTTGTTTCATCATCCAGATGATACAATTGATTATTTCAATGCAGTAAGTACTTTGCGAGAGCCAATAGATTGGTCAATGATAATTCTTTATTTCATAGAACTTCTCGCTAAATTACTGGATTGAGCAAGGTGCACCTTCAAGAAAGATTGTTATGGGCATGCCACTTTACGGACAGTCCTTTACCTTGGAGAATGCTAGAAATAATGGATTGAACGCTAAAGCGCCTGGACCTGGTCTAGCTGGAGAGTTTACAAGGGCAGCTGGGTTCTTGGCTTATTATGAGGTATACATTTTCTTATCTGAAGAAGCATTTTGTTTTATGTTTATTTTTTAGATCTGTGATCGCATCCAAAATGAAGGCTGGGAAGTCGTGCAAGATGAACGTGGACGCATGGGTCCCTTCGCTCGCAAGGGTACTCAGTGGGTTTCTTTCGATGACCGCGCTATGATACGTAAAAAATCGCAGCTGGTACGTTCTATGAACTTAGGTGGTGGCATGGTTTGGGCATTGGACTTGGATGATTTCCGCAATCGCTGCGGCCAAGGTGTACATCCTTTGTTGACCCAAATACACGATGTTCTTAAAGATCCGTCAAGCGGCTATGAACCAACACGTAGGCACCAGTAGTTCTTTTTAAGTAAAATAATAGAAATAATCTAATATTTTTTTTTTAAGCTGGTCTTACAGCTGAATCACCGGAGCAACCAGAAGCACCGGCATCGGTGGAAGTGCCAGAATCACCTGAATCAGTAGAAGAACAGGAAATTCCTATAGAAGCTTCTCAAGAAATTGAAGCGCCATCCACTGTTGAACATGATCATCAACAAGTGCACGAAATCGAAAATGTCATAGATCCAAACGAGGATGTTGAAGAAGGCGATTTTGGATTAGAACAAGAGCCGGAGCAGCCATTTGCAGTCACAACACTTACAAATGACTTCAAAGTTGTTTGCTACTTTACTAATTGGGCTTGGTATCGTCAAGGTGCTGGCGGTAAATTCTTACCAGAAGACATTGATCCCGACCTTTGTACGCACATTGTTTATGGATTTGCTGTGCTTAATCGAGAAAGTTTGACCATCCAGCCACATGATTCATGGGCAGACATAGATAATAAATTTTATGAGCGAGTTGTAACCTATCGTGCAAAGGGTATTAAAGTTACGGTCGCCATTGGAGGTTGGAACGATTCTGCTGGTGACAAATATGCACGTCTTGTACGTAGTGCTAAGGCAAGAGCACGTTTTGTGCGTCACGTTGTGGAATTTATAGAGAAATATGGCTTTGATGGCTTGGACTTGGATTGGGAATATCCTGTTTGCTGGCAGGTTGACTGTAAAAAGGGTACATCAGATGAAAAACAGGGATTTACTGACATAGTGCGTGAACTGTCAATTGCTTTCAAGCCAAAGAAACTCCTGTTGTCGTCTGCAGTGTCACCAAACAAAAAAGTAATTGACGCTGGTTATGATGTACCAGCTCTCTCAAAGTACTTTGATTGGATCGCTGTTATGACCTACGATTATCACGGTCAATGGGATAAGAAAACGGGACATGTTGCACCAATGTACAATCATCCTGAAGGTACTGATACCTTCAATGCCAACTTCTCCATTAATTATTGGTTGCAAAGCGGTGCCGATCGTAAGAAGATCATCATGGGTATGCCAATGTACGGTCAATCATTCTCATTAGCTCAGGCTAGTGATAATGACTTGAATTCGAAGACTTATGGTGGAGGTGAGGCGGGCGAGGCAACACGTGCTCGTGGCTTCCTGGCCTACTACGAGATATGCTCGTATATACGAAAACGTGGTTGGAATGTTGTCCGTGATCCACGTGGGCGTATGGGCCCTTATGCCTATCTACGGGATCAATGGGTGTCTTTTGATGATGCACCAATGATACGACACAAGAGTGAATATGTGCGTGCAATGGGTTTGGGAGGTGCTATGATCTGGGCATTGGACTTAGACGACTTTAGAAATAGTTGCGGCTGTGAATCTTACCCATTGCTGAAGACTATTAATCGTGTGCTAAGGAATTACCCAGGTGTGCATCCAAAATGTGTGTTAGAGCAGAAGAATAAGACTATGAGTAAGTTGAGTGCACTAATAAAATTAAGCTGTTGGCTTTATGATTAAAATCTTTTAGTTGGTATCGAGAGAGGACAATTGCAGACTTACAGGCCAAAACCAAATGAAAACACTGGCAGTAAGCAACAAATGAAAGAACCGATTGTAGATGTTGAAGTTATAGAGACTCTTAAGCCGGTAGAGAAAATTGGTTGCGATGGTCGTTCTTTTGCATCGCATGAGCGGGACTGTAACAAGTATTATATCTGTCAGTATGATAAATTGATCGAACAAAGGTAAGTCTTTTAAGACTAGGAACTTCGAATTCTTATCCCAATTTTATTTGTAGCTGTCCACCGGGTCTTCATTGGAACGAAAACTACTGTGACTGGCCAACTAGCTCTAAGTGCAGTATTCGCGCTGAGCTTACAACTCAACGCCCTATCGTACAACGTCCTAAGCCAACAACAACAACGGCTGCGCCTACGAAGAAACCCATCAAGAAACCCACGGATTCTATACCACACAAGAAACCAGTTGCGCGTCCTAAGCCCAAACCATCGCCACCACTAAGTGACAAAGAGGAATATAAAGTTGTTTGCTACTTCACAAATTGGGCTTGGTATCGTCGTGGAGATGGAAAATATGTTCCCGAAAATATCGATGAAAATCTTTGCACCCACATTGTTTACGGTTTTGCTGTGCTCAACACCAATACTTTGACTATACGCACTCATGATTCCTGGGCTGATATTGACAATCGGTTCTATGAGCGTGTTGCTGCGTACAAGAATAAGGGACTACGCGTAACTGTTGCCATAGGCGGTTGGAACGACTCGCTAGGTAGCAAATATGCACGTCTTGTATTGGATCCAGAAGCACGTGCACGCTTTATTGAAAGTATATTGGTCTTTATTGAGAAATATGGCTTCGAAGGTCTGGATCTTGATTGGGAGTATCCTGTATGCTGGCAAGTTGATTGTACCAAAGGTGCAGCGGAGGAGAAACAAGGCTTCGCTGCGTTAGTGCGTGAGCTTTCGGACGCTTTTAAGCCACGTGAACTACTGCTATCTGCTGCTGTCTCGCCAAGCAAGAAAGTTATCGATGCTGGTTATGATGTACCAACGTTAGCCAAATATTTCGATTGGATTGCTGTGATGACCTATGATTTCCACGGTCATTGGGATAAAGAAACGGGACATGTGGCGCCTTTGTATTACGTTGATGGTGATACGAATGAGTACTTCAATGGTAATTTCTCTATACACTATTGGATCGAGAAGGGCACACCGCCGCAGAAATTGATCATGGGAATGCCACTTTACGGACAATCATTTACGCTTTCGCCTGATACAAAGGAACGTGGCTTGAATCAGAAGTCTATTGGTCCCGGCCAGGCTGGTGGTTTCACTCGCGCTGGCGGCTTCTTAGCTTATTATGAAATTTGCGAGAAAATCAGTAATGGTGGCTGGACGGTGGTGCGCGACGAGGAGGGTCGAATTGGACCCTATGCTTACAATGGCAATCAGTGGGTATCATATGATGATGTAGCCGATATACGTCGCAAATCGCAATTTGTCAGAAGTATGGGTTTGGGTGGTGGTATGGTATGGGCCTTGGATTTGGATGATTTCCGTGGCCGGTGTGGTTGCGGTAAACATCCACTGTTGAGAACTTTAAATCAGGAACTTCGTGGTATACCCGGACAGCGAGCTGATGATTGCACGTAAGAGTAGCTGAATAAACTTTTAGTTATAAGTTTTTGATTATGTATAGTATGTAGTATGTATATTTAAAGTGCCAATATATTACTGATTTGTTTCGGTGTGAAATCTGTTTTTGAGATTTTACATGAGAAACGAAAATGCAATTTAAAGGAAAGTAGATTTTTCGATAGAATAAGAAACTTGTATTGCCTTATATATAATAAAATGATTATTTTATTTAAAATGGTTGTTTTTAGTTCACTAACAAGTCAAAAAATATCAAGTTCTGTTTGGAATCTATTTAACATTATTTAGTAAATCAGCTGGAGTATTCGAATTGCAACAAGCTTAGGTCCAAGCTATGTAGGTGGTACATACGGCAACAATATTTTACAAATCCAAAATTTAACTACAAATTAACAATTTTTCAACTTTATATCATTTGTTTAAATGGAATGATGGTCGTTGTCTAATGACCACTACAAACCATATGTACATATATACAGGCTGGTGCGGTACTGAAAAGCCATACCAAAAAATACGATTCTCTGGTCCATTATGAGTGAACAATTATATGGGTAGGGGGTCTATCATGAACACAATTTGGGTTACACAGTGTCTGAAAAGTTCATTTAGCATAGTACTTACAAACAAAAATTACTTTCTAAGTAATAGAACTAGAGCAATAGAATGAGTGACTTTCATTAGGTAACTAACTCACATATTTTGCGGTAGTACCATAGTTGATTGCTAGACATATTTTCAGTTCAGACATTTTTTTACACTAATAATTTTTTAATACAAAATCTTGTCTTGACAAAAATTTAAGATTACAATTACAATCTACACGTAGTTAAGCTTAAAACCAGCTGACCACTAGATATCTGTAGCGTTAAATTAAGGTAGGGTTAGGGGACTAGCTCAAGATGTCCCTATCGTGTTTTGTGGGAAACGGAGAATAAGCACTGGATGGTCACACTGTCAATATACATAAGTATATCACAAAAGCCTACTAGAGATCCCTTTGATAACACCATTTCACAGATCCTAGTTTGCGTTTTGGAACAAATAATAATATAATCTCTTTTATTTTTTAAGCTTCCTGTCCATTTAATTTTACATGAAAAGTAGTCTGTTGTCAGTTTTAAGCCCCAGGCCCAACAATTTCTTAGTGCGGCGTTGGATATCTGGCTTGAATAAGATACACAATATAAATGAAGATTTTCCTAAACAAAAATATTTAATTTAGGAATCAATTTTTTCCACACAAAAGCTATTTAAATTAGTTGTTAAAATTGTTGACCAAAAAAAAAGTTCTCAACGGTTTTCCTAAAAAATTTTACTGGCTACCCTTTCGAGAAAAAATTACTTTATTTTGGGAAGTCTATGAATTCCTTCTATTTAATATAGGTATCTGAACTTGGTTAATTTGAAAATGCTTTACACGACTCTGATACTAGAATTGCTCAGGTTGTAGGTTGTAGTGAGATGAGATAAACACGTCAAAAACTGCATTTTTGGTCAACTGCAAGCAATTATTGTTACTAGGCCCTCCCCTCTCTACATCTGCGGCGGCAGAGTTATCAAGTTTGCCGGTTTTTTCATGTCAAAGTCGATGGTATAGTATGAATTGAAAAATTCTAAAAATGCCGGGAATTGGACAATTTTTGTAAAATGAAATTTATGGTTTAGCGAGCAAAAAAAACGTCAAATATGTATGTGTCTCAAAAAAAAGAGGGTATCAAATTTTTTTTTTTTGTCAAAAAAATTTTAAGTAAAAATAAAGTTTTTTTTTAAAGAAGTCCGCAAATTGCTTTTGTGCAACTTGGTAACTATACCGTACGATCATCTTATATAAAGTCTGCTTGCATCCGATTACAAATTTTTCATCAAAACAACTGCTAAAATTGTCAGTAATGCTGATTATTCCGAAATAAGCTTTAACTAAAATAAATTTTTAAATTTCGTCACACAGCTTATTTTCCACGCTCAGAGTTTATAAAATCCTATGTTAAAAATTCATTAACTATTTAGCCACTAGTGTTAAAACAGCAAACAGTTGGAGTACATACCCACCACATCCTTAATCCAATGTCATAACAAAAACTGACATTTTTGAACAGCTGTTTCTGTTATGACATTTGACAGAAATTTCTGACAAGTCTTGCGCAGCAGGAATAATTCCTAATTTTAGCCAACTTTCAAAGTGGCTTTTAAGAGCGTAAACCCGGTCAAGACAGAGAAAAGCATAGCGAAAAACAAAAATTTGGTGGAAATTGACTCAAGCAATTGCTGAACAACTCAGAAGAGCTTGGGAAAGTTGAACAAATTCCAAGTTACGGCAGTACAACGACGGACGCTAAAGCGTAAAGTACGCGTAGCGAAATATAGCATACGCTGATTGGCTACGGCGGTAGTGAGAAAAGAAAAATACATAATATAAATAAGTGATTATTTTCATAATGAATAACTTAAAATTTAATAAAAAGTAAGATATTTTCATTAAAAGAATAAAAGAAGTGATGACCAAAAAAAAAAGATAAGAGAATTTATAATAGTATAAAATTTAACTAGTGTGACGTCATTCGAGCGACGACGTCTTACAGTCGAAGCAAAAATTTTACGTGCGTCAAACGTACAAAAGAGTGAAATATCACAAAATGCAAATTTTTGCATAAAATTTAATTGTTCTAAAATAAGGAGATATAGCATTGTAGAATAGTATCAAAATAAAATATAAGTGTAAAAAGATATTTTAATATAAATATACAACAGAAATTTCTAAATCTTGAACACTTATATAAAATCATAAAATGCACACAACACAACAACAACGTTGCATAGTCTTAAAACTTGTGCGAACTTTCGCGCAGTTGCAAAAGCAACAACAGACGCACGTTGCTGTTGCCACAGCCAACAGTTGCTTTCAATTAGCAGCAACGACAGAACAACGAAAGTCAACAAACACAACAACAGCAACATTACATAGTCTTCTTCAAAAAATTAACATGTCTTCCATCCCCTCCGCCGCCACTACCCGTACGTCCTTTACAACCCTAACAGTTCGGCAGCCTTTACATTTTCCGCAGCATCAACTGCGTTCTTACTCCAAATTTACTGCCGCCACTGAACTACCAACATTGGGAAACAAACCTTTGTGTGAGAAACGCGCACATGATTTAATCTTCAATTTAAAGGATTCAGAGTATGAAGCCATTAAAGCAGCAATGGCAAAATTTGAAGCGCAGCGTGTGAAAGCAGGATTTGAAGGTGAGTTTTTCTTTAACTTCTTATTAACCTCATGTTGCCGCCGTTATTCTCTGAATGCATGCATTTTATTTATTCAGTATTTTCTGGAATTATCTTGATGTTGTTCCATAAATTTAAAGCTAAACCTTGCTCTTTATCAAATTCGTGCACATCATCTTATATGAAATAATAGTAAGCTATGTGCTCAGATAGTTGAAACAGATGAATATAAACCCAAACTACTTATATAGTTTATTAAAAAAGAGGTTTACTTATACCAAGATTATAATATTTTTTGTTTTATTACTTAAATAACCGGTGAACTGTGCTAAATTCCCTGTAAAACTAAATATTCATAATATGGCCCCACAGTTTTGTATCAGTCAGAAGACAAAAGATGATTGATTTAACTTTATCAAATACTTGGCTTGGGGGTTAGTTATAAACTGAGTAATGATATTATATCAAGCTTTATATTGAGTGTCAATGTGTTAGTGACATTAAACCACTGCTATGGTTCTTTACAAGTTGCCCTAATTGCTGACTTTAATCGAACATATCCCTCTCATTAAGCCTCCAAAGAAAATTCCTATTTCATTTTGAAAAAAAAAGATCCTCAGCTGATGTGTGACTAGGCTTCTCAACATAGCTTTCAGTAGTAGTTTTCGACGTAGACGATAATGATTCTTTTGAAAAAGTGTTATCGAGCCTTAAATTGAAACCGCTAGACTGATTTTATTCCTTAGAAACTATCTGAGCTGTAATATAAATAAAAGATAATTAATTCTTTTAACTTAAAGCTGGGTTTGTGTTCATCGATAACAACAAAATAAAATAAAATTCAGTAAAAAAATTTCAAAGCTATTTTTTATCATGTGCCGTCTCCCGTGTCAAAGCTTTTAAAAAATTAATTATAATTTTTTTCGTGTTGAATTTCTGTTTTTTCTTAGAAATACTGATGATAGTTCTCAACGCGCAACTTCATGTGTCCCCATCATAGTGCAAATCCAATCAACGTTAATTTATTTTAAACTTATTTATTATTTAAGTAATACGATGTATCAGTTTGCATATTTTGCTATGAAAACGAATCGTACATAGGTACAAGGACTTTGTCATTTTTCATTTTCTGCTTTGTTTCCTATTACGAGTACAAACCATGTACACTGAGTGTCCACTGCAGTGACAAGCGGTATTTCTGCTATAACCTTATTATGGTAAAATAAATAGAATTATGTTGGAAAAAAACAAATATTAAAGAAACATGCACAAAAAACAAACAGTAAAATAAAATAAAAATAAATAAAAACGTGGCGTCCAAAATTGTTTGCCCACTTAAGGCAAATAGAAAGCGTTCACTCCTTCTTATGTACAGATACGTGACCGGAATCGGTTTTATTTTCCACATGAACAACATTAAAAGGAAGCTGCTTAGCAGCACCGACTTTTTCTATTTTTGCAAGTTGTTAAAATAAATGTTTCCGAAAATCGAGTGCATAGTTAAAATTTTCACAGATTTTAAATTTATTAACTTGGTACGTTTTTTATTTTTGCTAAAGAAAAGTAAGCGGTTGCATTCACTCACTGGCTCTAAAGCTTTAGAATACAACAATGGTTAGATTTCACGAATGATGTATTTGCTTCATAGGAAAAGCAAATCAGGTACAATTTTCCATTCTTCCCTTTTTCACTTCTCAGGTCTATAAAAAAAATTATTATCAAATCTGTCTCAAAATATTTTAACAAAAGCTAAGAAAGTGATTGCCAAGGAAAATATGCCCGATAGTTTTTTGTGAATTCATAATAACAACTTTATAAAAAACTGTTAGTTTTTGCAGTAATTAAAATTGAATTTCTAAGTTTAAAAATTTTTAGAAAATCCAAAACATATTTTAAAAAAAGTACAGTAAAAATCAAGGAATAAATGATATAAAAACTAAACACTGTAAATAAAAAATTACCATATTCTTGTGATGTGTTTGGAGTAAAAATAAAATCTGATTCTTGCTTCTAATTAAATATTAATTAAAAGAATCCATTTAATAATCAAAACTGTTAATAAATTAAAAAAAAAAAAATCTGAAACCATGCTTGGGATTGAACTCAAAATATTTTGATTTTAAACGCAAAACTTGAGATCGCAGCATTTCTAACACTGTCAGCTTTAAAATTAAAATTTGAAGTTTATTCTTTTTAAATATGAAGAAATATTCCAGCGGCGTAGCAACACCCATATGAACTTAAAAAAATCTTGAAGTGTTGACCTATATTTATTCGTATTCAAATTATTTAAGGCTTGTGAGAATTTTCTAGATATTTTGTTGCGAAAACTTTTATACGCTAGTGCAAGAAATATAAATTTTTTTGCAAGAAATGAATAGAATATGTATAAAAAATTCAGACAGGAACTCATTAACCAAATGTCTTATTAAAATAATCATTTCCTCAGTGTAGCAATTTCGGAATTACAGTAGAACAGTTTGGAATCTGAAATATCAATGAAAAATTTTTGCTCTATGCTAAATAAAAATTAAAGTTTTTGGAAAGAAACATATTTAAATTTCATTATTATTTTTTTTATTGCATAAAAATTCACAAAAGCTTTAAATTATAAAATTCTAAAAGCTTCAACAGCCACAAGCATTGTACCATTTCATTACGAAAACTAAAACAATTTGGTTAAATATGCAAACGATTTGTTTATGCTTTATTAAATTCAATTATATGTATTGCATTTGGTTTTATACCGGACCACCGGAATTTTTGTTGTTATATTAAGAGCAACAAAGGCGTTGCTGTATCTACACACTCGAAGATACATACATTCATTTATACACAAATATTCGAATATAAAAATGAAGATATATCAGCAGTGATCTAATGGATACAGACATAAAAGCAAATGCATATGAGTAGATACACATAAATAAAATTTTTATTGATTTTATATACGAAACTTTAAACTTTCAAGTATGTTCTCTTTTGTAAGTACAGTACTGTCGCGCTAATCCGGATACATATAGTTTCCGGGGTATGTTCGAAAAACTAGATTTGTGCGGAATATAGAAAGCTTAATAATTATTATATAAATTATATGCATAATGCATATTTGAGGCGTATATGTTTGTATTTCATTCACTTTTTTTTGGTTTTGTAAAGAAATTATAATCATATAAATAATAAATAAAATAAATGAAAAAATAAACACGGTTTTAAATAAACGACGTGCATGCAAAAACTCACAAGTATGAACATGTACTCAAAAAAAAAGTCCCTTAACTTAACGAAATAAATTTGAAAAAATCAAAGTTGACATACTTTGACTTAGTTTTGTCCGAGCAGTAGAGGTAAATTTTCAAAAATGTCCAAGTCCTGAAGCTGTCCGTATTAATGGGAGTTCGCATTACCGCGACTGTACTGTACGTAATATTGAATGTACGTCTTGTACAAAATCTGGCTACACATGTAATCAGAGAAAAGAGCATTTAAAATTTGAAAATTTTATTTCAGATTCAAAGCTGCAAATTTTCAAGTTTCAAATCGTAAAAGTAATCTTTTTTCTGTTTATTTTTATCACAAACAATTTTCAATTCAGTTTTGAATTTGAAAAGCATTGAACTTAACATTTTTTAATTTTGCTTCAATTGTAAAAAACTTGTATTTAGAAGTTGCAAAATATTTGAAATCACTTTGATTTATTTTACATTAAAAATTTTGCGTCATATATGAAATCACTTTAAATCAATGCGGATTATTTTTGAATTGAAATCAAAAATGTTGCTCTTCAATTTAAACATTTTCGGTTTTGGCGCTAAATCATTGATTTTTTCCCGGATTGCCAAAGTTATGCAATGTTCAAAGTTGCTGTATGCATTAGCTGTTGTGACAATTTTTTTTGAAATTTTCTGTTGCATAGCTTTAGGCGTTTGTAACTTAGCCCAAGCAAGCAACCTTTCTCTTAGGCCTTACTTTAGCATTAAAAATAAAAATTATTTACATTTGATAGATTATTTAAAGTCTGTATTTCTTATTAATAAAAAATAATGAATTCATTAGGTTTTCTTAATGCTTAGAATATAAAAAGAGTTTTTTCGGTTAGACTTTAGTAGTTGAAATTAATAAGTGGCATAATAGTTTTGCTGCTTTATCTCCTAATCGATTGCTTAGTGGATATTAAAATTCAAACTTACATATGTATCCACACGTATATAACCAGCCTAGTTTTCTTTTCCACATGTAAAAAACATTCGTCATGGTGCTTCTAAATGATTTTAAGATTTGAAACAACTAGAAAGCTGAGTAAAAACATTTTTTTTTTACCAACTCTAAAGCTCTAAAGTGGATTTTATAACTTCCGTTATACCTCCGGTTTACTGCATTAAAATGTGCGGAGGCGGAGGTACGAGTTATAGCGGAAGTTCAGCACTTGCGGATGCTGATGCGAAGCACTGTTACAACCCTAATGGAGAAATGTTTGGGTGATTCATTTAGAGATTTTTTTCATTTGTTTTTTGGACATATCACGTGCAACTGGAGTCATTTTGTCATCTTATTTTTATTCAGCATTGTTTGACATTCTATTATGGAAACACTTACGCCAGAACAACGCTTGTAAATTGAAGTCTTTTAAATTTCAAATTTATATTCACTCAAATCGTGTGATATCACACCTGGATGTTTTTCTTTAGGGTTATGTGAATTCAAAGTCGATAAGCCAGCTACGCGATTCAATACTTGGAAGCCAACATTACTTAAGTAATTCACGATATATCTCGAAAATCAGACCTTCCAAATGGAACATCTGCGGCGTAGTTGCGGCCAACATTTGAATGAAATTATCTTTAAAAGCTAAATCTCAGAGATTGTTCTTTCGTGTCATAATAAAGGTTCCGACATCCAATTTTATTTTAAGTGTTTTATTTAAAATTAAAAAAAAAGTTTTATTGAACTCTAAGGAAGGGATAGAGATAGCGATAAGGCAACGTGATACCATGATTTATATTTTTGAAAGCGATAACAAAAAATGGCTCAAAAACAAATGGATCAGTTTTTAAAACAGTTTTTGTTTTGTAACTATTGTAGTTGGATTTCAATCACTCGACGATTTTTAGAATTAAATAAAAGTTAAAAAAAGCCATGCCTCCAACTATTTGTTACAGTTAAAGTGTCCACGCACACTGATGCAATCCCATTTAATATCAAAGCTTATAGTAACCGACACCTCAAGACCAGCTTTCATTACTCATCTCTAAAACTTTTATGAAAATCGTAATTTTAAATTGTTGAACAGTGTGCCACACCCGATTTTCCAATGCCGCCTAATTTTGGTACAATTTAAGATAATTATGATCCTCATTCGTCTAGAAAATTTTATCACAATGTCTTGCATAGTTTGCGAGACATGATGTTTTAAAAATTTAAATTTAGGGCTGTGTCATGCCCCTGTAAGAGTCTTTAAAAACTTAAAACCTAGGCCAATCTTAATTTTGTAATTAAAATCGCTGCATCCGCTTTTGAAATAAAGTTTTGCCATACATACTGCACATAGAAGTAGATAATACTGAATAAAAAATTGTTTGATTTTAAAATTAAAATTTATTAAATAAAACGAACAGTAATTGAATAAGAACAAAATTTTTAACAAAAATAAGAAAAGACACCAGCGTGTCAACCAAAAACACAAAAATATCGCCCACAATTTCGCAAAAATTTTAGTTTCAAGCCAATATAAAATTGTTTTTCAATCAATTTCCATTTCTTCAAATATTTCTGCCTTGATATCATATTTCGCCTCAATATCTGCATCTAAACGATTGAAGCGCATTTTCTTATCGAATCTATGATC
Organism: Meiosimyza decipiens; assembly: GCA_963680825.1. Lineage (NCBI taxonomy): Eukaryota > Metazoa > Arthropoda > Insecta > Diptera > Lauxaniidae > Meiosimyza > Meiosimyza decipiens. The sequence goes on along the minus strand of OY804260.1, from coordinate 16,946,766 downwards.
CGAACCGTAAGAATGTATAAGCTCCATCTCGCCCAATATCGTAGCCACAAAAAAAACTATGTACATTATAAACAAAAAAATGCCCAAGGAGCGACGCAACCGGAAGTTGGTAGTTGAAGCACCAAATAAAAGACAACCTAGCGATATAATTAGAAAAACGCCGACGGTTTCACCTGTAGTGCCTTCGCCGAAGTTGACTTCGTAGTCTGGAGATAGGTAAATATTATACGTTACAAAAAATGCCAATGTAGCCACACAATTCCAAATCCCTGCACCGAAACACGCTGAAAAACTCATTTCGACATGACCTTGGTTAGCCAATATAATATTTGATAGTAAATCATTGAAACAGTTGCTCCATGCAAGTAGCGTTGCGCCGATAAAGGTATTGCTGCATCCCGTGATAACGCCGATTGCATCAAAAATGGAAAGAACTTCCAAAGCGCAGGTATAAACAACGGTTGAAGCGCCCATTAGTGTCAAAATTGACATATAGGTATGATGGTACGGTGTCACATGGGTACGTGTGTTCCTAAATATGTAAACGCTAAATGGTACCGTTATTAGCAGCGTGTATAAACAAATTGGCACGTAAAATGAACCTTTAATGCCCATCATCAAATATACGAGAAACAGTGGCAATATGACGATCTGTATGCAATTTAACAATTTGGACCAACCACGGCGTCGTTCCTCAAAGTCAACTACTGGCAGCATAAAATTCAACAAAAACGTATGCGGTATTATGATTACGTAATATATGCGCAGAAGCAATTTTTTTGTTTTCCATTCTTCATAGTGAATCGGATTAAGGCTTTCCCACATATGCTTCCATAAGTTATGGTTGCGCGGGAACATAGTGTCAAATGAGTGCGGCGGAGAAGAGATATCTATCATTTCGTGAGACTTCTTCGTCTTTATCATTATGGGACCAAAATTTTTGAGATGCTGCAAATACAAAGTCCTACTTATTGAACCATGAAGTTCATCTGGTTTGAATCTTCTCTTTGCTTCTTTTATTAAAAAATGTTCAGTTACTACGGTGGTGATATATGCGATATAAATGATGAGTAACAAATAACCTTGAAGAAGTGTAACCTGAAACGAAAAAGAAAATATATGCTACATATTAAAATAATATTTGTAAGTGGAATAACTATGATAATGTCACTGTTACATTGCGAAAAATAATGGTACACAAATTGACTTCAATACTTAATAATCAACGGCTTATAAGGATTTAATTATGTTTGCAAGAACAACAAACATGCGTCTATGATATAAAAAGTTCCAAAAAAATAGTTCTGTAAAGGATTTTGTCTAGAGCAAAAATTGCTTACAATCTGATGTCTCTTTTAAAAAGATTTCTAGAGTGATTATTCACTTTTTTCGAACTTCAATACTTTTCACAAAAATATTAAAAAAAATATGTAAGTAGCTAAAACAAAACTAATCAGTTTATTAAAAAGAAAATCTTCTAAAGCCAGTAAAAAAACTCAATTTCTCTACATACCTTGTGCTCTGATTTGAAGAAGTAGTCAATAGTGATAGAATAGAGCAACAAAAAGCTGATATCACGTAAATAAGTATAAGAATGCATGGTGAATGGTTGAAGAATCAGCAAATAACCTCCTATAATATTCACCAGAAAGATATTTGAACCAAATGTATCGGTATAATACAAACGTGTCGACTTGTCACTGCCAGCGAAACCCGCTATGAAATCGTTAATTCCATTGGCAAATGCCAATAATGTTACTCCAGCCACATTTTCGCTAAGGCCTAACAATTGTGCGAATACGCTTATCGATGGACAAAAGAATTTAGATGCTGCTGAAGTCATGATAACGTACATAAAAAGTAATATAGCCAACACTATTAATATGAACATGATCACCTTCCAGACCTCTTCCGAACCGATTTTGCAGTAGAGCAAATGATAATAATCTATGAGAAAGACTTCTTTACAAACGTTATCCGACATTACAAATGCGCAGCGTGCTTTGTATGTTAATACAGAGACGAGTCCGCAATCGGGTTCAACGAAATCTTCTACGTAACTTTCATGACGTTCAAAATGTGGCGACGTTTGATTGCTGGTATTGAAATGTTCGAGCAATGTTACAATAGTATCCATTGCGATGTGGCGGGTATTGTAAAATTAAAAAAAAAAGAATTGAATATTTGAAAAATGTATGCCAGTTGGATTTGTTTTGTAAAACTTCATGTGTCAAACTTTTTTGAGTTGAAAATCCATCATATCTAGTTCAGATTCATATCTATGAAAGAAAGTTGCTGTTCGAATACTGCCATCAAGCCTACGAAGATCTTTTGTGGCGGTACGATATTATAGCAAGTCATTTATTACTTCCTGCTAGAAGAATGTTCTTGACGAGTGGCTTTGAGGTTGTACTTGGATTCGTCAAAAATCAACATAGTCCACCATTTTTGGACACTCCAGTTGTGGTGGGCATAGAACAAGGCGTAAAGTGCATAGAAGGTAGTGTAATGGTCTGCGATTTCTTCGTTGACATACTAAAAGATGTGATGCTGCCATATGTCGATGCAAAGATGCCACTTAAACCACGGTTCTAACAGAACAATGATTAAAAATTCAAGCTTTTAATGTCTAACCTCAAAGCAATAGGATAGAAGTTCATGGTAGGCCTACATGATCTGAATCATACTGAGAACTTGTGGTAGACCGCTGACAGCAAAAGTTCCAAAACCGTGGCAAAACTGTTTCAATCCTTGAAAATAGCCTAGGAAGCGGATATCATTAATAATTTAGTATTCTGTATGAATAAGATGTACGTGTATTGTCGAGAATAAAGAGTTCTAACTAAGTACTTCTTTTAAGTAGTTTGTCTGTAATAAGCGTGATAACAGGTTGAAAATTCGTTAAAATACGGATATTTTTGAAAAAAGCTAATTACAATTACCGACATAGACGTACAACAAATCTTGACTGCGAAAAAGCAAAGGTGGACCTTCTTACAAATATGTAACTATTTATATTTACATACAATATTAGCTCGTTTGATAAGTAGTAGATAATATTAAATGAAATAATTGAGTGGTTTTAAAATAAATATTTATTAAATAAAACGAACAATAATTGAAAAACAACAACATTTTTAACAAAAATAAGAAAAGACACCAGCGTGTCAACCAAAAACACAAAAAAAAAATCGCCCACAAATTCGCAAGTAGCGCATAAGAACAAAAATTTGAATTTCAAACCAGTATGAAATCATCATCAGTCATCACCGATATCTACCAATACCGTCGCCCTTATATCATATCTCGCCTCAATATCTGCATCTAGACGATTTACGTACATTTTCTGATCGAATCTATGATCCGAACCGTAAGGATGTATAAGCTCCAACTCGCCCAATATCGTAGCCACAAAAAAAACTATGTACATTACAAACAAAAAAATTCCCAAGGAGCGACGTAGCCGGAAGTTGGTACTTAAAGCACCAAATAAAAGACAACTTAGCGATATAATTAGAAATATGCTGACGGTTTCACCTGTCGTTCCTTCGCCTAAGTTGGTTTCGTAGTTCGGCGAACGATAAACAGTATACGTTACAAAAAATGCCAATGTAGACATACAATTCCAAATAGCTGCACCGAAACACGCTGAAAAACTCATTTCGACATGACCTTGTTTAGCCAATATAACATTTAATAGTAAATCATTGAAAGAGTTGCTCCATGCCAATATCGTTGCGCCGATAAAGGTATTGCTGCATCCCGTGATGACGCCGATTGCATCAAAAATGGAAAGAATTTCCAAAGCGCAGGTATAAACAACGGTTGAAGCGCCCAATAGTGTCAAAATTGATAAATAAGTATGATTATTCGGTTTCAAATGGGTACTTGTATTCTTAAATATGTAAACGCTAATAGGTACCGTTATAATCAGTGTGTATAAGCAAACTGGAGCATAAGATGGTCCACTAATACCAATCAATATATATGCGAGAAACAATGGCAATATAACGATCTGTATGCAATTTAGCAACTTCGACCAACCACTGCGTCGTTCCTCATAGTCAACTACTGGTAGAAATAGGTTCAACAAAAACGTATGCGGTATTATGATTACGTAGTATATGCGTAAAATCAATTTTTTTGTTTTCCATTCTTCATAGTGAATCGGATCAAGGCTTTCCCACATATGCTTCCATAAATCATGATTGCGCGGGAACAAGATGTCTATTGAGTCTGGTGGAGAAGAGATATCTATCATTTCGTGAGATTTCTTCGTCTTTATCGTTATGGGAGCGAAATCTTTGAGATGCTGCAAATAAAAAGTCCTACTTATTGAACCATGAAGCTCATCTGGTTCGAGTCTTCTCTTTGTTTCTTTTATTAAAAAATGTTCAGCTACTACGGTGGTGATATACGCGATATAAATGCCAAGTAACCAATAAGCTTGAATAAGTGTAACCTGAAAAGAAAAAGAAAATGTGAGTTGTATATTAAAATAATATTTATAAGTTAACATAGATATATGTCACTGAAACATTGTGCAAATTAATGGTACAAAAATTGACTTGAATACTTAATAATCAACGTACTATGTAAACGGTTAATAAGAACTCAATTACGTTTGCAAGAATAACAAAAATGCGTCTATGACTTAAAAATTTCCCAAAAAAAACTTTCTGTAAGATTTTGTCAAATGGACAAATTGCCTACAATCTGATGTCTCATCTCAAAAGATTTCATGAATAATTATATTTTTCGCACTTCAATAATTATTTACTATTAAAAAAAAAACAGAAAAAATCTAGTAACTAAATCAAAACTAATCAGTTTATTAAAAAGAAAATCTAATAAAGCCAATAAAACAAAAACCTGCAAATATTATAACGTACCTTGTTCTCTGATTTGAAGATGAAGTCAATACTCAGAGAATAGAACAACAAAAAAAGTATATCACGTAGACAAGTATAAGGAATCATGGTGAATGGTCCAATAATCAGTAAACCACCGGCTATAATATTCACCAGAAAGATATTTGAACCAAATGTATCGGTAAAATACAAACGTGTCGACTTGTTTCTGCCAGCAATACCCGCTATGAGATCGTTAGCTCCATTAGCAAATGCCAATATTGTAACTCCAGCCACATTTTCGCTAATGCCTAACAATTGTCCGAACACGCTTATCGATGGACAAAAGAATTTAGTTGATGCAGAAGTCATGACAACGTACTGATAAAGTAATAAAACCAACACAATTATTATGAAACAGATCACCTTCCACAATGCTTCCGAACCGATACTGCAGTACAGTAAATGATAATAATCTATCAGAAAATATTCTTCACAAACATCCTCCTCATCGATATAATCGCAACGTGCTTCAAATGTTAATAAAGTGACGAGTCCACAATCAGGGTTCCTGATATCTTCAACGTAACTTTCATGACGTTCAAAATGTGGCGATGTTTGATTGCTGGTATTGAAATGTTCGAGCAATGTTACAATAGTATCCATTGCGATGTGGCGGGTATTGTAAAATTAAAAAAAAAGAATTGAATATTTGAAAAATGTATGTCAGTTGGATTTGTTTTGTAAAATTTCATGTGTCAAACTCTTTTGAGTTGAAAATCCATCATATGTAGTTCAGATTCATATCTATGAAAGAAAGTTGCTGTTCGAATACTGTCATCACAGCCTGAGAAGATCTTTTGTGGCGGTACGATATTATAGCAAGTCATTTATTACTTCCTGCTAGAAGAATGTTCTTGACGTGTGACGGGGTCATAAAAGTGTATATAGTATATAGAAGACCTACGTAGCAGAAATATAGTTAATCCTATTTAAATAAACTGAAAGATGATCATCTTTAGAAAAATTTCATCGAAGTAGTGGCTAGACTCAATAGCGCTATCGATCAAAACTCAATTGAATTTAAATGACAAAACACTCAAGTCGCATTTTAAGTAGTAGCAAGTGAGAACTTAACTTCATAGCAAAGATAAAAAGTTCCTGAATAAAAGTGATACAACCTAAGAAAGATCGTTGATAAAAGGATAACGACAAAACACGAACTAGTGATCAGAGTATTCTGACTTCTTACAAATTGCGGAACAAAATAAAAGTAGTCAAATGATTTTTTTCACAAACAAATAAAAATTTTCAAAAGCCACTGAAAACTGTTGCCGACTATATATCATGTCGAAATAATACACATAATAGTTGAAATAGACACAACCTGGTCGTTCATACCCTATAAAAGTAGAATATTCAAAAACGGGGGAGCATTCAACACTTTTCCGCCCACCTCCCGCACAAAGGCGTCTTTATGGTGCAGTGGTAGTGTACAGCGCTTACGACCCAGAGGTCCCCGATGCAGTTAGGTAATACACTTTCCATATTTTCTAATTTTCCTTTCTTTCCAAGTATTTCCATTTCCTCTCCTTAATTTTGTAGAGTTTTTTTCGAGCTCTTACCAAATTAGCACCACATTTAGTTTTTCAGCTGTGGTAAAAAAGAGTGCTCTATATCAGCAAAGTAACAATAACTGAAGTGCAAGAAAGTTCAAAGTGTTATCACTTGGTTCAGATGACTTTCATTCTTAAAAAAAAAGCGTTGTTCTATAGGTTAACCTCATTTCCACTCTTCTGTCTCCCCTTTAAAAGCTAACCACCACGTGTCAAAAAATTATCCCCTCTAGTGTTCGGTTTTTTTAAAGAATAAAAAAGAGGAAAAAGTTCAAGAAGTTCTAAGAACCATTACGGCCGATTTTCGAGTTGAAATTTGTAATATTATCATCTGGATAAATAGTAAATAAATAAAATAATGACTAATATGAACAACATTTATTTTTATTTATTTAACAAGTCTTACAATATATCAGGTATAGAATCTACATATATATTTTACCGGCCAAACTAGTTATTTGGATTGGATAATCTAGTTTATCCTAGGCCAAACTAGTTGATTTGTATACCTGAAAATATGTAATTTATTCAAATGAAAATGACATGAAATGAAATATTATAGACTGAACCGCGAAGCCGGTATTGGACATATTGGAGGATGTAAATCCTGAGCCGTGGCTGAGGTTGCTTAACTTACCATCCGCCAAGCATAAAATGAAATTGATAAGTTTTATTGTCTTACTACTGTTGTAGTCTTTACTAGCCACAGTGCTTTTGCTTTGCATATCTTTAGTCTTAACGGTAACTAGTTTGGCCGGTAACATATACATAAAACAAAGTCGTGTTAGTAACATCATTTATAATTCAATAACCCGATTGGACCGATTTTAATTATTTCTGATTTGTTGGATTTTTCTTCATCCTAAATAGGACGTAGGCTATAAAACTTTCATTTAGGGTGCTTATTTAGGGTAGCTCTGACGAAAAAATTTCTTTAAAATATAATTTTCACAAAGACCACTTATTCGATCTACATGAAATTTGCATCACGTGTCTTTTATATAAAGAGGCATAGCTTGGTCTATTAGACTTTTACTAAGGGTGCAGATTTAGGGTGGTGCTCATACAAAAATATTTAAAAAAAAAATTAAATAATCAATCCAACTTTGTCTACTACATATGTATATAAATCGAGCTTAAGCTATGCTGAAATATGCCAACTCCCAGAAATTGCCTAATTGCACCATGCCATTTGTTACTAAATAAATTTCCCCAAACGTGGGGTTTTTTTTTTGTCAAACTGAAACATTTTATTTTATTCATTGAAAAGTGTTATACAATTTTGTAAGGAAATATTAAAAAAAAAACATTAACATAACGATAAAAATACCTTACATATTTATATATTTATTGAAGTCAAACACCAGTGACCAGGGAAAATCTAAGTTTTTTCAAACATCTATGCGAGATGCTGAATCCAAGATCAAGCCAAGGTCTGTTTCAATACGATCATATCGCACTTTTAAGTCCAGTCTATGATCTGTAGAGTAAGCGTGTGCTATTTCCATTTCGGTCAAAACCGATTGAATAATAAAAACTCCATAAAATACCAGTAAAAAAATTCCCAAACTGCGACGCAAATAAAAGTCACAAAATGAAGCGGCAAATAGTATCGCAATCAGCGATATAATCAAGTAAACAGAACAATTTTGACCGAATGTACCTTCACCAAAATCATATTCCAATTCCGGTTCATTAACGATACGATATAATGTAAATAGACCCAAAGAAACCATTGCATTATATAGTGGTGTACCAAAACATCCAGAAAGTCCCATAAGCAAATAACCTTGTTTGAATAATATAATATTGGATAAGAAATCATTGAAACTCTTGCCCCATGAAAATATGGTAGCACCGAGAAAAGTGTTGCTGCGACTAGTGATAACACCCAGAACATCTACAATGCAAAGTGCTTCCTCAGCACAGGCAAAAACTAAAATAGAAGCGCCACATAGCGTTAAAATCGACATATATGTATGGTTTAATGGTGCCGTATCGGTGCGTGTATTCCGAAAAACATGCAAACTCAATGGCATTGAAAACGGAAGTGTTAAGCACACCACAATCCAATTACTAATGCCGACTAAGAGCCAAGCTAATGTGAATGGCAATAAAACGATCTGCACACAATTTAATAACTTGGACCAACCACAACGTGGCTCGTCATAATCTACCACTGGTATGAATAAATTAAGCACAAGCATATAGGGTGTTCTAAGTAAAATATATGTGCGCATAAAATATCCTTTGCTAAATGTTTTCCAACTTTTGGCATCCCAAGGGTTAAGGCTCTCCCATAGTTGCTTCCACAAATCGATGTTTTTCGTAGTTCCAAAGTCAATTACCATGCGTGAATCTGCCACATTTATTCTCTGCTCACTGTACTTAGATATTATCTCAAGGGGTGCATTTTGCTTGTAACGTCCGAAATAAAATGTTCTGCTTAGCGTGCCCGTTAAACTATTTAGTGCCTCTTTTTTTTTGTATTTAACCAAAAAGTGCTCAGAAATCACGATGATCATATAGATGACATAAAGTAGTATCATTGTTAGAGATTCCAGAAGTGTAACCTAAAAGAAACAAATAGCTTGTACTCAGATTTTCATTGCAATTAGCTTAAACATAACGTACTTTATTGTCCGAGTTAAAAAAGTATTCGGCAAGCAGCGTATCGAGCAATAGAAAAGATACATCTCGTAGAAATGCATAGTGCGGTATCTTAAATGGTTGAATTAACAACAAAATTCCAGTTACGAAATTCACCACAAAAAGATTTGAACCAAACGCATCTGTTAAATATACACGTGACGCTTTGTCTGCACCAACAATGCTCGTTATGAGATCATTTAATCCATTACCAAATGCGAGCAATGTTACTCCGGCAACATTTTCACTGAGCCCCAACATGTGTGCGAAAACGCTAATCGATGGACAGAAGAACTTACTTGACAGGGTGCCCATCACAACGAAGATATAAAACATTAAACACGTAACCATCAATGAGAATAAGATAACCTTCCATACTTCTTCCGAACCGAGGATGCAGTAGAGTAATTTGTAGTAATGAATGAAATAAATATTCTCACATTTTTTGTAGTTTAAGACGTATGTGCAACGGTGGTTATACTGCAGTCCCACGATGAGACTGCAATCGGTATCTCTGACGGCTTCTATGAAATCTTGATGATATTCATAATGCGGTGATGTTTGATTTGTGGTATTAAAATGTTCGTACAATGTTACAATAGTATCCATAGCGATATCGCGTGTATCGCATCAAATTTGTAAAACTAATTTTATTTTTGACATAATGTACACAGTACAAATGATCGACTAAATTTTATTATGAAATTTTTTATTTTATCTTGCTTTGAATTTTGGAAACTGTAAAGTAGTTGTTCTAAATTGAATTCTTTAAAAAATCAACAAACCCAGGTTTTTTGTTCCAAAAGCCCGATTTATCCAAATTTTCTTTTTTTCGTTTCTCCCTAAATGAAAGTTAATTTAAAAGTGCTTACATGTGGTAATTGCTAATGTCGTCATCCGATTAGTGTATATATCTTTTACAAAAAGACTTGATTGAAATGTATGTATTTCATTTCAAAATTAGTAAGCTATAAGTGGTGGTACCAAAAGACCGACCATAGTTCGGTTTTTCATTATGAGATTGAAAATTTTGAAAAAAGTTGAATGAGGTTGATTAAATTATAAATTCGATTAAGTTGAAAAATGTTGCAAAAGCAGAAGGAAAATGGGGAAATGTTGAAATATGTTGAAAAAGTCCAAAAAGTTGAAAAGTCGAAAATGTTGGAAAAAAAAGTCAGACTTACAGCAGCCATTCAGCGTGTGAAGTATAAAAACATGTTCCCTGTGTGCCGGTGTTAACTTTATTCAGACTCTTTAAATTATTTTTCTCTGTACTTTAAGAGACACTTTACAAAGGCTTTAAAGAAAATGCGTTCGCAGTCAAGCGTGGTGTTCTTTTAAAGAAACGTAGAGACTTAAAGATATTTTTTAATGATTTTTACAAGAATAAAAGAATAAAGAAAATTAAATTTTTTTTTATCATATAATTTTATATCCATATCCATATTCCAACAATCTATAGTCATAGATATAATATATCTAGTATACTTAACATTAAAAGCGAATCAGATTTATCTCGCATTTGTCTTAATTAAGCACCTTATAAAGGCAAAAAGTGGTATGAAGACTTGTGGTGGCATGTTCTTCAAGTGATATTCATATATACAGTACAAAAATACTCATGAGACATTTCGGCTTATGTCTGTGTAACTATTTTATTAAGGTAGTATAAAGACACCCACAGGGAGTGCCATCTGATGCCTTTATAACTACTTTGCTATGTACAGTATAAGGACACGTTTGAGACATGATGTTTCATGTCTCGTGTGTGTCTTTGTACTGTTCATAATAAAAGTAATATAAGTACACGAGGCAGCATGTTACAGTATAGTAACACACAAAATACACTTTATGTCTTTATAACTAATTCGTTATGTGCAGTTAAAGACACATACAAGACGTACGTCTTTATACTGTACATAATAAAATGTCTTCATACTGTACAGTGTAGTGACACATACGAGACATGCCTCCTAATGCCTTCATAACCAGCATATAACAAGCTCGAGAAATGCATTTTAAAATCATTTTAACCTCTCTCTTTATTATGGTTTTAAATTTTACTTCAACAAGATATTATGATACAAAACTTCGCATCAAAGCCTAAGTATATTTTTAATTATGATACCAAGCTATTTTAAAGATATCACTGCTTTGTAAGCTAGATTTTCATTTTGATAACTTTCCCATTTGCTACAAAGACTGTTCATTGAAAAATAGGTCAAGCAGAAATTCGGTTTTTCAAACCCAAAGTTAGTGACGAAGGTGAAGCAACTCTTCAAGCAGAATCCAAACCTTTCAGTACGAGATATAGCCGTTGAAGCAGCAGAAATATACATAAAAACATAAAATAAAATAGAAAAGTAACTTAAAGGCCTAAAAAGTACCATATCGTTGATCGATGAAAAGCAATTGGTGGCTTAAAATGGAGCCTGAAAGTTATGTGAAAACTACTTGACTAAATTTGACTGCTACATTATGAACGGCGATACATACGTTAAGGCAGATTTGAAACAGTAACCTGTGCATGTATTGTATACAATTACGAAAAAAATTTAATGTGAAGATAAACTCAAAATATCCGAAGCAGTATGTGGTTTGGCAGACCATAAGCGTATGTGGGCTGAGGCACAATAAATTCCCAACTCTTCTGCCGTTTATTCGTGCACATGAAGGTACTGTGCTATTTTGGTCCAATTTAGCAACATCTCATTACTGAATAGGCACCATGGAGTAGTGAAAAAGTAAAATGATATATTCTGTAACAAAAGCAGCGAATCCAACTAACTAGCTAGAGCTTCAGTCAATTAAGAGGTATTGGGCGAAAGAGTAAAAAGGCTCCAAAAAATTTACAAGATTTCAGAAATAAATTGAAAAGATCGTACAGTGCTATCGGCGAAACCGCTGTACAAAACTTAATGCAGGTCTTTAAAAAAAACTTAAAAAAAAAATAAATAATTGGTAATAATTTTTAGTGTGGATATTCTGAAAACTTCTTTTTCGAAAAACTTTCAAAAACTCTCACAAAAATTGTGATTTAGCATTTAACTCACACTGTGTGAAAGCTATCGAGTTGAAACTTGGGCTGAAATGGTTTTCAGTTGTGTAGAGAATACGGATTTCAAGTCATCTGAAAGAATTGAAAATTTTCAAAATGACCATTTAGTACTACCTTAATAAAGATTTTGTAATAATTCTGCAAATTTAGTGTTTGTCGTCAATTAAGTCTAACAATCTGCCCTTTCTAAATCCACTGTTTCATAACGTACTTACCCACTTTTTTTTCTCATAAATAACTATTCAAACATTACCAACAGTTAAAAGAATTGCCTATTCATTGACAATTTATCTACGCATCTATTCGACAACTGATAATATCCTTAAGTTATGAAAGAAAAAATCTGCAACATTGTGATGGTCAGACATTGACCTAGCAGTAATACGACAGCAAAAAATCTCTATTTCTATTTTTTATGCTTCAAACAGCAATAACACTAAGAAAAAAAAATTTCTTTACACAAAAAAGATAAAAAGTAGAATAAACTTGTAAAAGAAAGATAAAAGTGCCAGTCGTTTGAAAACAGTAGGTGATAAAAGTTCGATTACAGGTACGTGCTCTTCAATCATGAATGATATACATATGCATGCAATACACTTGTTGCCGAATGAAATAACATTTTTGCATTCTAAAATGTTCAATACAAGTTTATGACGTCATTAAATTTGCACACGTAGGTCAACAACGAAATAGACGCCAATGTTGAGATTTTGTGATGTGAACATAGCAAATAGTCGTATAAATTTAATAGCGTTAATTTCATTCAAATTAGTCATTGCTAAATATTTATGCCATGATACAATCTTGGAAATTTTGCATTTAAAGGCGTATATTAAATCATTCAAACAAAAAAATTTCTATGTTAATATTTTGCGGTAGCATTATGTTGTTTAATTAATTTATATGAGTTATTTAACTCATCGTAAAATTGTCTAGTTCGATACAAATATTTTGGATTTTTAACTTTTGAAAATGATATATTTTTTTTGAGTAAAAATAAGCCTAGTAGCAGTAGTCCAAGAAAAATGGAAAAGCAACTTGTAGTGCTTGCATAATTAGATGCCTAAAATTTTATTTCTAGAAATAGTTTAATGGTAATTTCTGAGTCTGAATTTAAATTGTCTTTCATTTTGGTTGAAAAATGGTGCTTTGATTAGCATTAATTTTGACATGTTGGAAAATATAAATTAGACTTAAAATTTTTCTATCTCTTCCGACTGTTGGCGAAATTTTTATAAATCCGTCTAGTTCTATAACGAAATCTAATTTGATAAAGTAAGAGACATTAAAAGTCAACAAAAAATCAAACTCAAATTGAGATGCAAAAGTTGGCTTCATTAGAATTAAAACTGAGCTTTGAGAAAACTCCTACCAAAGTAGATTTTTTTTTGCAGAAATCTCAGTATTGATGTTCTAACGAGATTTTGATTGAATTTAAAAGAGCTAAATTTTTGCTGTTTTGCTATTATTTTGAAAATCATAAATTTACGAAAAAACTCTATAGTACAAATAATAAAATCTTTGATTAAAGTTTTCGTGAAACCAATCGTTTCGACACAGCCCTCCTGCATCAAACTTTCAACCAACTTTGGCAGTTGGTATTCATCCGAGGTGGAATATCCCCCAAAATATTTTCAATAGTTTTTAGAACATACATATAACAAAGCAATAATTCTAAAATAGAAACATAAATTTAGTACACAGAGAAAACGATTTGTTTTTGACTATAGCAAATGTAGAGCAATTAATAATTTATTTGAGTCAAACATATTGTAGTTGGATCAAATAGTGGCATATGTTGTTTAAAACTTTTATTTCAACTTTGATTTAATCACATATTTAATTGCTCAATATCAAATATAACTGTTCTATGTAAACGAATAGTTTTCTCAGTGTAAGTGGAAGATCAAATAATAAATTTATTCTCAAATCAAATTCTCGTAACATTTAGAGATCCGGTCAAAGTTTTTTTTATGATTTTATTGTGCGGCAGAGGTTGAAAATCATGAAGTTCTAAGTAATATAAATAGTACGAACAAACTCTGCCTTAACGTTGTCCCTGCGTTATTGATTGAGAACACTCTAAAACTGTCAAAAAGGTGCCATAAACATCGTGTTAGCTCTTTATTTTAAAAAATGTGGCTTAACACAAGAACAGACAATGCATAAGGCAGACGTTTTTGCTGCTGCGCTTAAAAAATAATACATTTTTTAAAAATTGACATTTTCGAAAGAAGTGCTTTTCAGGCAGATTGCGATTATTATAAATACTATGTCATGCAAAACGAGAAATACGAAATCTGCCACTTAATTATTTCTGCACTTAAAAATTCCAATTTTGCAAACATTTAAATAAAAAAATAAGTAATAAAGCAGCGTTTGCCTCTTGGCTGACTGTTTCTTTTAATGATAATTATTCAAAACAGTTTTTTTTACATTTTCACAATTGCTGTTATTAAGAATACAGCAGTGTGGACGTCTGCCGTTGTCTATATTATTCTTTAAACTTAATATCAGAGGCAGACGCGATAAAATAATTTAATCGTGCTTTATATTTTGCAATTACAAAATGCATTTTTTAATAAGTCAGCATCTATTCTACTCTCATTTGCATTGATGTGAACTACATTACATATCAATACCAATGCCCATGAAATCATTGGCTCTCTAACTGTAAGTCAATAAGTATGGAAATATAATATCGCGCGAAAGCTTGTAAGCTGCACATAGCGTCATCATGGTGGAATAGCAAACACCATTATGCTCATACATAAACCTGCGGAAAATTTATGATGTAAGATATAGAAACAAGAAAATTTTCGAAAGTCACCGATTAAGTTCAGAAGTCGGTGTCATCAAAAGTGTAGTCACTTGGATTTGGAAAATTGTGGTGAAAATTGACTGTAGAAAAACGCTACGAACAAAATGAGCTCGGTATAAAAAGGTTTTTGCTGAAAATTACCCGAAATTCTTAAAAAATAATTTTTTTTGAAAAATCTCCATTCAAAATTTTTTGATTTGAGAAACAACCGGCTAATGCAATATCCCACAAAAATAAATAAATAACAATCATCCACAAATATTGTTCTTAAATAAAATATTCAAAATTTTCCAAAAAACTGAAAAAGAAACGAAAAAGAAACTTTGCCCCAACTTCATCGAAAAATTAGAAAAGTAGAAAAAATCAACTTTTCGGTATTATTTCCTAAACGCAAATATCTGAAGGTGAGGCGTCATTATTGCTACCCCAACCTGAACGAACTAACTGAATAAGCGGTGAATATGATATTTTATTTGTTATTAGTCGACTGTTATTATTAATTAATTGAACAATATTTTGATCGAATTGTACAGTCTTAGCAGAAACCGATATTTTTGTGTGAAATTTCACAAATCGGTCAATGCTTTTTAACAAACATGACAGAGACTACAAATGGAACAATTTAACCTGGTAATTGGTGACATATGTTTCGGCTATTACCACGTATATACATATTCACATACATATATACATAGCCTCATCAGACCAGTTTTGGTTAATTTGTACACGGATTTGAACCCCGACCATTCCATGAATTATGTTTGGACAGCCGCTCTTAACACTTGAGCCATGAATGTGAATATGATAAATGACCGGAAACCTTTCTCATTTTTAAAAACTTAGGAGCTGATATCTCCTTAAGCCATTGCACCGCAGCAGACAGTGCTTTTCAAAACGTAGGACTTCTTTCAAGCCGAGCAATCCAAGGAAGGTATGAACAAATTCTGCATTTTTCAAACATTTTATTTTTTCAGTGGCTACGTCAAATTTTTAAATAAGTGAATGCCATTCCATGCTAAAATATCAAAACAAATATTTCCAAAATCGTTTCGTTTGCAGCTCTTTCCTAAAAATTCTTAGTTTTCATGTTAATCTAATAATATTTAACTAAGATTGCTAAAACTAAAGATACCCTTCGTATAAAATTGAAATTCTCGCTAATTTCTGTGTCAAAAGTGTGTCAACATTACTAAATACTTCAGCTAATCAGCAACGTACGTGTTTCACGTGCTAACGATAAGGTTGTACATATCATATAACAAAACTTTGAACGTCTTTTGTGCAAATATCTAAGAACTTATGATAAGAAAATGTTGTGTAGCAACATATTTTTAATAGAAATAACTTGAAGAAGTTTTTTACTTCAGATAAACTTTAAAAGAGACGCTGTAGTGCTACAATATGTAAACTTTATAGCGGATATTACCAAAAGTTTAGAAAATTTTTGGCTTCAAATTTGACGACACAGAAACTGCAAGTGCCTACACAGTTTTAATATGCAAAAAAAAACTCTCAAACTTCGATTCATTTACCGGCGGAAAAACTTTTAATGAAGTTGAAAATTGTGTGTAAAAAGTTTTGCGCATTTCGCTTTGCTTAAAATTACACGACGGAAGTTACCAACATTTTAAAGGGTAAAATTAGCTACTTGGTTGCCATAGAATTTGATATGTATTTAAGGGTTTTCTTTTTGTTTTTTCTTTTAAGAGCCAATTTGAAGTTGAGGCTAAAGAAAGTCGTTCATAGAACTTTTGAATTATGTGGAATAAGTAACCTCAAATAAGATGCTAAAAATGAAATGACTTCATTAGCTTTAATTGTATTACATATCTAGCGTAATAGTGGGCTGTACTGATTTGTTCAATAGAATGAAGAACTATGATTAGTAATTGCAATTGCACTCTTCGAATTTTTATTAAAAAAGTTAGCAATGTGAAATTCTTTAAAGCATAACTAACGATATTCCTTATGCATATTTGTTTAATTGCAATCAGTTTATTCTGCAATTGTATAAACATCCAATAATATTTGAGTCAACATGGCGTATGATTAACTTTTAATTAAAATTTTCTTTGTAATCAAAACTTTAATGAATAAACTGAAATTTAGGCATATCTTGGCCTTAGCCTTTTTTGCACAAAATCAACAGTTGGCGAAGAAAAGTTATAAAGGGCTTAAACCGTAACCCAGGAAATCCCCTAGACTCTACAGCAGTATAAGGCAAACCTACTTAGATGCATGTCAATGTGTGCATCGGATGTAATCGAGTCATGCCGAATCGTATTTCGCAGGGTACACGACGGGTATACACGAAACTTGAGCTCTGCCGTAGTTGGCCGTGGGAAGCAGAATGCCTAACACTGCTCTACAGAAATAAATTTGCAACTATGCAGTATTACTGATAAATATTTAAGTGTGCCTTTTTATTAAAAGTGGCCCGAAGATAGACTACAATGAATTTAAGGCACATCCACGTGTGTTCCTCTATCTCCTGATCGCATGTTTTGAGTACTCCATTATAATGTTTTGCCTTAATCCATTGAAAAAGCTTGGAAACAAATTTGGACAATCCTGGTCAGAACGCCCTCAGCCAAGTGACTATTGTTTCGAATCAATTGAGGTTTATGTAGTGACCAAAACATCCGATTTGCAAGCAGACTGGGGTTCCCTTGTAAATGATGAAAATATAGTTTATGTAATTTTTGCCGTCGAGTTCCTAAAAGTTGAATGACGAAAGAGCTGAACTGTAAAAAAATAGATGACACAAAAAGTTCGATGACACAAAAAGTTCGATGACACAAAATTTGAGCAACAAAAAATTGAAAAAGAACAAATTGAACGACAAAAAGACAAAAAAGGTGAACGAGAAAAAAAAATTATCGACTAAAAGTTTGACAACAAAAAAATTTGACAGCAAAAAATTTGACAGACAAAAAAAGTTGGATGAATAAAAAGTTGAACTACAAAAAGTTTGAAGACACTAAAGTTAAATCACAAAAAGATAATTATCAATAAAATTTGGCGGTGAAAGAAAAAAACATTGCACGAAAAAAGTTCGACGACTAGAAGTTGAACGACAAAAAAGTTGGACGGCAAAAAAATTGCACGGAAAAATGTATACAGATAAAATGTATGACAAAAAAATTAAACGGCAAAAAATTGTACACTAAAAAGTTGGATGCGCAAGTTTGATGGTCAACTTTTTTTTGCACTCAATTTTTTTCTCATATGGCTTTTTACTGAGCTAACCTTTCTCTCGTACAACTCGATTGTCTTTTCACCGTGATACTTTTTTGCGTTCAACTTTTACAACGTCCAACCTTTGCGTCGTCCGATATTTTCAACGAATTTTTCTCTTCGTCCAACTTTTTTTGTTGTCCAAATATTATTTCAGTCTTTTGAGCTGTGAGCTAATAAAAAGACCGTTGCTTTAGTTTTAACTTCGTATCATTTATGTCAACAGATTGACTTTCTGCTACACATCGGTAACTTTAACTTTAAAAAAATATTGAAAATAAAACTTTTTAACTTTACCTTAATCGTATAAAACTTCAAATTTCATTTAGAAGTAGCAAAATATTTGAAATTATTAATTTTAGATTAAACTCTTTAAATCAATATGGATTCTTTTTGAGTCCAAATCAAAAATGTTTTCATTCACTTTAAACAATTTGGGCTTTGCGCTTAATCATAAGCGCTTATGGTTGAATCAAACAAATATTTTTTTCTCTGAATATAAGACGTTGTATCATAAATTCATTGATATTATTTTTTATTATCTTTTTTTTATTGAAACATAATTTTCTTGAATTTTCCATTCGAGTGATATTTTTATAGCAATTTTTTTTTTAAATCAGCATACCACTTTAGTCAATTAACTATGGTCAAAACATTCGAAACAAAACTTTTTCATTTATTTTTCTAGATCAAAACTCATAAAAAACTATTTATCATGAAAAACATAATTTTTGGTAATTTCTTTCCTAATTTGATTGCGTTTTTGTGCCTTAACTGCTGTGTAATAAAATCAAATAACACCATAAAATAGCCACAAATCATTTCCCGTGCAACGATAAAATACTTTTTATTACATCTCGATGTAAATTAATTATTATGTCTAACAATGACCTTCCAACAAATGCTGCTTGTAAATACATACGCAGCATAGACCTTACACAATGATGCTAACGAAGTGAATTCCTGAAAGTTCCGTTTCCGTTGTTGTATAATTTTGAAGAAGAATATTGCGAATATGACCAAAATATACATGAGCATGAAAATTGTGGTGGCTAACAGCAAAGGAAAAAACAAATATGAGTGCCATTAAAATGCCCTTAACGAACTTTAACGTTAGCATCGTAGCCAGGCCATATTATTTTCTTTTTTGATTTTATTTTCCCTTTTTCTTTTGTTTTATACCATGACTACGTAGTTTACTGTTGTTCTTTTGTCTTATACTCTGTGATCTGTTTTTTTTTTCATTCTGTATTGTTAAGTGTATTGTTATTATCATTTGTTTTACTGTTTGTAATCTTTATTACGACCACAACTCGCAGTCCTAATATCATGCCAACAGCACTTTTACCTGTCAGCTTATGCTGTCTTGTAGTAAGCACTAAAAAGTATGCTACAGAAAAATTCTCTTTGTACATATTTGCAAATTCATATGAAAAATATAGTGGCTGGTGCCAGCAAAGCATTTTTACTGTTGAAAATTTTGACAAACGAAAATATGGAAAATTTATTGAATTAAAATTAATTGAATTTATTGGGTAATTAAGAGGACCATTACATTAGATGATGTTTTCATCGAACGTTTCCCTCAATTAAACACAATTTTTCGATAAAATAATGGATCAATTTGAAGTTGTTGCAAGGCCCGTAAACCAAAATTAAATCGTTATGGTTAACGATTTACGGCTGATATTGGTATATAAGCCGGCTTCAATTCTTGTACGAGCTGTGTATAATAGGCCTTCAGACCAAGATCACACCTCAAGATACGCTACAACAGTGGCGGACCTAGGATTCTCTTCAGGCGGGGGCTGACATTTTTTTAGTGAAAACGCACATTGATTGAATTTTTCAAAGGAAAATATTTATATTTTTTGGTATATAACAAAAATGAAAAGGTTAAATTTAGCCCTTATAAATCATAGAGATCTTTTTTATCTAATCAGTAGTCCAGTCGAGGGTTTCAAGACGGCGAGGTTTCTTCTGGCAAAATAATTCTACGATTTTATCTGAGCAGATATCGATTTCTTTATTAATATTTCCCAGAGCCAATCCATTCAAGCGGTTTTCTTTCAGTGTGGATCTTAAATACAATTTCAATCGTTTTAACACAGAAAAACTTCGTTCTGGTGTTGCCGAAGTCACTGGAATCGTGGAAAATATTTGTAGTAAAATTGTGATGCTTGGGAAGAACGATTCCATTTTTTTGCTTTTGATAAAGGTCAATGTTTCCATTGCATTCAAAGCATCTTTAAAATCGGTCTTACAACAATACTGGTGCCAATATTGAATTTCGGATTTGAGCTCAATTTTACTGCAATTTAAATCACTTTCGTAAGTGAGAGCAGCCTCCACGATCTTGTCAACTGACACATTCGAGTGATTTTCCGGTATTAAGCCTTCTAAGGGTAAAATGCTCAAAAATTTACCTTGGAATTTTGATTTTAGTTCTGATATCATATGATCCAAGTAAGGGTAGTATATTGCGGCTCTAAAACATTTGAGAGAGAAAAAAAAAAATAAAATAAAACTAGTAAGTGCTACCTTTGGCCAGGCCGAAACTCACATACCCTACACTGCATTGAAAGTACCTTTTAAAAAAATGTAAAAAAAAATTGAAGAGGTTAAAGTCGAAAAAAATCTAAAATGTTTGAAAGAGGTCGAAAAGTGTTGAAACAGTCGACAAAGACTTAAAAGACTAAAAAATATGGAAACCATTACAGAAAGTTGAACGAAATTGAAAACGTCGAAAAATATGGAAAATGTTGAAAAATGTTAAAAAGTTGAAAAATGCGAAAAAATATGGAAATTGTTGAAACATATTGAAAGCGGTTGAAAAAGTCAAAAAATATTTAAGAGGTTGAAAAATATTGGAACCATTCAAAATTGACGAAAAGGTCGAATGAATTAATAAGTTAAAATTTGCACCGCCCACTTCTCGAACTTCACCTAGTTTCGGTTCAATAAATCGGTGTCCTTGCTTTGTTCTAAGTCTTCTAATGTTTCAGAGATAAACAGTAGCAATTTACTGAAAGTATCAACGCATTCATGCCTTTCTACCCATCTGGTCGCACACAATGTTTTTAAACATTTTTTTTTTGTTTCTGGACTCCGTTCGGAAATTTTATCTTTTAATTGTTGTACTCTTTTAGTTGAGTTCGAGAAAAAGTTTGTCACTGATGAAACTGTGCCTAGCATGTTACGAATTTCAGAAACATCGCATGATTTGCCTACGCACAGATTCAGAGAGTGACTGAAACAATGGGTGTAAAATGCTAAGGGTTGGTCTTCAGATATCAAAGCCTGAACTCCGTTGATTTTCCCAGCCATATATATCGGCGTTGAAATGTCAAAAATGCTTAAATTAAAATTTAAGTAAAATAAATGTTTTTAGCTTAAATTAATTTTAAAATTTAAATTAAATCAATTTTAAAATAAAAATATAAGAAAATTATTAGAAAATATGTATTGTTATTAATTTTTCATTTTAATTTTAGACTACGTCGTAGCAAAGAGTTCTTCTTTTGATCTCAGAATAGACTTTTTGGTGGCAATGTTGTAGTAACATGAACTTAGTAAACAATGTAGCCACATTTTCAAACTTATGTATTATTACCACTATTACATAAATCTTATTTCATCTTATATTTTCTTAATAAATTAAATCCATTCAGGATTTTTTTTGACATAATTTAGATATTTAAAACAGTAGATATGAAGACCTATGACTATTTTAGTACGTTGTAGTCTTAATATACAAGTTATGCGTATGAGCACAGTTGCATAAGCTGACTTCAATCAATGCATGTGTAATTTAGTTAGGTCTTAAGATTATTTTTTGGCTATGAAAGTGGAATAGAAAATCGTGAGCCTGTAAATAAATGAATAAATAAATAAATGATTTCGATTTTCTGAAACGTTCTTGAATCGAAATATTTTTCGGCGGATACCAGGGGGGCTACAGCCCCCATAGCACCCCCCGCTCCCTTGGGACCGCCACTGCGCTACAATGATCCATAAGAGATGCCCAAAGCCTGCGATTGGCGACGAAGCGATTGTTCACGGTTTTCACGAACACTCTCAAAATTACGGGCTGAATGCACTCTGGTTGATTGATAAATGTCCAATAGTGTAAAATTGGTTTGAAATTTGGTGATGGTGTTACGAATAGAGCGCTCAGTTGGACGCTCATAACGACCAAAATGATGTTGAAGAACTCTATAACATTCTCTAACTGATGACTGATTTTGGTAGTAAGTTTCCACAATTAATAAACGTTGTTCAAGAGTAAGTCTATTCATGATTGAGTCGCATAGAATACTAAACACAAATGTCATATAGACAAGCTAGCTTTCAAAACAACCCAGTTGGAAAAGAGACCTCGTATTGGATGATCCTTTAGAAGCGCCTAACACCTTCTCTAAAAGTGGCCTAGCTCAGTTACCTGGGTTCGCTCTAAAGAATTGAATTTTTTTCATAATTTTTGCTATTTGTTGGCAAATTGTGTTGACTTTAGTTGCGCTCAAAGCCACTAACTCTATCAGTGATTAATAATCAGTGGAATAGATTACTTACTAGAAAAACAAAATCAGACCAGCTTTTGAGTGTAACAGTGACGCTTGCTGACAACACCGTTGATGATAAATATGATGTGAGGATAGAAGCGTCAATGATGTGTTTTAGTTGATGTTTAAATTAAGGTACCCAAAAGATTTTGTGTTTACGACGACTCTCACGAGCCTTAACAATGCATCATTTTAAATTAATTATGTTCTTTTTCTTTTGATTTGTTTGGCTTTTAAAAAGTTTTTATGAATAATTAAATAAGTAATAATAAAAAAGTAGTAGCAAAAAAGGCGTAGTAAAATAAGGTTCAGCATATTTTGCTTGTACAGAATTTGGTATTAAATTTATTACGCTGTTAAAATTTAATAAACTCTTTAATTTAGCATAAAATTATGCTGACCGTAGCAGAATTTACATTAACATAAAAGGTTGACCTTTTAACGATCAAAATAAATGGTAAAACTTATTAAAGCGCTTCATTATTTTTTTTACAAAAAAATCTTCTTGTAAGCATTTGCGGCGTGGCGTGTAAGAGTCATTTATACTCTTACGTTATATCGAGCAATCGACAAAACCACAAAATTGATATTTTTTCAATACACTTAATTTTTTTTACTTGATTTAAAGCTTCAAGCTTAATAGCTACGGCAGGTAATAGCTGTCGTAGCTAAATTTTATTAAATTGACGTTTGCACTGTTCGACAACCTTTTTTTCTTTTTAAATCAATCTATTAAAGAATAAATAACACAAAAAAAAAAATTAAACATTTTTTATTTCACGTTTGTAAGCTCTACGACGCTGTCGGTCTGCGTTTTTTTTTTACCATTTTCATAAAAGGAATATAAACCTTTTTCGAATATTTTTGACATCATTGTCATACGCAACTAGACTATTGCTTCAATACCCATATCCAATCGTCTCTTTAATATTTATCCCACCGGAGCACATTAGGCCCAAATCATGTTTTCTTTGGTTCAAAGATGGCTATAAGGCGCACATCTTTTTGGAAATAAAGATTTTTTTTTAAATTAAAGCTAACCGTCTTCGGAGCATGAGTATTGAAAAAATATTTTTTTTTTTTTATCTAAATTGAAAAGAAAAAAAAAATTTTTGTAAAATATTGAAAAAAAATAATGTAAAACAAAATCAAAAAATATTTTTTGTGGTTTGTGTGCATAATTTTTTGAGCTTTTAGTTCTTGCGTTAGTGATAAATGAGCTTTGATAAAATTTTGTGCTTTTATCACTTTTTTTTTCATAAAAATTGTAATTTTCATAAAAAAGTAACAAGCTCTTAAAATTGGTTAAAAAACAAAAAAAAATAATATTTTCGATTTTGTTGTGAAAAAACAAAAAATGTATCGTCATAGAAGCAAAATTGTTGCTCATATCAAAGAATTATATGTTAATTACATATATGTTTTTTTATATACATACATACATATATATGCATAAAGTTCTTTTAAAACCTACAGAAACGTTATCGACTATACCTTGACAAATCCCTTGGCTGGCCTTGACTATCATACATATTTCAAATAAAATATAATTATCATACAAATTTAAATTAAGAAAATATTTATTTAAAAATTAATTTTTCTAACATATAATTACAAAACACAAGCAAAAAGTAAAAAAAAATAAAGAAGAAACAAATTAGTTTTGAAATTTTTTTAATAAAATAAACAAAAAATTAACAAATATTTTTATACACTAAATTTAAGAGAAAAATTTCCTTTTAAATTGCATGCAAGATGGCACTGATAAAAAGTTTAATAATTAACCTTTACGAGAGAATTAATTAAATCAATTCGCTGATTAATCACTTTGGCAAGAAAAATTGCTCGATGTATAATTAATCCAACGACGAAGTTCGAGAGTAACTAAGTACCAAACAACGTTCCGCAACAAATTGCCTTTAATGGAGTTTTAATGAAAGGTTAGCTTTGCTCCACATTTCTCTCTCTCTCTCTCTCTCTCACATAGTCAGCAAACTCTTCAGGAATGCTATACTCAAGTAAAAATAAAAAAATATTGATTTTTCTGCTCATTTTTTCTGTTCGCTTCTGACGTATGCGTTTACTGCCGTCAGGCAGGCTATCAACAATTCAGGCAATTCCTCAAGCATTCAATATACGCATCATCAACATCATTCTACTGATAAAACAACAACAACATCTGCTGCTCTTGTGTGCTGGCAGATAAATTTTTGTTATTGTTTTACTTACTGTAAACAGTAGTGAATGCTGTAGCGAACATTTTTTAGGGGCCAAAAAGCTTTTCTTAAGTTTGTATTGTCTGATCCAGTAGGAAAGCTAACATAATGGAATACATTGCATTCAGAAATTATTGCAAAAAATTTTTAATATGCTTTTGTGCGAGTTGCCATGCCCATTAGCTATATAATGCTCACTTTGTGACACTATGAATTATTTCTTGATTTGGTTAAAATCATTGATATGGAAGTGGCGCGCCAATTTAAACAAGTTCGCCCACTTTTTCTGCATCGTTTGTATTATTAGACTCGTTAGTTTTTTTTTTGTTTTCTTGACCCCTTCATATTTTGTTTTTTATGTAAATTAAACTGCTGCCAGTTTCAACCCATCTTTTTCACATATAAAATATACATATGTGGATTTTTAAATTTTGTAATAAATTGTTTCGAAAAATGTCAACCCTCTTTATTTCATATCCATACATTAAGTGAAGATCTCATTTTTCAAGCTTTACTTTCATTACATAAAGAAATGTTTTTTTTTTTTGTTTCAATGATGTTAAAAGAAACTAAATTCCGACTTGGCTCGTCTGCAACTTAATGTCGTGAAAAGTTCCCAACAAAAAACAATATATCAGCTAAAGTTTGAAAACGAAAACGTTAAGCAAGTTCTCATATTTTTATTTTATTCTACATTAACTGTCCATTTTAAATAAATAAAGAACAAATATTTTTTGGTGACATTTTCTGACATCAGCACACAAGATGAGTAAGGCGCACATTTCATAACTAATGTGTATGTTTTAGGGTCGTTCTCAAAAAGTATTTTTTAAATTTTAAAACAAGCGGTCAGTAAGAAAAAATTTTAAAATTTTCTGAACTAGAGTTCGACCAGTGGAAATGTAACCATTATAGTGACTAAGAAAATTAAAAAATTCTTTTTAGTATTTATTAAAAAACTGATTTGAAAAAATACTTTTTTTGTTATCGCTTTCAAAAATGAAAATAATTTTATCGTTTTGCTCAATATCCCTTCGTTAGAGATCATGTCTTCATAATCAAAATACATCGATTAGCTTAACTATGAAATCATATTTTCCTATTGGGGGCATGTTACCGTCCACTTTAAAATAAATGCCTTTCCTCAGGATTCAATCTATTTCTGTACCAAATTTAATCAAAATTGGTTCATTAGCTTAACAGAAAAAACGTTTTTCCCGTCCACTCAAAACAAATATTTTTACTCAGGATTAAATCAGTCTCCATACCAAATTTAATCCGTGACAAAGATTTTTCTTATTAAGGGCAGTGCCGCGCCTACCATTAAAAAAAAAATTACATGCTGCACTGCCCCAGTTTGATTTTTTGAACATAAAACTTTTCCTTCTAAAGTAAGGAGTAGCATAATTATTTAATAGTTTTAAATACTATGTTTATTCAAAAACGAACTTGCTTCAAATTAATTAGTCATTACGGAAGCTGCTTCATGCTCCATAGAATTCACTTTGTTTAATCTGTACATTCTCAGCTTCATTTTCAGGATATTCGAAAAAAAAATTCACATAACTATTAAAGAAACTTTAACAAAATTATATTTATAGCTTGAGGTTTTGTTTTATGATTTATTGATTCTACTCAGAATAATTGGTTCGCGCTGATTAATATAAGAATTGAAATATAAATTATTAATCTCCTTCAACATTCTCCTGTAAGTGATCTGTTAAAGCATGTGGTTTGTGTCTGTGCTATTTAAATATGAACTTTTTGAACAAAAAACAAGTCCATCCAAATGTTCAGGTTTAAACCGCTGAACGAAAATTTTAAAAATATAAAATGTAAGCATGATAATTTTTAGCAAGGTATTTCAGCTGTATTCCTTATTCAGCACTGAATATCCTGCTGGGTGATGCTGAGAAAACAACAACAGTAATTTCGTAGGTTCAGTACGTTATTATGCGAATATTGTTGTTATTGTTTATGTTGCCACAAGGATAGTAATAACGCAAAAAGAACCGTTGACAGCTGACAGCATACTGCACATAGCACACATACATAACTAAATAAACCTTTCCTTACATATATGTATGTGCATATGTATGTATACATGTTAGTAAATGTATGCTGTCACATCACTAAAAGTGTGTCGCTTTTTATGATGCCATACTCGACATTAGGTTCACTCTCCTGGCGAAGTGGGGGTCGGAGCTGACAAATTTTTCGCCCCTTTATTTGTCATTGTTTGTAAAATTTTTCAATTTGTGCCTTCTAAAGTAGATAATTGAAATAAATTTTTTTTTGTTTACCTACTCGACCCACTCACTATATCCTGCTGCGTATGTTTTGCCTTTTCAAAATATTGTTTGCCTGCCTCCTTTGTTTATCATACCTCGGTGTATACAAAATATCCAAGGAGTACTGTAATATAAATTTATTTGATTTTCTGTTAAATTGTGTGGAAATGCTGGTGCGGTTTAGTTCGGCATGTGATTTAAAAGTGAATGATAAAATGCGTGAAGTTTCATATAATTCTAAAGTTGTTGGTATTTTGATGTTTTTAATTAAAACTTTAGCTACCAACAGAAGTCATTAAAATTGCTTGTGTAAAAGTCTTCAGATTTATATAAAAATTTTTCATTTTCTGATGTAGGTAGGATTATGCTTGTGCAATTTACTTATATGCTGCTAACTTAAATTAAACTGTGATGAAGAATTTTTTGAGGCATCACAGATTTTTAATTTTCTTAATAAATGCCTAAAATTATGCAATAAAATATGTTGCTTATGCGATGTTTTTGTGAAGGTTAATATTGAAATAGTTTAATTGCATAGCTTCAGGCGCTCATTTACTTTTCAATAATAGTTTCACTTTTAGTTTTGGAATTCGGTTTGTAGCACTAATATCATCAGCAATCTGGTTGGCAGTAACTTCACTGCAGTACCATGTACCATACGAGTACTTTAATCATCTGTAGATGACTTTATTGTTAGCCTCGCATTTGTCAGAATCTTAATGGCCAGCAGCTTCTTTATCATCAACTTTGTCGTCAGAGTTTCATTATCAGAGGCACCATAATGGTTAGTAACTCCATAGTCAGAAGTACCTTCACGTCATCTTCACTGCTGGCATCATTGTCGTCGGAATCTTCAACGACATTAGCTCATTGTCAGTATCATGTGTGACTGCATCTTCATATTCTGTAGTTTTGGTGCCAGTACCGTAGCTCCAGTATCTGAACTTGCTTGTCAATATCTTTAGCCATAATAGCTTATTTGTTAGCATCGAATTCAGTTGCTTTATCTTCATCAATTTTATCGTCATAATCTTTATCGTCTGTTCGTTTATCGTCAGTTTCTTCAACGTAGGAAGCTTCTTCATCAGCGTGATAGTCGCCAGTATCTTAATTTCTTCTTTCAGTCGTAAAGTTTTATCTGAATCCGACCTACGTATTGCTCTAGCATGTCATGATTTTAAGATATCTCAACTTAGAAGGCATTTAATAGTTGTTTTGAGGTATTTATGTTGTTAGATAACGCATGCAATGCCTCAAATCTGATATGAGCGAAATTTGTAAAAATTTTATTTTTGGCTTCCAGCTTTAATAATTTTAAGGGCCTTCAACTTTAATAGATGTTTTTGCAACATTTCTATATTTCAATATTGATTCTATTGTATTCTTTTCTTTTCAAAAACTAAAATAAAACCGCTTGTTATAAAATTTGTTTACGAAGTTATTATTGGGATTTGAAATGAGGCTTAGAAACTCTTAATCATCGGCTCAAAGGTCACTGATGATTCCATTTAGCATTAGGTTGGTTTTTTTTTGTGTTTTAATTTTTGTTCTTGTAAATTTTATTGTGTGTCATCACAAACTGTACTGAACAGTGAGGCCCGGTAAAGTAATTAAAATTTTTTTTCTGTTCCAATACAACACAAAAGCCAAAATTTGATTAAGCCTTGAAAATAGTTTAGGTTAAAAAGACTTATTATAACAAACACAAAACGTAACATAACATATTTATCAAATATGAGCAGATTTTAGTGAGTAGGAGTAGCACCTCCCATACATGCGAATAACAAAAACACGCCATATAACGAGAATTTTGAATGTAATTAAACTTATAACCGAGACGTAAAACAACAAAATATGTTAAAACATTGAACAAAAGTTGACGGAATTGGTGAAAATAGGCGTGGAAGCTTACGTGCAAGAAAAAACTAAATAATGCTATATCTTAAGGGTTTGAAAAGGAAAATTAATTAAAAAAAACTATGAAATAAAATATTAGACATAAAATGGCGGATGTGGTGAAGTAGATTTAAGAACTTATGTATAAAAAATTTACGAGACATGCCATATCCTGGGAATTACAAACGAAAATCCAATGAAACAACCTATGTACATATATACAGTCTACTGTACAATCGCGCTACAAATACCTTTTTCATACTAAAATACTTATTTTCCATGTGGTTTGTGCCACGCCTACTCAACTAATAAAACAAAGTTTTATTTTACCCTGTACCTAAGGACATGTCATTACGCATTTCATGCTACTTATAACACTTCTTTTGCTCACTTGGGAGGCACCGCTCCCACCTATTGATTATCTAATTGTGTTGTTTTGTGTCTCTGTACATGGACATTTCCAATTCTCAAGAAATGCTGCATTTTTATACCCTACACAGAGGATATATTCACTTTGTCATTCCGTTTGTAATGCATAGAAAAGGGATTGGCAGGTATAGAAAAGTGCATATGAGTCGATATAGCTATGTCCGTCTGTCTGTTTGTCTGTTTGTGTGTCTGTTTGTGTGTCTGTTTGTCTGTCTGCTTGTCTGTCTATATGTCTATCTGTCTGTCTGTCTGTTGAAATCACGTTTACGGGAAAGCTAAGCAAGTTAATTCAATGAAATTTGGCACATAAATCACACAAGCTGCTTGCATGTAAAAATGGGCACAATCGGTTCACGGCCACGCCCACCGCCTATACTCTATGTAAATATACACCTGCACATGTTTAAAAAAGTTGCTGCGGTTTTTAATGAAACTTGGTGATTTAGTGAACATGTGAACAAAATTTAGATTGGGCTTGGTTTCAAATTTTCAAAGGCTCTTAAAAGGGCGTGGCACAGTTCTAAATTTTAACTTTAATAACGCCATAACTCGTTAACCGTGCAAAATATTGTGATGAAATTAAGTACACGGATACAAATCATAAATATCTTGAATTGTGCTTAAAGTGGGCGGAATTAGAAAAGTGGGCGTGACACTATTCAACAATAGAACATTTTGATTTCGCATAACTCACAATTGGCACATACGATTTTCATGAAAATTTTAGGTAATTAATTTTCATTGCTGTGTAGGGTATGTGAGTAGACATAGCACTATTTGGCGTCCATATAGTTTTTTATCTACAGCTTCTGCATGCTATATTTAATCTTTATGCAAAAAATTTTTTCTAACAAACGCATGTGCACTTTAACGTCCCTTTAATTTTCATTACTTTAATAGGCTTCTTTCTTGCAATAAAGTCAGTATGTTTAGCATTTCTAAATAATAAACGCTGCGTAATATTTACTCCAGAAATTTCCGGTCTTAATTTGCCTTAAGGCCTTACAAAATTTTAAGCTTTTACATGAGAATTTGCATCCCAATGATGCTTACTTATACATATCTACAGAAAATATATCGTATTTCAAATTATTGTCCTAAATATCAAAAATGAGAAAAATATTTTCAAAGTATGTTTGGGCAAAAAAGATGCAACAAGTTGTGGCCCATTAATTTCGATTTTCTTATATATTGCTCAACTTGGATATAATGAAACCTAACTGCTACCTTTTTGTCCCAATGCTTAGGTTGTCAAACCCTTTTTCACTTTTAATAAATAAAATTAAATATGCTGTCCCATGATTTTATTTTCAGTTTAAATATTATATTTCAATAAAAGCACTACCACCCGTAAACAAATGTTAACAGCTTCCCTCTTATGTGGCACTTTAAATAACCAAATAAAAGTCATTCACTTAATAAAAAGAAAAAAAAGCAACAGCAAACTTCCTTAAATTTCTCCGATGCTTACACAGCATGTCATACAATTTATCACACAGGTAAGTCCAACAAAAAAGAAAAGCACTTCACTGAGAAAAGGTAAAATGAACTTAAAGCTTTAAGCTTACACATAATACGTAAACTCTTCACAAAATATAGGCTTCCGCTTGCCCTAGAAAAAAAAATCGTAATTGCACAAACAAATAAACCTGACGTTATAATATTTAATCGGCAGACGACATGTAGAAGAACAGGAAGTCAAAAAATTTTTGTCAAGTCTTCCTTAAAGTTCCTTGAGTATGAAAATATTTGTAGCGGAAAATGGTAGACCACAAGTACTATGAAAGCATACAGAACTACACACACACATATACACTTAGAAGAACCCTTAATACGTTCGTATATCTACAAATTAAACGTCAATTTAAGCTTACAGCATACAGAACGAGCATTAAAGTGCTGTTCACAAGCACCAGCACAAAGTGATATCCCGAATGGCAGCTGCTCGTCTTTCTGTTCATTTGGTCTCCTTTGTGTAGTCTCATGATACGCGGGCACACTAACAGGTTGCTATTAAAATTTTACGATTTGACTACACTGAGAACAAAAGTTTTGGTTATAAAAATATCAAACAATCAAGTTGAATTTAAAGACAGATATAGCTTACTTATCATTGGCTGTGTGAGTTACTTAACAGTCTCCTAATAACGGGTGTTTTTTGTGGAGTTTCCGAACTTTAAATTCAAATAAAACAACTACCAATTGATAGGAAACTCAATGAAATTAATATTTGGAAACAATTTCGGGCATATGTCCACCGCGGCTAGCACTGATAAAGCGCTTTCCCTCAGTTCAATTCACTTTTTCAAGCAATTTGGATCTTATGTGCGCTATTTTTAGAGTTATCTTGACTTTCAATAATTCAACCGGTGCTGGTTTGTCAACCGAAGCCATAAACTACACGTTGCCACAAGAAATTACACATTGCTGTCACATTATGTGATCTTCGCTGCTAATTGTCTTTATTTGAAATTTAAGTTAATTTCCAAGTGTAAACGCTGCGCTGATACTAAACGTTCCCTGATGATTTGCCAGAATATACTGAACAACTTTGACATTAGATGCGCTCGAACTGACAGTTCGTTTGACAGCAATCCCTATCGGAACTTTAGACACTCAAAAAAAAAAACACCCTTTATATCAATACTTTAATTTAACAAAATATCAAATTATTATACATATGTATCAGCGTATCTTCAGCAATATAACAATAAACTAACGTATCAATATGCCAATATATAATTATATCATTGCAGCAATACATCAAAATATTCATGTAGCAATATATCAATATACCTTTGTCTAAATATATCGATATATCTAAATATCAATGTATCAAGGTGTCAATAAATCAATAAATTAGCATATCGCAAATATCGCAAGCACTAGAAATACTTATGTATGTCGTAGAAATGTTGGAGAGAATTGAAGGCATTTTCTGCTGACCGTCAACGTTAAAAGAGGTTTGTGAAAGCCTTTTGCTTCAATATATGTCGTAGCTTCATCAAAATATTTAATATCAATTTAATCATGCATCAATATGTCAATGCTAAAATATATCAATGTATCAGTGTATCAATATATCATTATGCCAATTTAACAGCATTCATCTTTTTGTGTCCTTTATCTCTTCACGGAGCATAGGGTTTGCTCAGAACTCTTACAATTTCCACGATTTGTAGCGGGTGCCTTCAATTCTCTCCAACATATCTAAAAATCAATGTGTCAATATATCAATCAATTTATGTGAATATATTAACATATGTATATCACTATATCAACACATCAATGCATAAAATACACATGACTCTCTCTACTGGGCACCATCTCTATTCATGCCAAACATATGCTATCTAAGCTTTAAGTAGTTGTTCACGAAATGCTCAGCTTTCATATTTTTGACTGACTCTCTTGTGTCATCAACTCAGCAGTTGCCAATTTTATTGACATTTTATGTAAATATTTGCGTATAGCAAACTGTTGCTGGAACTGCCGCTGCTACTGCTACCAATGCGTTGAGTACTCGTGCGCACATTTTCGTTTCCGCTTCCGTTAACTAACGCGTATTGTGTTTTAGTCAAAACTTTTGCTATAACCTTTGTTTCTTCCTTTCATTCTTGGCTTTTATAATATGAATGAAGACGTTTTATGACTTCAGCACTGTGTAGTCAATCTTTTATTTATGCACTCGTTATGCTTCACATTAAATTTTAGAAGTAAAAATGATTTTGCAGGTACTGTCTCTCGTGACATGACATTTTATGCGGAAAAATTTCACGAAAATTGTTCTTTTTTCAGATTGAGTAATAGGCATGTTTGAGTACTATTTACATAAAGCTGATTTATTTGTTGCTTTTTATTTATTGTGCTTTATGCGCTAATAACATAATAAATTAAACAATGAAATATTTCAAGCTTTGCACAATAAATTGAAAGTTATTAAAATTGACTGTCAGCACAGAAAAAATCCTTGGTGTATATTTTCGATTTGAAAGAGAACAGTTGGCATTATTTTTAAGATGAAAAATTAAAGAGTTTCCGAAACACAAAATTTTCTCAGAAACATTTGTAAAAATTTAATAAAAGGATTTACAATGTGTCAGGACTTAAAAATAGCAGAATAGAACAATATCGAATACTCCTATTAAAAATTCGAGCAATAAAGCCAAAATGACAATTTTAAGTGTGGTAATCGTCACATATTGTACCAAATCACAGCATAAAGAAAATGAAAAAAACGAGTAGTGAGACATATGTATGTATATACTAATCTCACAAATTAACTATAAAAATTTCTCACTGTTCGCCTTTTGAAATTAAAAAAGTTAAATTTTTTATTGCCGAAAAAACTTTTAGACTTTCTGCATTTGATCTGCGAAACTTACATAACAACAACTTCATATATTAATATTTTTAATACATAAATTGAATTTTCCACTATATATTTAAATTTAAAAATCATTTAAAAAAATACATTCACAATATTTTATTCGATATTGATTATCTTAAGATAAATGCTCAGTAAAATTACGAGTGCAAAAGAATTAGTTCATGGGAAGAAGAAACCAAACAAGCATGTGAGAAAAATTAATCGTACTGTCTCACTGTTCGCATCTCTCCTTTTTGTATTTAGTAAACTTATAAAATTCTTTTAATTTATTGTAATTAAAAAAAATGCCTACAAAATAGTATAAGAAAAAACCCAATCAAAAGCAATATAAATGTTCGTACTGAAACTCTACAACTGCAAAAAAAAGCTTACTCAACCCATTGCAAAGTATGTAATTATAATTACTTAATGAAAACTGAGTGAAAAATGTCTAATATAGCTATTATAAGCTTGCACATAAGTTAGAGCTGCTATAAATTTAGCTTATTTATAATGTGTGCCACGCCTTTTCGCTAAAGTCCGCACATTTTTTATAAAGTATTTGAATCATGCATTCGTTTCTTTATTATTATTTTTTGTACACTCTAGATACATATGTAGAGTTAGATTTTAAGTTCGTAAGTGAGTTGCAAATTTGCTATTTCAGTAACTTTGAATAGTTAGCACTTCCCATGCAAAATGTGCAGTTTCCCTTAACTTAATATTTCATATTCAATTTAAGATTTTTTTGTTAAAAACAAAAACATTTTTCATTTAGTTTAAGAATTTAAAAGTATTTTTGATTACTTTTCTTATTCTGCTTTGCATAATTCATGTGAAGTAGCTTTTTGTTTCATTTTTTTTGAAGAAAAATGTAAGTAACAAAATGCATAACTTAATTTAAAAGTTAAAGTTTTCTAACAAAAAAAAAAAAAAAAGTAAAACTGCTACCTAAAACCAAATACTTCTTTTACTTAAAATGTAAATTCTTAAAAAAACTTTTCACTTGCCACAAACTCTGTTATAATAACGCGCTCCAATGCGTATGAAAGCATACAAAAAAAAGGAACAACATTTTTCAAATGAAAGCATAGAAACAAATGTTTAACCGTAGGGTATTATAGTACTACTATGAAACATACACACCACGCACACTTACAAATGCATTTGTTGCTTCTTTTCATGCTACGATTGCGATGACAACCGCAATGTGAGATCGAAATGGAAGTAAAAAAGGTTAATGTTTATGTATGTGTGTAGCAATTTCTCTGTTACAACATGGGAATTGCATTTGGTGCAAGCGAGCAACAACTACATTGATTCTGCTATCTGTACGCTGTGAGAAAATCGTTTAATGGCAATTTGAAAAACTATATGAAAACAAAAAAGGGAAAAAGTGTTAAAGCGCAAACAATGAGATAATGCATTTATTTTTTTCAAGTACATGCCAAGATTCTCCGTGAATTTAATCTCTTGTACTCGACTACTCTTGAAGAGTCAATATTGGGGGAAACAAAAACAGAGAGCAAGTATGCGATTTGTAACACTGTGTGTGTAATGATATGAGCAAAATGCTAGTGGAACACCGTTTGATATCAACTTAGGTTAATTTGAAGTCGCTATGCTCGAATCTGCCATCAGATTTTGCTGTACACAGCTTATTGTTATAACGAAAAATTAAACTGATTTTGACACGGTTGCAAACGATTTCTTACGACTTTTTATACAGAGTGTTCAAATTTGAGATATCTTTTTAAATATGCCGCAGCTATGAAGTAAAAACATTCCTGTTATTTAAAAAGATCATTATACGATTGAGCAATGTGTTTTCAATGTTAAGACTTACTTCAAATATGGCGTTAGTTATTCAGAAGTTGTAATAAAATTTCTTTCATTTATGCGGATAATACACAAACTGTTCAACACCTCAAAGACAACATAATCGATCAAATATAACTAATTAAACCATCATTATGCGACAAACTTATTCAAAATTTTGGTAAAATATTGACAGCTTGCCGAGCTAGCAGAGAAAGTCACTTCAATGACATTCTTTTTCATTATTAATCGGAAAAAATGTACTTTAATATCCATTTTTTTGGCACTATCTGCCCATCACTAGCTCCTTAGCACGACTTAAGGAAATTATCTTTAAGTCAATT
Source organism: Meiosimyza decipiens (assembly GCA_963680825.1). Lineage (NCBI taxonomy): Eukaryota > Metazoa > Arthropoda > Insecta > Diptera > Lauxaniidae > Meiosimyza > Meiosimyza decipiens. The sequence goes on along the minus strand of OY804260.1, from coordinate 16,910,610 downwards.
TTGTATGAAAAATTAAAATAAAAAAATTTTATAAAAATCTTAAGTGTTTTTGGAAAAGTTCACTAAAATATACATCGGGAGGGGGGTAAGTAGTGCCAATGGAGGGACAGAGTGAATAAAAGTTTTTTTCTTTTTATGAGCTAAGTGATCCCAAATTACCCTGAGTTGATAGCAGTCGGTGTTTGTTTAAAGTTTAGGCACCAGTTAATTTAAATAATTTTTTTAAAAACAATATTTTGTCCTCGGGACAGATTGTAGAAGAGTTCTTGAAAAACTTGACTATTTTTACAAAAAAATAAAAATCTTTTGTCAAAAAGCAAACACTACGATCTTTTTTATAACTCCAAATGAAACATTTCTCACTTTTCACCTTTTACAATTTTCCTAAAGCTGTACGTAATTGCACAGTATAAGGATCTGTTCAGTATTGCAATAATGCACAATTACTGCTGCAGTATTCAAAGCATTGCGTTCGGTGAAAGAAGTTCTGGCAACGTTGCAAAAGTCTGTTCTGTTGGGTCTGTTCAGTATTGACAAAATATTGCACATGCTTTGCCGCATTCATGCTTTTCTGCACTGCTTATGCCAACTGTGCAGCATTGAATTTTATTGCTGCAGCAGTAATTGTGCATTTTTACAATACTGAACAGAACCTAACATTTCAAAAATGCTTCGCTATAATTGCTTCGGCGCAAGTAACAGGAACCGAAGTGGGCTGTCACCCCAGGCACAAAAGCTTGGGATTGGCAAAATGCTTATTGGTATTCATAAGGACTTGCAAATAATATTAAAAATTTGTACTACAAAGAATTTCAATTTTTTTTTTAATTTTATCTGAATGCGTTTTTGTTTGTTTTTTTTTAAGAAGAAAAAAACAAGTGACAAGTAAAATCTGTGATGATTTTAAGAATGAAAGAATGACTGTCAATTTGAATGTTTTTAGTATGTAATTGTTACAATCAGCTAGCTGGAAGTCTTTGATATGCAAAAGTTTAATATGTTGACATCTTAAAAACTACACATAAGAAATGTTTTTGGGACCTGTGTAAGTAATGGCTGAAGTCGCCGAATTGCTGTTGTAAAAAATTATTTCTTAACGACATGTGTACGCCAATTTCATTCATCATTTTATCTATTGATTTTTTGTTTATTCTTATGCTTGATTCTCTCCTAAAAATTCTTCGTTAGATTCTTTTACTCTTTGTCAGATGCTGAATTCGTTTTCAAAGTAAAACTCCATTGAATCTATTGTATGTCCATCACAATGCTCTAAATATCTCTACCATTGAGTACGCTTGACAGAAAAGGAAATATAAACAAAAAGAACCTAAATAAATAGATGATAAATCAATTAATCAATGAGCATAGCTAGCATCTTTAAATCACAACATATGCGTCATTGATATTTGTTGTAATCAATCTATACTTAAATAAATTTCAGTGTGCCATATGTTTTTTTAGTATCTGTGGTATAAGCGATAGAAACAGATAATTTTTTGTTTCTCTTTTTCAGTTTTTGACTGCTTTTTGAGGTATTAATAGATAGTTGCCAATTTTTCTACGTCATTGCAAACTTTGAAGATTTTTTACATCATCTGCTGACTGTAAAATGTTGTTGGTAAAACTGACGGACGGTTTTTCCACGCTATGACGATATTAAATATTGGCTTCCAAAAAATGATTTGATTTCAAAAAATTATGCGAGCACTACAAATTTCCGTTGTAATAATTCCAATTTAAATGGATGCACTAAAATATTTGCTGGGTAAAGCAATTTTCAACATTGCTATCATAGTGCCAATGTAGATTTTCGATTCTGCTTTTAAGTACATCCCTAAGACTGTATTGGCACATGCGTAACAATTCTTTGGAGCTAGAGTTCACGCAGTGGTAGAGATTCAACCATTCCACAGCAAAGGGTCGAAGTTGTGTATGTTGCAAAGGTGTGTATTTGTTTGTGTGAAAGATCGGCTAAACTCAAATCAAAAATGAATTTTCTTATTAATCGTGCATAAAAATAGCAAAGCACACTAAGATGATACAATTTTTCATCATCGCTCCCATAAAAATTCTGCTAAAATTTTGCCTTATACATATCTATATCTATATTCCTTACTTAGGGTTCTATCCATCCCCATACCAAATTTCATCAAAATCGCTCCATTAGTTTAGTTGTGAAAACATATTTTCCTGTTAGGGGCATGGCACTTCCTACTAAAAACAAATAATCTTCGGAAATCAATCTATATATCTCTTTACTAAATTTTATCAAAATTGGCACCACCTTTTTCTATAAAAGGCGGTGCCACACCCTCTAAAAAAGCTAAGAGTTTTTAATACCCCTGCTTAGAGTTCAATCTATCTCCATACCAAATTTCATCAAAGCCGGTCGATTAGTTTGTCTCTAGAAACTTAATTTCCTGTTAGAGGCATCGCCCCTCTTCACAACCTTTTCAACACAAAATAATCAATTTTAAATACATTATATTTGATTGATTCGATATATAATACGCTCGGCGCTCAAACCATTCTCAGATGTGTGCAAAGTCTGTTTATTTCAATTTGGTTCACATGACGTATGAGCAACATAGAACTAAAAATGTTAATTGGACAGCTCCATTTTTAAAAGTTACTCATACGACACTTTGCACTAAATAAGATATTGAAAATACAATTTTTGTAGTGCTTTCTTATGTAATAAGAAATTTTTTTGTATTATAAACAAAGGTTATGCATACGACATGTATAACATAATGAAGTGAGAACTTTGAATAAGAGTCAATTTAATTTAAAAAAGAATCTCGAAATTGGTATTTTAAGCTTTCTTTTATAAAGAAAATTTGTTTTTCACTGTATTTGAAGTCCACAAAAAACAAAGGCTAAAAAACCAACTAAAAACGAAAAGCCAAAAAGCTACTGCAAATGAAAAATGTTACTTGAGTTTATTTGATGTGAAAGCTTTAGTCGTTCTGTAGCATAAACAAAAAGAAAAAAAATGCAAAAAAGACAAGGAATAATAATGCTTCGAGTGTCTCTCTTGACATGAAACTTTTTAGATCCTTTTTTAATTCAATTATACAAAGTTTATCCTTTTTTTATTTGGTTTTTTGTTTGCGATATCTAGGTTAAAAGTTTATTTTTTGTTGAAGAATTTTATATGCTTCAATTCATACATATTTGTCAAGAAATTAATAAAGGTCCTATTGCTAACAATTGAATTATTTTATAAAAATAGTTTTTGCTACAAATTGTATACTATTATTTTATTATACTTAATATTAATTTAATCAATTTAAGCTAAGTTTTGAGCAGTTTTCTACATGGAGAAAAAAATCTACAATATTGATATATTGACTATCTTGTATTGTTTAACAGGTCGTATGAGTGATATTAAATTACCCAATGTATCTAAATTGCTAGAATTGTCAAAACACAAATGTTTTTTTTTGTCAAAACTAAATGTCACGTTTATAAAACCTTTTCCTAATGACTAGGAAAACTGATATCATATTTAGTTTTCTATTTGCACAAATTATATGAGAGTGACTAGAATGACTGCAGCCATTTATAAGCACATTAAGTTTACTGAAAACAAGTCTACTCATGCTCCATTCTCAAGAAATTTAATTGTAACTATAAGTAGCCTACTGCAAGATATTAATTACACTTCTGTAGCATCAGTTGTATGTACCATTAACGATGTTTTTATAGTCCATGCGGAGAATCCTTATTTATTATTCCACATAATCTTTCTTAAGTATATGTTTAAGCACCAATATTCTATGACAAATTAAAAGATTTGATTTATCTTTCCTCCTTTTGCTGAACATAATCCTCGTTTTGTCAATTTATCAACGTACATCCGAGTTGGACAGCATGCTGCTTTGGTGTCAGTTGGTTTTAACAAGCAATTTATTTTTAGTATTATTTCTTTCAAGGTGTCATGACAGGTGTCCCATGTTGTATGTCGTATCGCAGTTTAGTTTAGCTTGCACTGAAAGCTTTTGACATATGAATTAACATATAATTTACATATAAAACGAATACCAGAAGTATGAGATAAACTTTTGATTTTTACTATAAAGCTATAAACTTTGGTATTTTAAATAACTAAAGGCAGAAGTTGTAGCACACAGTTGAGCTAAAAATGTTTGAGTATGAAAATTTTATGATTTGTAACAGTAATTTTTAACTGCAGCGCTTCTCAGAATCATAAAAAAATGTCCCAAATTGTTTAATGTTTTTATTTCAAATGTTTCAAGGTTAGAGAAGCTCTTATTTGTTGTTAAATTTTACCACATCCATGTAAAACTTCTTTAAGAAAGGGCGGCAATTACTTTAGAGCCTACAGTTCAGAGAAGTGTAAATTCTGCCTTGAAGTGATAAGTCAATGGTTAAAGCTAAGTGGGTACTATACCTTTTTTGTTGGTATATCGGAATAATTTATTTCATTTGTGACATTTTTTTTTTGAAGTGCTATGACCTGTAATAACTTAAGCGTATATCGAATAAAAAATTTCATTTTTATCTTTCAGTGTTATAAATTAATCTGAAAAAAAAACTTAAAAAAAGAGATTTCGTCCTTTAGTGCGATCCATTTCTTTATAAGTAGCTCCATTGCGCCATTTTTAAACTGTTGAATCAAAATCCTCGTTTTCTTTATATATTGAAAATGTGAATTAATTGCACCAAAACTTCAATTAATTTTTCATTATTTTGGGCATGAAAGTTTTTCTTTGCAATGGTGGTGGAAATATTTTTTGTTGGCAAAGGCTCTTTAAAGGTCTAAGGCACAGGTCTAAATTTTAACTTGAATATCGCCATAACTCTTTAACCGTTCAATATATTGTGATGAATTTAAGTACACGGATACAGATTATAAACATCTTAAATTAAGTGGGCGTGACACTTTTCAACAATAGAAATTGTAGATTTCGTATAACTCACAATTGGCACATGCGATTTTCATGAAAATTTTAGTTAATTAATTTCCAATGTATTTTTAACATTTATTTAGAAAGTACTTTCAATGCTGTATAGCAGGTATGGCCAACAAGTAGATCGCGATCGACCGGTCGATCGCGAAGCGATATTTGGTCGATCATAGTTTAATTTTATTTTTTTATTTATTAAAAAAAATTTTTTTATTTATTTTAAAAATTAAAAAAAAGCATAATTACTGAAACGTAGTATTTTAAAGTTTTAAAACAGCAGACTGAGCATTTTTTATAGTGCAAAACTTGAGCACGATTAATAAAAATTATCAAGTTGGTTTTACTATGTAGATCGCGACACATTTTTGAGATAAAAAGTCGATCTTAGGCACATACAAGTTGGCAACCCCTGCTGTATAGGGTATGTGAGATTCGGCCTGGCCGAAGATTTTGCAATTCAAGCATTTTTTGTTACTAACACATTTTCCATCTAATGCCTATACAGATGTTAAGTACAATCTTTAAAACCTATGCACTAATTTAATAAAAATGAGTATCCAATACTATATTCATAAAACTTTAAGTAAACATTAAATTAACAATTAAAAGTTACTCATACGCTACGTTAATTTTTAATATTTTCTCTGTTGAAAATGTAACAAAATCAATCACGAAATTGAAAAATCAGTCTATAATAGCGTCTTAAAAGCTTCACATTATAAAATTGTTACAAACTTGTGTCGCATGAACATTTAGTTAGAATTTATGCTGACTCATATAACATGAAAAAAACCCTATTAAACTTGATGGCAGCAGACTATCAGAAAATAACAGCATAAACATGACGTAAATAACAATAAATCAAAGACGTGTAAAAATTCAGACAACAGCAGAAGCACCAAAGCAAAGCCAACGAAGTGCAAAAATAAAAAATTGCTCTTCAAACTATGAAAACATTCAATTTTCACAGCATATCCTGTTAGTAACGTCATTTATTTTCTACTTTTTTTATTATTATTATTATTACTTTTTTGTACTTTGCTGCACGCAATTTGGTACAAGAACATTTTACACAAATGATTTTTATTTTCTTTAAGGTGTGACATGAAAAATAGATTTTTATTTCATTTGATAAAAAATTGGTTAAAAGTGCAATTTATTTCTCAACCCATCAGCATTAAAAGTTAGCAGAAAATTAAATAAGAAATGAAAAGTAGGAAAAAAAGCATTTTATTTGCATTACTATAAATGAATTACTTATATGCAACATATAATGCGCTTCGATATCAGTGGCAGTTGCACAGTGTAGAGTTTAAAACAATTTCAGCATAAAAATATTTTTTAAATTATATACATAGCTGCTAATTTTACCTCAGTACTCGAATGATACATGACGTATGAGCAACATTTAATTTCATGTAGGTACTTAAATTTTGTTACTACGATATATCAGCTGCGGTTCATTCCTTTAAACTGCTATATGTGCGTGCTTAAAAAAATGTAAATTTAAATGTAATCGATGAACTCGTGGTTTTATCCATCACCCTAGCATTGTTGCTTTGAAGTTGAATATTTAAAAACTAATTTTGAGCAATTCTGCATCAAAATTGTTATGAAAATTTAATTTTTATTAAATATAATCTATGAGTAACCCGACCAACCGTACTTCATTTGGGAGCATAGTAATATGAAATTCTTCTTTTACTTCAAATCACAGCAAAAGGCTCTTCTTTTTACTGATTTGTACTTATTTTTACTACAATATTAAAATCTTTCTTTTTTTTTGGTCATATCGTCGATTACATGACGAAAGCCTACTGGGGCTTCTACCGCCATTTCAACGATTTTTAAGAGTTAAAATAGAAACCCGTTTTTTTATGTCAAGCTAAATAACTATATTGAATTGGAACTTCTAGGTAGACCTTCTCAGCTTCGATATAATTTAGAGCCTTAGCACCTCCATACAGTTTAAACCAACTATGTGGCCTTTGGAAATATATAGCCTACATCTTTGGTTGCAAAAAAACTTTTCCTCTAATGCATTCCTCTAAAGATATTTCAGTGACAAAAAGTTGAAATAAATTTTGAAAAATATTTTACAAAATCATTTACTGCTTATTTTGCTGAAACAAATTAAATCTGCCGTATGAATAAACTTTTACGACTTATTGTATTTAAATTTTTAGTGACAATATCTCAGAACCGATATAATTTAGCACCTATATGTCTATCATATATACCAGCTAATATTTGTGCCATAAGATCATACAAGATCGATCGATGGCTGCGAAAAAGTTTTGCTTATATGTTGATAAATTTAATAATATGGCGGCTGCCATATAACTTAGCACCTATATGCTTAAATAATTTTGTTTATTATTAATTGCGCAAAATTAAATTAAAGAAAGCCTTATATCCTAACTACGTTAACTAAACTTCGATGCAACAAAACACTTAAGTATCTTAAACATTTTTGTAGCAAGTTAACTGTGGTATATTAATATAAAAGTTTGATCAATGGCTGCGTTACGCTATGACCATTGTAAAGCTCTATAAAAATGGAATGGGTAGAGATGAAAAGTGAGAATAAATTAAGTAAAAAAACAGATTTAGTGCGAACATATTTTGAGAATTCGTTAAATGCTGATCTGTCAGAAATTCTTATTTAAAATGCGACGTATCAGCAACATTAAATTAAAGAAAGCTTTATATCATTTTTGAATTCTTACCAACATTAATTTAACTTCGATATAACTGACCACTTAAGTGTCTGAAACATTTCTGTAACATATTAACTGCACTATATTCATATACAATTTTGATCAATGGCTGCTTAAAACTATTGCGCTTGTTTAAATATGACATGCATAGAGATTAAAAATGAGATAAAATGTAATAAAAAAACACATATTTAGTACAAAATATTAAGGAAATTAATTTACTGCTGATCCTTCAGAAATTCTAACTTTACATTGAATTAAAGAAAGTCTTTTATCTGATTAAAGTAAAAGTGCTTAAGTAAAAGTTAGAAGAAATTTAATAAAAAAAACATATTTAGTGCAAAATAATTTCACAAAAGTCTAAAACTCTTGAATTTCCTTAAGGTCTTACTTTAAATGTGACGTATGAGTAACATTAACTTAAATAAAGCCATATATTCTTTATGAATTCTTAACTATCTTAGCTTAACTTCGATGAAACTTAGCACTTAAGTCTTTGCAGCATTTTTGTAGCATATTAACTAAGCTATAATAATCTAAACGTTTGATCAATGGCTGCTTAAAATTATTGCGCTTTTGAACTTCCTTAAAGATGGCATGTAGATTAAAAGTGAAAATAAATTTATTACAAGAGAAATAAATTTTAACATCCACTGTGCAACTTTGCTAGCAACAACCAGTTGCCAGTGCTCTTCATAAATATTGGTTGTGTCAAGTGCTTTCTTCTGGTGAGCTGTGGTGTCGCTGCTGTTGTTGTGTTTGCTCCTGCATTTATTGATGCTGTTCCAAAAAAAAAAAAAAAACACATCATGGTGAACTGCTGCTGTTGTGCTATTAAAAAAGACATTTTTTATTAACTTTTTCGAAGTGTACTTGTATATTAAATATGTATTTGTGCGTTGAGTGCTCAAAAATAAATTTAAAAAAGGGTCGGTGTTTCATTTTACCTTAATTGTTATGTAGTAGCTTTTTAGTATTAAATATTATGTTGATTTCTTTTTATCTGTGTTAGTTCTTTTTCTTGCTATCAGCATCAAAATAAATGTAATCTGAAAGGATGCTTAAATGAATGGAAAAATTTATAAACGACTTTGTTTTCGATTTAGTTCATATCAAAAAATATAAGGATGAATTTGTGAAGTTAGTGCAGAACACAAATTCCAGTATAACACGCTGCAAAAACGTTTACAAATCCGACAAAATGCAAAAAAAATTTTTCAATACAAGAGCTGAAAAAAGCATTGAATTGCTTGACTTTGTACTAAAAATTTGTTTCAAAAAAACTGAAATCAAAATAAAAAGGTACAAGTAGTCCCCGACTTACGACCGTTCGACTTACGACTATTCGCACTTACGACCAATTTTTTTTTCAATTTTTTTCATAGAAAATGCTTAAAATAGTTTCGGGGAATCCCTAAAATATGTATATGAGAAAAAATTAAAAAAAAAACAGTAGTATGTACAAGGATTCGATTTATTTCAGTACAAATAATACGTTTGTTTAAGTGAATAATTTTATATCATCCCAAAAATGGCTGGAACTAATAGTACAGTATGTATGTAATATTTTTCTTTAGTTATTTCTTATGAAACTCGACTTACGACTTAATCGACTTACGACCGATGACTAGGAATCTATCTCGGTCGTAAGTCGGGGACTACCTGTACAGTCGTACTGAAATCGAAAAAATTTGCTTTTTATCTAAAAATGTCTTGCTTCCGTAGTAAAAACTGACTTGAGTGCGACATTAATCAGCTTCAAAGCGGGATATAATATTGAAATGTCTTGGTTTTTTTTTAGTGTGTAAGAACAAAGAATAATTTATAATAATTCTACTGGACTTACAGTGTGTGACAACATCACAAAAGTTACACAAGACAAAGAAGCAAAAACAAAGCTATGTACAATTATCAGTGACCTTTGAGCCAATTGGTGAGAATTTCTAAGCCTAATATGTTTCTCTTTTTGCATAAATCTGTTAAGAAGCCAAGCAAAAAGTGTTTTGTTTTTGTAACTCATTTGATATTACACTTTTCTTGCAGGCCCTTCATTACAAGCTTTCTTGTCGAGTGAAATTCTCGCTTATCGTCTGAGAGGTCACTGATGATTCCACTGAGCAATTAATGAAACAAGTTGTAGCCGTTTTTTGGTTGTTCTTTTTTTCTATCTTTTGTGCAACTTATAATATATATATATTATCTCTGCGTCAGTCATATATAACAGACAACATTTTCATAAGATTTTATTAAAATTTTTTTATTTAATGCATTAATTCAACTTTTTGAAAAAAAAAACACACACATAATTTCTTTTTCGATAGCACTGTCCTCCAATAATTTCACTCAACTGTTGGTTATACCGCGGAAATGCGTTAAACCCCAGCAAAATTGTTATTTGTAGATGAAAATTCACGACGGGGAGTAAATTGACCAACATCACGTTTATGAGTTTTTATGGGTGAAATGAAAAATAACAGTAGTAAGCACTTGCACGTAGTGTTGGTTTTAGTGAAATTGTAACAAAATATTTCTTACTTAAAGCTGGATTGCCGTCACTTGCGGCAATATACATTTTAAGTTACCTAACTGAAGTTGTTCATAATAACGATAACGATTATGTAAGTCTGGATGATGTTATAGAAATTTCGAAATATCCTTGAACAAATTTTAATTATTATGCTGCGCGTGTACTTAACACTAAGCATTCAACTTGAATTTTAATTATATTTAGCTGTTAAAAGATTATTTTGCAACTTACAGAAAAGTTGTTTGCTGGTGCTATAATTTTAATATCCTTTGATAGAAATATTTAGGTCAAGAAGTTTGGAATGAAAAATGAATTTAAATTGAAGCTACCGTGCTTAAAATAAAATGAACGATTGAAATACGATTTTGTTTTTAAAGTAATGTATTTGAACAGTTTATACTAAACATTTGTTTTTATTCATGCAAATAATTAAATGTTACTCATACGACCTGTTGATCGAAAATGCTAGTTATCAAAATGTGACAACACTAAAAGTCGAAAATAATAATTTGCATAAACCTACAGCGTGTCCTTCTAATTATAGTGTGAATATCTGCATTGGTAAAAAGTTATTCAAGGTCAAAGGTTAAGAGAACTTTATTTATTTTTAAGAAAATTTTGTTTATGTTTTGAAAACATCAATTTGTTGAATGTAAATGCTGTAAGTTGTTTATAAAATTTTCTACAAAACAGACACCAAAGGTATGTTTTTTCTCTAACACAGCTCCCGCTATCATATTCTACTGTTCGTATAATAAATTAAAAATGTTTTGTAATAACTTACAAAACGTAACTTGACGTAAATTGAAAATTCTCATAAAAACCACATTTTTGTCCTAAATCAGAAAAAAAGAATTAAAACCTAAATCGATTATTTATGAAAAGCCTTAAGTCAATTTTTTTACCAATGAACACTTACCGCAAAAATCGATAGCTCATATGTTTATTTATCGTTCTCTTATGAAAGGACTCATGTCTGGTTCTATCTTTAATAGAATTTTGCCATTTGAAGTTTATATTTACTTACGAAAGAATGTTAGAAAATAAAAAGTCTTTTTTCAAAAAGTTTGCTTCATAAATAATCGATTCATATATGGAGAAAATTGATTTCTGGTTCAAAAAAGAAAAAAAAAAAAGATCCTAAAATTTGACAAGTTATCGTGCTGATATTTGATATAGGCAAATAGCTGTTTTTTTAAGAATTTTATATGCCATAATTTTTTAAAAAAGATTAAAATTTAAGCCATATATGTATAAAATTTTAAGTAAAATAGGATGAGGTTATCTCTAAATCAGTTGGTAGTTCTCATAAGTAGTCGTGTAAAGAATCGTATTTTTTTTAAGATACACAAACTTATCGAGCTTTGAATTTGAATTTATTTTTTTTTATGGCTAACATCAAAAGACCGATTGACATTATTTAACCAGTTTTATCTTATCTACACAAAAAGTTTCATTTGCATGGAAAACTATAACGAGTTTAAAGTTATTGAGGAAAAAAAATTTGTGTTGAAATATCCTTGCAAGACAAAATTTCCATGTAATATTAGGCACTTAAAAAGTGTCAACATGCCAGACCGTCGTGAATTGAGTAACAAATGGTAGTCACAATTTAAGTGGCCCGTAGTGCAATCACATGTGTCACACGTTTAAGTCATAAAGACTCTGGTAACATTAACCATGTTAGCCACGCCACTTAGTCTTTGCAGGTCAAACAAACAAAAACAGAAAGGCAAAAAAAGCAGAATCAAATTGCCGTAACGTAATAACTGACCACACTCTAACTACGTAAAGTTACCTTACACACTCACAATGAGTTATGTCAGAGTAGGTGAGAGCGTTGCTAATCAAATTCTTTACGATAATGACTAACTCCTAACATACGGAACTTGTGAGGAGAATATACTTTTGATTTTTTTTTAATTTCTCAACCAACCTATGTTTAGTTTCTATATCTTTCGACTTTTTTAGCGATTTTCAACTGTTTCAACAGTTCTTAACCTCTATCAACTTTATTCAACTTTTTTTAAGTTTTTCAACCTTTTTATGTATATTAAAAATTTTCTTTTTTTTTCAAATTTTCAGTCTTTCTCACGTATTTTAACATTTTTCAACATTTTCCGAGTTCCTAAAGCTCATTCAACTTTCTTTCAACGTTTTGCATTTTTAGTTTCGAATCTTTCAGCCTTTTTCACCAGATTAAACTTTTTTCAACTTCTTTCAACTTTTTTAAACATTTTCTTTATTTTTTCGACTTATTCCACCTTATACAACTTTTTTCTATATTTTTTCGAATCTTTCAACCTCAATTGCAAATGCCAGAATTGACATAAACTCAGGTATATGCCAAGCTGATAGCTATTTTTATAGTCTCCCCTAAGCCAACTACCACGTATTAAGTTTCAGCAAGCACAAAATAACGAAAAAATAGGTTAAAAAATTATTTTTCTACACACTCAGCAGTTTTTATTTTTATGCAAATCATAAATCGAAAGAACAATCTCAAATGTGCTTAAGCTTTTATGGAAATTATATATCATTCATGCGCAGCATCGCATAAGATCAAAGTAAATAAATGCTCTTTTATGTTTTAAAAATTTTTAATATTAAAAAAAAAAACACAAATGTCATTTACAAAATATGCTATCCTCAAAAGCCATTCTACGTTATATCGTATCTACTTAAAGCAAATAATTCATCTTCAAAAGCAAACATTTAGTCAGTCGGCAAATTAAATACCTAAGCACAAAATCCAAAATGTCAGCATTAGAAATAATTTACGTCTGGTGACAACAATTAAAAAAAGGGCAAATGTCAACAAAAGCTTTGCGCTTAACATTTAATTACTTCATTTCCACAGAGACATGTACTCGTATTGGTTGGTGTATCCCCAAGGACATTTAAAGTACATATACACGCACATGTATTGTTCATTAACGTTTTACCGTAATTTGCTACTCGTTGTTTGCTGCGTTGTGGTGACTGCGACTGCTGCATGCACGCTATACACTAAAACAATGAATTTACTTTTGTACACCGCACCATAAAATGCTCCAGCATGCAATGCCAAAGTTGGGTTGGTTTTAGTTTCGTTTATCTTTGTACCATTGTTGTAACTATTAACCATCTGTTTGACTCGTTGGCTATGTGTCTGTTTGTTGCGTGCATGTAGGTTACACATTTTCGTGTTCACTTTCCCACTATGTATTGTGCTTTTAATGCATTTTCTGTGTGGCACCTAAGTGGCTGAAATTAGGTGCTCTTGTGACTTTTTAAATGAGAGTTAATGTGAGCGTAAACGTTATATTAAAATTTCAGTGTGATTAGATTTCAGCGTAAAGTATTTGAAGCTAGTTTTTTGACAGTGTATCGGTGATGATATTTAATGACTTTTATCGCGCTTAAGCCAATTAAAACGTTCGTGGCTGAATATTCTACATATTCTCCGACAGACACGCTGCCTTAAAGGCCCTGGACGCAGCAATGTTTATATCAAAATAGTGCCGTTGAACTCTTGTTGGGCTTTTGAGATAAGTTATAAAAAATCAAGTCATCCTTCATTGTGTTCCCATTTACACAAACTAAGGTGAGAATTAAATTTCCAAACCGGCTGTTCCCCAAACTTTCATTAAACCAGAAGCTGGCTTATGGAGTAAGCAAACTTTTCTTCAAAATCAAATCAAATAAACTCTGGCTAAATGCTGTTTTTCAAGCAATAAACTAAATATGAAAACGTTAATTTGAGCATCACATTGTGCTAACTTATCTCGAAATCCTGCCAAGCTATAGTTATTATGCGATTAAATTTGCTTTAACCTTAAAAAAAACGAATAAAAATTTAACTTTTCATGTGGGAAAATAAAAATTTTGCTTAAATTTTATTGAAATATGCAATTTTTTGCTCTTCAAGCTATGTAAAACTTTTGTAATTGCAACGAAATGAATACATTCATAGCCAATTTAATTTTATCCTTACGGCTTAAGTTCTGCTTACATTGTTCATCTAACAAATAACTTTTTTGACAGCTGTTATCTTTTGTTATGACAAATTTATCATTTGCTGCGATGAAGTTGAATATAAAATTAAATTTAAAAAAAAATTTCTGTCAAGTTTATTGTCATTTTGCGTGGAGAAAACGAAAGTAGGGGTTTTCACTCCTTTCTTTTGTCAAATGTCGCTTAATGAGTTTTTAAGTTTCTAAAGTGAAAGCTGTAGTTTTCTGGTAGAGTGCTATAATTAAATGCTTATAATGGTGCTATCACAAGCATAGCGCATAAAATAATTTCGCACTAACAAATTCCTTTTTCTATTTATTTTATACCAACGAAAATTTTACCATAGAGAAATTCTCTCATTGCAGAGTCCTTGAGCTACATATGTGAAATTTATTTTCTTTAGAAAAATGTTGGCTTAATAAATTGCAAATCAGAATAAGTATAAAAATCTGATAAAGCACCTAGTCATTAAAGCATTTTTTATTCACACATGAGTAGATATGAACACAGATAGATGTGAACACCTTAACAGTGAATAATTACATTCAGTCCCTCATCAACAGCTGGCTGGTTGCCTGTCAGATGTTTAATTGCTAACATATGCTTTAACAATTCGCTAAATATATATATAGATACAAATGTAGACACATATACGAACACATGCATACAATTTTATATGGAAATATACGTGTGTAAACAACGTCAAGTTCCAGCAATCACATAAGCACCATTTAAGTCAAACCTTCACATAAATGCAGCAGTAAACATTTACGACCTATAACAGTGCTCTATATACTGTGCCATTATTTATGTATTTGCATGTGCTTATATGAGTTTTACTCGAGCTATCCTGCTCTCTAGAGTCTTGAGTTTCTTGTTTACGAAATTTGTTGTTCATTGCGATAGCATTCAGCTCTGTCAGTATACGTTCTATCCATGCAGCTGCACTACTTATGTACGCATAAATGACAGATTTATTGTTATCCCCCTTAATAAGCTGTATAAGTATTTGCCTAACACATGTACACTCAAATTTATGCGCTTGCTTGTAACTAATTATAGCCGTTAGGAAAAGAATTGTTAATGACAACCGCATATCTTGTTTCAAAATAAAAATAAAAATTTCTTAAATTATTCTAAATTTATTTAAAAAACAATAGCGGTGAATAACGGCTATGTTCGTGGGAGTTTAAACCCCCAAAATTTAACAAAATCATAGTAATTGATATTGAAGTCTCTTTAGCTTAGAGAAAATGTTTGTGAAAAATACCCAAATTCTCCCCGTAAGTTTGTTCATATAAAGACTACAGAGGTGAATAACGGGAGTCTTAACGGGGGTTAAATCCTCAAAATCATAATAATTGACATTGAATTCTCTATAGCCTAGCCTAGAGTACATGATTGGGCAAATTCCCCGAATTCTACCCACAAGTTTGCTCCTATTAAGACAACAGTGGTAAATAACTCCCTACAACTCAATGTTTAAAAATTATTTCGTTCAAATGTTGCCCATGGCTAGTTCTTAAATGGTCCATTCTGTGGGTCCAATATTCGACAACTCTTTCGAGCATATCGAGCGGTATCTTTTGAATATCACGAGCTATGTTGGTTTCCAAAGCGTTAATAGTTTCGAATTTGTCGACAGAAACAAGTGATTTAACATATCCCCAAAGAAAGTAATCCAATGGCGTCAAATCGCAAGATCCTGGTGGCTACTTAACAGGACCAATTCTTGAGATGATGTTTTCATCGAACGTTTGCCTTTGATGCCTTTGCCTTTGATGGCATGTTGCACCATCCTGTTGAAACCAGAGGTCAATTACATCAATATCTCTAATTTTTGACAATATTGGAAGCTCTTAGATTGCTTCTGTTTGTTCATCGGCCCAAATACGGCGATATTGCTTGTTCACGTAGCCGTTCAACCAGAAATGAGCTTCGGCACTAAACACAATTTTTCGATAAAATAATGGATCAATTTGAAGTTGTTCTAAGTTTCATAAATCGAAAATAAAACGTAAGCCAATATCAGCCGGCTTCAATTCAATTTCTTTCAAAATCAAGTGCTCACTTGCATATGAAAATAGTTAATTTTACCTAATAACTCGCTTTCCTACCGGGTACATGTGCTTGCGTGGCTGAATGTATGTGTTTATATGACAAGCTCCCATGATGTGCGTGTTAATGAGCGACATGAAACCACAAACAAACGCGGACATTCGCATGAATGCGCAAAGCTTTTCCAATGCTACATCAGAGTCATACCCGAATTCATCTACTTAAATTTTGACACTTTTTGTGATGTTTAACAACAACAAAAAAAAAAGTTCCTGTCACGTTTCATGTTTACGAGTGTATGAGTATTCATTCAATTTTTGCGTGTACGAGTTTGTGTGCTATTTGGTTTTACGCAAAGTTTGTTAATGCGTGTTTAACGCGTCAAAACACGTGACTTATGCTGCGTTGTTTTTTTTTTATGCTGCCAATATTTAATTTGTTGTCGTGTCTGTGAATCTGCTGGCAAAATGCTTTAATTAAAATTCGGTCTAAATGGTAAAAATAACATAACCTCAGAAAGAAAAGTTAGTATAGAAGTTTAACCAAGCTTTTTTTGCACAATGTTTTTGTTGTCAAATTATTATGTAAAGTGAAATGTTTTATGCACAATTTTACTTATTTAATGCAAACATTTTTGGTTTTTTTTTTATCAATTCGTAACTTATTTATTATAAATTGCTTTATTTACTGCAATTCCAACAAGTTTTCCAACTGTTTTCATATTTTATGTAAATGCATGCAAGTCGCTTTTACCAACACTTGCTGCAATCTTCTTTGTGTTCTAGAAAATATGGTTCTCCCTATTGAATTGCAAATAAACTGAAAAAGTTGTCTAAGTTAAACTTGAGCAAAAACTTCTTCAGCAACACTAGTTGCTGCTGTGAATGACTTTTTTGGTTTGCCATATTTTCATAAAATAAAAATGTTTACTGTATAAGTAAAAGAGAAGAAAACTGCACTCAACATTTATTTTAAAAAATGAGCAACATAAGGTTTAATGTTGCTCATACGTCATGTTGTGTGATTTATATCGCGCTACTGAGCAAATAGTTGAAGTTTTAGGCCTAAGTCAGTCCATGAATACTGATTTAAAAGGTAACTAAAATTGAATACTGCTAGTACTTAAATTTTAACAACACGTTATAGAAAAAGTGAAATTTATTGTACATATGTAAGTATACAGTGTGATACATTTCAATTTCCCCAAACGAATAACTCGAGAACAAAGTAAGATAGTGGGAAATGTTTTAGGCAAAAGTTATAAGGTTTCTGGGGCGTCAAGTAACCTTGACGTTGGCCTTGAAACTAATTTTCACGATCGATTCGAGGTCAGCTGATTTTTCTATGGTAAACCTAAATTTTTTTACTACAGATTTGTATTGTATAAAAAAAAGGACTATTTTTTCTAGAATTTTTAGCTTTCGCGCTAGTGATGAAAACACTTTTGGTCAAAATTTCACCTGATATCATTTTTCTCCTTAACTATTAATTTTCAGTGAAAGTCTCACTGAGTAAAAAGTTCTTCAAATTGTGCGAAATATTCAAAGAAATATTTTTGTTCGCGAAGCTAAGGACGTTAACGAACATGTGAGTTATCGAGATGATATTTATTCTTTGGTTCACTGGAAGGTTATATTATTAGGGATGCACGTTTGTATTGGACTGTGAGCCATTTTTGCATTTTTAATCAAAATTATCGGAAGGAATTACTCACATTATTGACGATAGAAAATTCTACGGCCAGATTTGGACTTGGCAGTAAAATTGCTATATAAAATGCAAATTGCATTTAGATTTTCGAAGAGCCAAAGACTTGCTGGTCATGAAAAGAAATAGGGGCTTACACAGTTAATATAAAAATAGATTTGGACAATTAAGGGTTAAATATCTGAAAATTAACACTTAAAATTTTTTTCCAACCAAAATTACATGAGTAGTTGTTATTGCTAAGTCGAAACATTTTTTTTGTTGACCTGCGCTATTGAATATACGCCAGTAAAAGCGCTGTTTTATCTAAACAGTTACGTTGTACAAAAACATCAATATATTTACCTAAAAGTATACACATTTTTTTTAAAAATCAAAATCTTTACGCATGCAACGTTATAAAATTAAATATCACTCATACGACCTGTAAACCTATTAAACATTTTTAGATTTAAATCTTTACAAAACAAGTGTTGAAACACTTCCTTTAAAAATAATTCTGCTTTATGACATTTTTATTAATTTAAGTTTCCATTACGATGTATTTATGGTATATATGAATGTATGTAAGTCTTTGCGAAAATTTTCACCTTTACTCTCAACCGCCCCTCTTTCTCTCTTTCTCTATTTACAATTTTAATTTAAATTTATTTCTCTCTTTTTTTCTCCATTTTTGTTTCATATTTTGCTGTGACCACAACACGAATGCCACCAAAATACACCAACACACACACACAAACCTTCACACTTCGCTGCACGCACACATCAACACCAAACCATCTTTTGTCGTCCATCGACAAACATACAACTGCGACAGGCAAATTAGCAGCAACACAGTGGCGCACACGCTTCGGACGCCTCTCCAAGGTGCCTCCATTAGGTGATGTTGACCCCACTGGGACATTTTGTGCCTTTCCTGATGGCTGGTTCCTAAAGAAAGCGGGTATAATTTTTTTTTCAGTTTTTTTTGCTCCCATACTCTTTTTCCTCTTTCCAAATTGCACTAACGCACTGGAATGTTGTTTAATGTTTATCACAAAAATTTTGAAATATTCAACTCGTTAACTTTTTTTCCTCTTTCCATTTCCCTTGAGTGTTAAAAATAAACTTTTTGGCTAAAATATTTCATTTATCACAATTTATTTTTATTTCTTTTACACTGGGAAATTTAGCGGAAAAAGCGGTTGAACCCAGCAGCAGAGATCTATCGACAAGTAAGTTGTTGCTGTTTTATGTTGCTAATTAAAAGTTTTAATTGGTTATAATTACAATTTTCTAACTTACTGTTCTCTGTGTATTACAGTTTTCTTTGTAAATGCGGTGCCATTTGTGGTATTTGGTTTCCTTGATAATTTCACGATGATAATTGCTGTAAGTTTTTGCTATTATTACACTAATAGTTGTTGTTTTTGTTCTTAGAGCAACATTTTTTTTAAGCTTAGTATTCCCTTAGCTCAAATTTATTTGTACGAAAATATTTTGAAAGTAAAATGTTGAATGTTTTAACTAAGGTGTTGTTGAGCGGCCGCAATTTAAAATTAAATTTTATGTTAGCGTATCTCAAGTCAATAAAAATTACAAAAAAAATTAAGTTCAAAGTTGCATCGGAGCTTATCTATACAAAATCATAGCTTAGAAATAATTTTACTTAATGAATATCACAGACACACGGAAAAAGTATTTTGCCCGGCTTTCTTTATAAATTATGACTGTGTTGAATCTAAATCTGACCGCAGACATATTTCATTACGTTAAGATTTAGGGATAATTAAACCTTTACAGCCGAAAACCTCTACGGCTAATAGGATCTAAATTAGAAATATCAATTCTTACCAATTTTTTTATTGCCGTATTACAATCTGATCTCAAAATGGAAACAAAAATACAAATTTGAGATTTTTGGTGAATTTGGATCTTATGAGCTGAATTCTGCAAAGTACTGACAAGACAGAAGAACTCTTAATTTTAAAACTACACATCTAAACTAACACTGAGGTTCCAAATTGCATCAGAGTTGTGATATCAAAAACCCAAAACAATTGTTACTTAAATGATTTTTCTTAATTGAATTTAATTTAATGAAAAATTTTCAGTTATTATTAAAAAACTAACAGCTCATAAAATGTTGCATACCTCAAAGGAGCAACTTATTAAGCGGCCATCAATTAAACTCAAATATTATTATATGGCGTCTTCTAACGATTAAAAATTGCAGACCTGTATTTGCCAAATTTCATCGGAGCTGTGATATTGAAATCTAAAAACTAGTGCTCTTAGTAATTACTCATTAAAGCTATTCAATACTTAATTTTTGTCACCGCAAAATATCAGCACTTCAGTTTTAAAGCCTCATTAAAATTTATCAATGCAAACAAAACTTAAAGCACTAAATTTCTAGCGGTTCCTTAAGGCATCATTTTGTGCCAAAAGGTTACCTGTTCTATGTATTTAGGTCAACTTACTTAAGAAAAGCGGCACACTATACATAATTTGTACGATATTTTATGGTACGTGACATGCCGATATACTACGTGATAAAAATATAAATGCAATATTGACTATAAAAATGTTTGTGTAAATTAAAAATATAAAAATCAATATTAGAAAATTAAAAGCTTTATAAGCAACATAAACATAAAAATAAGAAATGTTTAGCGATAAATTTTAAAAATACTTTAATATCTTGTTTTACGATTTTGCGTTGGTGTCAACTTTTTAAGAATTTATTTTCTTTTTCATATAAAAAATGTTTATGTATTTTGTTATTATATCGCATTGCCTAAAATGGAAAATTTCAATGCTGCATTAGCCTTCAAAGGTTCAACCTTCAACTTTTTTGTTTTGCGTTTTAGAGACGAATTCGTCCATAAACTCCTAGAATTGGCTACGGAGAACCTCGTTTTCCTAGCATTTAACATATTTATCCACACTTAGGACACCAGCCTATACAAATCACATATATGTCTGCGCAGACCTAATTGTACCAGTTAGCGCCAAAAAATCCCTGAACCTTGTAGGGTTAAAATATAACATAATACCAATATAAAAATGTCTGCTAATTTGTTTGTAGCTAAGAAACTGTTGAACCCAATTTTATGAAATTATTTACAATTTCTATCTTTGACTTATGCATATAAGAAATGTCATATATTATTGAAAATCACAATTTTATAAAGCCGTGAAAATCTACTTTTTTTTTTGAGGCTTATTAATTAAGTAAATGTTACTCACACGAACGGGTCTTGTAGATTTAACTCAAAATGTCATTTACTTTATAAGAGATAAAATGAATAATCGCTCAAAATTTTCACTCAAAATTTCATAAAATTGTGAATACATATTAGAGGTCTGCGTGAGTGCACTCGCTCTGTCAACCGATCAGTGTACTTGCTGTTGACTACAATGATAAAATGATGACATTGTGCGAGCCATCAGTAGACTCACAGAAAACAGTACTATTGAAAGACATGATTTGTGATTCGTTTGCATTCTGATTCGTATTTCGGTGTCAATGGGACTTGGAAAAATGTTAGGCCAAATATATATGGAAACTAAAGTTGGCTCAATTTGGACAAAAGTGATGTCAATCGATGAGTCCTAAGGATACGCAGAGAAACGGCCAATAAAATGAGTGATTATGCCATATGAAAAAGTGGTTATCTATGAATAGAATCCAAAGCTGGTCCGATCTGGAAAAAAGAAGTATCAATCGATGGATCCTAGTAATAGTCATAGAAATGGCCAATGAAATAAGTGACCTCGGGCTTGGATTCCAAGCTGTTCAAGAAAAAGTTATTATGCCATATGAAAAAAGCCCTTATGTCTATATGGATGGAAACTAAAGTTGGTCCGATCTGGACAAGAGAGGTGTCAATCAATGAGTCCTAAGAATGGCCGTAGAAACGACCAATAAACTGATTGAGCTCGGGCTTGGATTCCGAGCTGTCCAAGAAAAAGCAAACGCAGTAAAACACAACAAGTCAGTCGGTGTCGAATGCAATAAGTTACAAGTGATTCAACTCGCTTCAACTCGCAGCACAATTTATTTGTGAGTGCAGCACTTATCTCACTTGCTTAGTCTTTTGTTTACGTTTGATTTGATTCGTGATTTGCGTTCGTAAGAGCTCGAAAGGCTTGCACGCAGACCTCTAGTACATATGGCATACATATGAATCGTTTAAAATTTTATAACTTTTGTAACATCGCAAGTGACATTTTCTTAATTTTTTGCTGATTTTTAATTTTTATTAAAGTTTTTAGTAGATTTTTTTTTTGCCACCATTTTTTAGACAATTTTACTTAAACGTTGGGTGAAATTAGTAACATTTATTGTTATCTGCTTTCGTTAAAATTATAAATGCATATAATTTTGATTTTAAAATTTATTTTCAACTTATTGACTATCATTAAAATTTCATATTTTCAGGGCGATTACATTGAATATGCGGTTGGCTATTTTATGTGTATATCAACTATGGCCGCTGCCGGTTTGGGTAATACTCTCAGCGATATACTTGGCATCGGCTCAGCGTTTTATGTAGAAAAAAGTTGCGCACTTATAGGCTTGCGACCACCAGATTTAACGCCTGTACAATTAGATATGAAATCAAGTCGACGCGCCGCTAATTATGTAAGTTTCGAAAAAAAGCATGCTTTTATAATTATCATTATTATTGATTATAAATGAAGAAATGAGTAGATGGGATGACATTTTCACTTGATGCCAAGAATGTAGATGTAAGGAGTAGGTGGTTCTCAGCTCTTTATAAGAGAGCCATATCAATCTATCTGCCTCAAAAATACGAGAAAATTCTCTTCTTAACTAAACCGGAATGAGTGCGAACACGCTCCGGACCGGATTTATCAAGAGAGGAACCAAGCCTTGCTAGTTCATCAGCTCCTAAATGTTCCTGTGGCTCAGGCTCGTGAAGAAAGAAAAGTAATAAAATGAGACAAAACATATTACTGTGAAAATTTTTTTTCGGAGGGTGACACCGCCTAAAAACATAAACTTTAATTCTTAATACCTGGAATAGTGCTATAGATATTTTTATGAAAAATTGATGCTTAAGTATAAAAAACCATTGGACATTTTTATCGTATTTAGCTGGTGGCAACTGTCGCATCAAAAATAGTTAGGGTGCCTAGATGCTTAATATCGAATTTAATCTTAATTGGATAAGTAGTTTGGATATTTAGTTTAAGGTAGTCCATCTAAATTTCACACAAAAGCAATGATTTGTTTGAATAAACTCTGGAAAAAATTGGGCTAATTTCGACAAGAGGAATTTTGACACCTCCTATTAAAGCAGAAACTTTAATACAATATACTTCTTTGGGGCGATGCAACCAGATTGCGCACAAATACTTAAAACGAGGTTGTGGTACCTTCCAGGCAAGCGAAAACTATGAGAGTTATTTATGGTATTGGCTAGTAAAAGTTTCATTTAACGTACAGTGACATACAAGGATATCGGACAAAAGTAACAATATCTTGAAAACCAATCTAGATATCGATTTCTTATGTAATATTTTCGGTTTATTTTGACTTGTTCTATTATATAAAAAACCGTCGTCAGATCTTCTCCAAAGGCACGATTGCGTTATTCGCAGCGCCGCGATTTGACGATGTTTTACAATAGAACATGTGAACATGAAACGAAATTATTAAAAAATAAATTGATGGCTTCCTTTCTTTTTCGAGATATTAATAATTAAATTAATAACCTAATATGCCAATAACTTTTGGGACAAGATTTTGTTCAGGATGCCAAAAACTAGAGATCAAAAACAAATATGTGAATTTTTGGTGAAACCATTCAGAAAAATACACTTTTTTATAAAAGTTTCAAACTTTTACTTGCACTTTTACCCTTGAGCGTTGTGGGGCTCAGGCAATGCCATCCTTACTAATTTTTTATAGTTTTCGTGATAACTATTAAATTTTTTTCTTAATGCACTTTTTTTTACAGGGCCGCATTATTGGCATCACAGTTGGCTGTTTGCTTGGTATGACACCGCTGTTATTTATAAAGAAAAAAGCAGATGCAGTAGAAGAGAAGAAAGAAGAAAAGAAAGAAGAAGAAATGCAACAGTCTGGAGAATGTCTTGTCCATTAAACAGCAGATATATAAAAGTTATCTTGAGTAAATTAATTAAATGTTGTGTATAAAGTGCAATCTTTGTAGAGGTTGTGTTTTCTTTTATGAATTTATTATTGTTATTATTTTAATGCGCTTAACTATACATATTAGAGAATTTATATACAAAAAAAACAACCTCTATTATTTCTTAGTTTTTTTTTTTTAAATATTTCCAAATATTTTTTGAAATGCTAAAATGGTTGTGTGTTACTTTTAGCTTACCTAAAATAAATGAGTGCCTAAAAGTATGCAATGCCAGAAGTTACTCATACTAATAACTAAATATATAAAATTATTCTTTTCTTAAGTATAGTTTTAGGTGCTTGTTTATATTATGTATATTTGAATTTTAGTAGATCCAAATTTGTTGCTATAAGCTTCAGAGACTTTGTAATCTCGAAAAAACATCAAACCAAGTTAAAGTTTTACTCAGAAAATGTGGAAAATGAATTTTTGAGATTGCAAGCTATCGAAAAACTAGCCATAATATATAAGTATAATTTAAATATTTATGTACTTTAAACTGCATATACATTTATGCAATGTATATGTATGTTACTCTCATTTTGGCAACCCTTGATATTAAACCAAACAATTGCCAGTAAATATGCATTGCTAAATAGATATAGATAAAACTATTCAGTAATGTAAATTCTGTATATGTGCTGACAACGATTGCTGTTACAAAGCAAATGCAGTGTATTTACATACAGTGGTGGAATACTAATTAGTAACGATGATAAATAAACGCGTTCAATGAATAAACAAAATTGATTTAATTTGAAAATGCGTACCCTGGAGCGATGATGTATGTAAATATTTTCGTAACAGTTGGCCAATGCATCCCGAATTTGCCATTGAAGTAAAAAAGTACTATGGCGGAAATGTATTTGCTACTTGCAAAAGAAAAATATTAATTTCACTTGATGAGCAGACTTCTTCTAAATTCAAATAAAATTTGTAGCCCAATATAAATAGAAACTAAGAGTCAAAAAATCTGATTAATGTTAAAATGTTGATATCTGATATTGATTTACTATCTTTCAAGCTAAAAGTTAACCTAAAAAGTGATAGACAGATGTAAAATTTCTTTATTCATTTAAAATGCGTAAAAATAACATTACTATTTATTGTTCACAATAATTCACAAGTATTCACAATAAGTAAAGTAATTAACTGCTTGTGTAATAGAGGTCTGCGTGAGTGCACTTGAAACGACCATCGTCACTCGCAACGATTACGAACCTATTGAGCCCGTCCGAACGTAAATCACAAATCAAATCCAAACAAAACGAAAGATCAAGCAAGCGAGGTGAGTGCTGCACTCACATATAAATGTTCTAGGAGTTTAAGCGAGTTGAAGCAGTCGTAGCTTATTGCATTCGGCACCGAGTGACTTATTGGCATTTTTAGATATGGCAACAAAAAATTACGACATAACATACAAATAACACAGGCCCACAAAAAAATGTTTGTGCTCTGAGTCTTGGATGCCTATATGGTATTTCTACATATTTTCCACGATGAAACCAAATTCCCAACCCGTTTTACCCTTATACGCCAGAATTTTGAGATATTCTAATCTAAAAGTGCAAAAATCATTGGTTTTTTGACATATTTAAGGTTATGTAGCACCGAAATGTTTTTGTTCGGCTTGAACAACATTGACAGCGAAATACGAGTCAGAGTGCAAAGGAATCACAAGTCATGTCGTCTAATAGTTATATTTTGTGCGAGTCTACCGATGACTCGCACAATGTCGATAGAACCATTGTCCTCGACAGCAAGTACACTGATCGGTTGACGGAGCTAGTACACTCACGAAGACTCTATTGTGTAAATGTGACAATTTACAACAGTCGATGCATAACTATAGACATTTCTGGCTGCTCTTTATATTTCATAGGGGCGTGACAACTATCCCACAAGCATAAATTTAAGAACGTAATAGCTTTCAAAAGCACTAATCAAAAAGTGCGTTATGGAAATATTTGGTGACAATAACTAGCACTGATAGAAATGTGAACGAGCTTGTATAAGTGGGCGTGGTACCTTCTATGTAAGAAAAAAAAATGTGATTCCCTGTGCGCAAAAAAATTCGTAATATTTTTAGCAAACATTTGGTGATAAAAGCAAGCGCTGCATCTAAAGTAAACAAAAACTTTGTTACACTATGTGTTCATAAGAGATGTAGGCTATATGCAGCATTTTGCTTCAACGATATTTGTTGTCAAGTTAACTTTTTGCATTCACTTTAAAATCAACAATTTCTAACAAAAAGTTTTTCTCAATTAGTCGTTCACCACTGTAATTGATTTCGATTTATGTTTTGTGAAAATGTATCTTTACATTCGAAGCTTTTACACAACTATCTTTATGAAAAACACAACTTTTTCTGAAATTTATTTATAAGATCGATTTTAATTTATTTAAAAATTAAGAAAACTTTGTCACTGTAACTATAATTCAAGAAATTACTTTAGATTAATTAAAGTATGGTAAATGGCCTTTAAACGAACTATATGTATATTAATTTAATAAAATACTTTTGTTAAAATAAGTTAATACTAAATTTAACAAACTACAGCATAGAATTTCGTTTAATTTTGCTGAACATTTAAGTAGCAATTTTTACTTAATTAAATTTTACTAATTTGCGAAATTACATTTTTATGTACATAAGTATAATTATTTTTTTTTTCAAAATGTTACCTTTTGCTTCCTAGATATTTTTTTTTAACTAGGCATTTATAACGAAAGTCGTTACTCTTACAGCGCTGAATTGACACATATTCAGAGTGTTGGCTGTGCACCTCTAGAAGAAATTTTTCATACAAACGGAGAAATTTATGAGCAAATCAAAGGTTCCATATATTTGAAACACACTATGACATTGACGTAACTTGAGTGCTAGGAGGCTCCGTCAGATTGTCATCTTTTGCAAGACTTAGAACTGAAAATTTGAATGCTTCAAAAATGAGAAACGAGAAATAATTGTGAGTTCATTTAATTTCTTCGCATTCTTTTTTTACTAACTATTAACAATATACACAGTCCGACAATTTTTCACACAGACTTTATATTTCCGACTGCACGCTTAAGGCCATCTGTTGGCATTCATATTGTTAAAAAGGTGTTATTTTATTCTATTCTTTTTTTTTTTTCTGTTGGCGTGACAACCCAACAAAAAAAAAAAACACTATCAAAAATCAAAGCAATGCTGATTGCCTTCTACGATAGCAAGGATTTGTTGCATCGAAAGTTTCTTCCAAGTGGCCAAACGGTAATGGCAGTATTCTAAGATACCTTGAAGTTCAAAGAAGTTTGATAACAAAAATTCGATGTTTGCGGCCAGAATACAAAGATCCGAAAAATTGGTGCTTGTTGCACGACAATGCACCTGCTCATAATGGTATATTTCTTGCAAAAAATTATGTCTTTATCGCTGTATTCTGTAACACGCTGTATTCTGTATTCGCCTGACTTAGCACCCTGTGATCTCTTTCTATATGCAAAAGTAAAAGTGATGCCCAAAGGATATTTTTTTCGAGAACGTATATAACACCGTTAAAGACAGCTCCGATGCGACAATTAAACGCAGTACCGGTTGAGAACCGAAAAGGCACTACTTTAAATAATAAATTAAGATTTTTGAAAAATATTAAATTTTTTGGGTTTGAGGAAGTCTGGATGGTTAATAGTCGCACTGTGTATATACCATGTGTAACTCATTTGAACGATAGTTGCTAGTATAAAAACTTTCATCATTAAATCTTTTTTTTTTTTTAAAAAGAGTTATTAAAATTTCAATCTTAAATCTTATAGATCTCGTTGAGCTGAACACAAAAAAAAACCCTCATTGATTTGGTACCTACCAAATAATAGTGGATCGTCTGAAACCAGAATTTTCACATTATTTGAAATACGTATCGAGAAGAGATTGTTCAAGCATGTGATAAATACCAAAAAGGTCCTCCAACTCACCTAAAAATTAAGTTACATAACAGTCAAAAATTCCAAAATTTGCCTCCCCCTAAATTCAGTCACTGTAGACCTAAGCCACTTCGACTGTACCTTACATCCAACACTGCTGAATATATAAATATATATATATACATATGACCGTTCAAAATTACAACTCAAACAATATTCAATATTTTTGACATTCGGCCCGTTTGATTTTGCAGCTGATCAAAGCTTTCAAAACGTTTTTAATGTCGGTCTATATCCCAGAGCTACTTTGTTGCTTCTTTAATTCTATGGTATATATATTCAAATCTATTAAGAGTAGCTACTTTAGTAATAATAATGCCTAAGTTTCCTTGTTTAAGGAATATCGCACAAAAAAAAAAGAATATACACATCAACACTATATAGAAAAATCTTAGAACTTTCTACAATCTATTGACTTATTCACATACGTACCTATTGCTTGTAACTTGCTTACTTTACTTATTAAATGAATTTTTGTTTCTTAGTACGTAAGTCCTAGAAAGAAAAGTATTAGAAAAAAAGCATTTAGCTAAATTAATTCTATCTTTAAAGTGTACCTTACTATCGCCGTATTTTAAATTACATAGCGTAGTCGTCAATTTAAGGAATTTTGTTTGAGTTTCTAAATATGTTTGCTAAGACACTTTTCATATGCGTTTTAATTGAGAAAATCTACACTTTATTAACATTCGAAACCATTTTAAGCTAGATACAACACAAAACGAACTTGATTTTCATTTTGATCTATGGACTACAGGGAATAAAAAAATTTGAATTGGAAAATACAAAACGATATTTGTAGAGTTAAGGGAAATCAACAAGAAGTACCAAACTAGGAAACAATGAAGATAATACACATTCTTCTGCATATTCTATGGTTTGACTACAATCTGCTTGTATTATAAGCTCATTTGCCAACTTTAGAGGAATGCAATAAGACTGCACACGTGAAGTGATCTTTTACCAGTCCTTCTAGATATTTCAATGAAGCCATCATGAGAAGAAATCCTTCACCTTTGATGTTTGTGTAATCATTCTTAACCATTTTGGGGATAAATTAGGTTTCACAAAGCATTAAGACTGCGGTATGCTAGCCCAAGTTTAATAAGTAGCGAGCCCTTGGTTATAGAAAGTGGTGTCGGTAAACACAAACTAGGGCATCAAACTTCAGCGGTAAACTTAGGTTTCTTCATTTAAATATTACTGCATAAATTTTATGAAAGTTCAATTCAGTGAGTATTTTAGTATATTGGATTATTGTTAGCAATAAATTCACTCGCGGAACTCTGAATATCTCAGAAATACTCTCTCGAAATTTAGACCGGTTGGCTCTATTCTACATATTCTGGGAAAACTTCAACCAACATACCTTTTAAGTTCATTTCATTGTCATAACTCATAAACAAAAAGGGTGTGGTGTATCCTAAATAATAGTCTAGCATTAATAGCAAATTTACTTATTCCTTTTTCATTCTTGTTTTAAAGTTGAAATTTCATGGTTGTTTTGGAGATTTTGATCTGAAATATTTAATTGATTAGATTGTTATAATTAGAAGATAGATTTATTTATTTTTTTAAATTGTTGCATTAAAAAATTAATAGAATACTATATACATTTTGATTACCTTTAATATTGATGTTGTTACCAGTTGTGTTCAATTTTTACTTTTTCGTAAATAATTGAATCTTCCCACTTGCTCAAACTGTTCAACGATTTACTTTTCAAAAACCTAATTTTTGAAGTATATAGGGCATCTTTCATAAAATTTTTATCTCAAGTAGAATTGTTTTTCAGATACTACAATTCTCTGGAAATAATCACTGAATTGCTAACTTTGTCACGTTTGGACTACTTTTGCAGCTGACAAACATATCAAACTGGACCCAATTAATCTATGCTATTATAATCAACCATACAGCTAGAAATCAACACAATACATTATAAAACAATTTTATATATATTTTGGCAAATTAAAGACAACTCTACAATATATGTAAGATTTTCTCAATGTTTAGAAAAGCTCTGAAGGTAGAACTATAATTATTACTGTCTGGAATTTTCTGCCAATAATTGCAGAAAAAGCCGGCTGTGTTTAAAGGACAAAATGTCTCAAATAGACAAAGTATTAAAATATTTTATTTAGTAAATTGCTAATATTCTCAGTTGAAATTCAACAATATATTTTCATAAAATTATCCTAAAAACTCAACGTAATGCGTAAAACAATTATTACTTTAGCTAGCTTAATTCGTAGCCACTTGAAAAGAAAAACAATTGAACTTTATAGGTCTAAAACAAAAACTTTTATTAAAATAAAAACAAACAAAGTAAAACATGTCCAAATTAAACACTGCTGCAATAATCAAAGCTTTATTCTAAGTGGAATAGAAAAAAACTCCAAAATTTTGTAGACAAAATTTTAAATTATAAATGTCTTAGCGAATTTAGTAAAAAAAAATATTAAAGCATTAGATATTAGCTACATTGAAACATACATAGTTAAAATAAAAAGTTAAATTTTAGGTCAACTGAAACGAATAAATAAATAAAATGGTTTTAGTAGTAGAATTGCTGACAAAATTTGTTTTATTAAAATGTTAAATATTTGCAGTTTGTTGTCGTGTACAAACATTAATTGCAGGTAAGTTTATTTCAAAAATATTTCTTTTTTTTTCATAATTCTCATAGTAATTTTATGTTAAAAATATTCACACAACTCACAATGAAGCATGTTTCAACAGCTAGCTACATCAATATTTTAAACTGTTAAAGTTTGTTTTTTTTTAAACATTTCATATGATTCCTATTAAAAATATTTTTTGTGTTTTTTTAGGTGTTCTTTTTTGTTTTAAATAAAAGAGTTTTTGAATCTAAATATTGATAAAAATGAGATAAAAAAATATTATTTGTTTACAAAATTGAATTTAAATGGTTGAATGATGTAATATTTGAAATTGTCTCATTTTGTATTACATGCATGCAATGGAATAAGAGAATTTTCATTTTATTTTGAAAATCTCATTTCCATACGTATTGAATATCATATGAATTTAAACCACAACAAAGGTGGTAAGCGCACAATTGAATGTTCCGTTGCATCAGCAAGCAAATGCCAAAATAATGCACTGGTGCAGTTGCCTAAGTTTGCGGCACAGTCTGTAAAGGTTGGCCAATTATATGTTGTTGGTTCATAAGTTTTTTGTACCATGTTGTTTGTCTGTTTCAACGGTTTAAAATCCAATAAATCATCGCTATATTCTTCCTTCAGTGACAACCAATTTCTGTGTAAGTCAAAAGCGTGTGCGGGACGACGTTGCTGATTCATTAATTCATAGCTGTTCATAGGTAAATACTCCTGTTCACTATTACGTTTGCGCAGTTCATCAAGTAAGGCTTCCTCATGATATTGACGTTCCAATTTCAAAAGCTCCGCTTCAACATTTAACGCACTGCATGTAGCATTTGCAGCAGCGATTGTGATACTTGTTGCATTTGCAATTGAGGCAGCCGAAGGTGATGTTGTAGTTGTGTTAATGTCAGGTGCTGTTATAGTAGTATCATTTGTACCATCACTTGCCAATACATCGTTCGCTATTTTACCATCATTACGCTGTTGCATACGATGTAATGAAGTTAGCGGTATTTGACTGGCTAAAAAGAAGGCTCCAGCAATTGTCATCACACTTGCTGCATAACTAACAGCCATCACTGTTATGTTGTTGAATAAAAATTTAACCAACGTAAAGGAGGGCAACATTTGCACAAGTTCTGTATAGGTAAGCCAACCACGTCGTAATCCTTCACGCCTTGCCAAAGTCTTTTCAATATTTGTCAATTTATTGAAGAACTGCTCATTCGATATGTAAATATTCCAATTCTATGAAGAGTGAAAAAATCATACGTAGATAAAGTTTAATCATTTTTAAGGTATTCCATTGTTACATACAATTGCGCATAGAAATTCCAATTCTAATTGCTTCAGTCTATCTTCGGTTATATTACCATCTTCAGCCCAATCGCTTAAATAAATTTCCTCATCATGGCCAGCATAAAATTTTGTGGAAATCATCTAAATAATTATTATTTTAATAACTGCAAGGCAAGGCAAATATTATATTAATGTAAGATGAATGAATTTAATTCTGTCCTAGCGTTCAGTTCATGTCAAATTAATGTTACAATTCGTGAACTACACGTTCGACATAATACTCATTTTATTAAAATTGATGCAAGGGTACCAAACTTGTTTTTTATAAAAATTAAAACCGAAGTTTGGTTGTCTATAACTTGAAAAATGTCTAAAATCGCTTAATAATATGGGCACAATTAGGGCAGGCTTTGAAGTAATCTACGATCCTGCTTCCGTTTGACACTATTTTTTGAAACACTTTACATAACGTCAGCGCCACAATCCTTAGCTTACACTGACTCAGTTACATATATAAGGTTGGTAGTATGTAAAAATATTTTGACCTGCAAGAACTCTTGTATGAGTATAAGACCTTTAAGTATAGTTGGTATAAGGATATAAGCTTGTTTCTTCAATAAAACTTGTAGTATTTAGTTTTCTGCCTCCATAGCATAGAAAGATCAATCTCCCGAAAACAAAAAGTTTAGTTAGTGACAATATAAATTTCAATTTAAGTCATCATTGAAATGGATTTAAGACTTGCTAAAGTTATAACAAGTTGCGTTTTTTAGATCGATTCGAGACGCTACAAAAAAAAGCATTTAGAAAAATGTTATAGTCTTGTAACTTATCAGGGCAGCATAGATAACACCTTTACTATTTAATATGAAGCATATTATTAGTATCAAAAATAATTTTGAAATGCCTGGGTATTTAATACTTTGCGGTCTTTTGAGTTTTTTTATGAAGTATTGAGCTGCACAGTATGAAGTAATCTATTTAATCACTAAATGTGTCAATTGAGCATTTTGTGGTTTTTATATAATTTTGTAAATATTTTGATCAAAATTGTTTAGCTTAAGTTAATATTGCAATAATAAAAACTAGTAAACAAAAGTTATTGTTAATAAATCAAAATTTGAACTATTAACCGCAAATACAAAATACCAAATAGATGACGTCATAAAAACTTGTAGTTATGAATTGAAATACGCCATAGCATGCTTGCAATGCTGAACATGTGCTTAATAGAGAGAATCAACAAAAAACGAATAGAAATAAAGGAAAACAAATAAAAGCATATCATAAACAAAATGAGTCCAAAACAATGAATAAATATAAAACAATGTCTATAGTTCTCGACAACACAATTGCATAGAGCACAGATAAATAACAATTTCAGTCGTTTGGTCTTAATCAAAATAAATAACTTAATATGCCCTTTGTTGCTAAGCAGCTATGTACAAGTAGAATTAGGTGAGACTAGTAAAACGCTATGATTTGTTTTCGCTGGTTAACTTTAAGGCTTTGAGCTTATATGTATACACATAATGCTGAAAAAAAGAATTTATTACTTGATAAGTTGATAGTAGAAAAAACCTTAACAAAAGTTAAAATTTTAAAAAATAAATAAAATAAAAAACCAGAAGAAAAATTGTCTGCGTTGGAACTTTAACGAATTTCTAATTAGATACAAGTTATGTACCTTATTAATAAAAGTAGCGGCACTGATGATATAACAAGATTAGATAAGTTCGTTTGTTTAAAAATTTTAATTGATGACTTCATTTGACTTGAACAAAATTGTTTAGAACACTTTTTGGGCCAGAGGACAGAAGGTGAAATCGAAGAATTTTACCAAAATGCATGCACTCAAATTATTTCATATTTGTAATCATATCTCTTCAAATATTGATTAAACATACATGCTATATTCTCGGAAGATGACTGATAAATTTTTTCCTTAAAACTTTTTGAATCATTATGAACTGATTTTAAGGGTAAATACACATTAAAACCCGATAAAAGTGCGATTGAAATCATATCAAAAATTTCAATTGAAAAATAACTTTTAAAATATTATATAATTGTTCTGGAAGCAGCATAGTTGACAATGGTGAGTTCATGCAAACATTTCATTAAGTCTAATGACCCATTTAGCTATTGAACCAATTTTTATGAAAGAAGTGTCATTCTTTTTCGTGTATTTCAGGTTAGTACCATGACATTGAAGTTTCAGAGATCTATCCATAGTGGGCTTAATAGGCTTTTTTTAAATGAATACATATCAATCTTTTAAAATACTTTATAAATTGACTTGCCATTTTATCAACAAAATATATGTAAGTATGGGCGATTCTATAAATTATGTCACATATTTTTTGTAACTTTTTTAAAAAAACTCTCCCACCACTGTCACAATGTGTCATAAATTCGCGTAACCTTCTAGCGACACGTCAGATTGTGAAATTAGAAAGTGGAAAATAATTTTTGTTTTTTATTTAATGTTAATAATCAATAATTTTATCGATTTTATCGAGCAACAGGTGAAACCTTGACGATTTAAAATATATACTAATAACAATTCCTAATAAAACGTTATTTCTTAAAACAGTTCGTGTCACAGATGAGCTGACCACCTCTCTGCCACTTGCACCATGACATCATTTATGGATGCTCCCTAGTACTTTGCTCAACAACAGCATTATGAACATAATTAATGATAAAGGTGATGTAATTCAAACTCTTCTTACCATCGATACAATAAACAGCTCCTGTGGTGTTATGCGACGCACATAGCCTGGATCGGTTACATTTAAACGATCCAAATAAATAAGCGCCATAATCAGCGAACATGGTGTCGTATGGACGCTGCCAGCAGTAACGCGATTTAGACGATGCAATGAATGTCCTTTATGTGGCTCCGAGAAAAGCTCCGATGCATATTCAGCCAATGGGCGACTAACTTCCATATCATCAGCAAGTGTGTCACCTCCAAAGTAGAGAGATTTTCGTATTCTATCAATAAATTCATCGTGCGGCATCACCTACAAGATAAAATTGTGTAAAACTATGTATTTTTCATACAAAAAAGAAAATATTGCAAAACCAAAGTCAAAAATAATGTAACATTTGACGTTCTACTCCCCCGAAATTCACTTTCAACTCATAATCCTACCTTTTGTGGTGTTACGCCTTTTATGACGCATCTATTGCGCCCCAAAGTCATTTTGTAGCTTATTTTTCAATGTTGATTTTCGTTCGCTTTCCTTGATAAAGTTTTTTTTTTAAAAAATAAAAATGTAAAACCACAACTTTAAGTATGCATATGCCAATTGTTTTTAGTATTTTCACTATTTATTTGTGAATTACCTAGGCGAAATGCTTGGTAAATTCTCGGAGCGCAAATTCACGTAGTTAGATTTGCACGAAAATTCTGACAAAAGAAATTATGACAGCTACCAATTGGGTTGATTTGTCATGCGCTACGGAGGTGTTTAGAATGTGATGAGTATTTGCAATCAGTAGTGTTGCCACGCCGTGATTTTATGGGAATTAAGAAATGAGCAGAAAAGTGATTTAAAATTGGATATTTCGGATCAAGTTCTATAAACTAGGCATCAAAGTGTATTGAAACAAGGCTATATCGAAAACATAATGGCATTCTCATGGAGAGGCGTCCTTAGCACATCATCGGCCAACTTTTGATTTGAACTATGCGCCAACCATAAAATTAAAATGAGTCTGCGCATAAATGGAGTAGCTTATATTGTAAGTTATCAGTGGCACTATGTCAGCCAACTATTTGGTTGTGAGTTTACATAGTTCTACACTGTTGTGAAATTTACAACGCGTTATTGAGAATGTTTTTCTATATATATTGTAATTTAATAATTTGACTGTTTCTGATGAGCTTATAAAAAGTGTTCAAATTCGAGGTCTCCGTTTAATTTGCCGCCATTTCCTTTACATAACATATATTAAATTGCACCGATGTTTTCTCAGGTATGGAAGTACATGCTTTTTTGTCAGTTAAAATGGATCGCAACAGGAAATATGACGAAACTTATTCAGAGGTTGGAAGAATTTGTTCAAGAAAATTGTCTTGAGCGATGAAGCTCATTTTGGTATTTGCCGCTATGTTAATGAAGAACTGCCACATTTGGGCTGAAGCTGCAGGCGAAGATATTACAACAACATTCTTTTTTATTACCAACCGGAATTAATGTACCTTAATTTTTACTAAAAACAAATAAAGATTTCCTACAATTTATGTCTTTTATTAAAAATTTAAAAGATACCTCATATTTGAAAACCCTTTATATGTGGTTTTTAAGCGATTTGTCATTTGTTGCTCAGAATTTGTTGTAACATATAAAATTTTTATATCGTGTGTCTTGAGAACCAAAGCAGACATAAAAAACTTTCATAATATATATTGCTGTAGCATTAAGTCATTCAACAATCAAGATTCAGAGCTTGATGTCCCGAAACTAAAGTTTCTGATCACAATTCCAAAAACAAAACCTCTTAGGAGTGGAAATTAGAGTTATGAAAAAAACTGTTTGCTCTCAGGGAAAAGAAAATGATATATGCAATCATATATTTTGAAATTCTTGCATGTCATTTATTATGTACTAGTGACTTACCCACCTTGGAATACATGTTATTATAACTCGACTAAAGTTTATGTTTCCTTCGAGAATATTGCCTTTTTAGACCTTAACTTAGGCATTCACCAGTTTTCCAAGGAATTATTAGACCTAAGACAATTTGGAAAAATCACGAGTCGCTGAAATTTAATTATTTAAAATAAAGTATGCTCTAATTATTTTTTAAGTACCAAAATTTTCAATAACATAAAATATTTAGCTGAGTTTTAGTTACTAGGAAAAACCCAGAAATTTCCATTCAATCACTTGAAGACACAGGTTAATCTGTTGGACTTAATGAATGCTTTAAACAGGATTAAATATTTTCAATGCTAATTACTTTACCATAATTTAGCTATTGGCAAAAATTCAATTTACATATTTCGTTAAAGGAAGGTGCGAGACGTGTGACATTGTCAGCGGAAAATTACGCTGGGAAAACAAAAGACAATGCAGATGGAAAATTAATTACTCAGCATGGATGAGCATAGTTCTTGTTAAAATTAGGTACAAAAGAAACTAAGGACCGATCACCAAAACCATTGTTAAATGCGGCAAATAAAAGAAATTTCTTGAAATTGCACTGTAACGGAGAGGCGAACAGGCAGGTAAGAAATATAATGTGAGAGTACATACTAAACTAAAATCCTTTTCATCAAATCCATAAACTACAGTAAAAGGTGTTTTCCTTTTTACAAAAACTATTAAAAGGTCAACAGGTATATTGAATGACATTTGGTTATTGATAGTGGGACACAGGTATAAGAAGTCATTCCCAAGGAAATTACACCTTCGTTGTTTTGGTATAAAAGACAGAGTATAAATGTTAGGATTAACAAATCCAAGATAACAGTCATAGTGTTAAGAACAAATTTGTGAAGAATTTTTAAATAAAATAACGATTAAAATTAAATACGCTGATATCAATATGACGGCATATATACATAAGAAATTTAATTGTGGATATACGCATAAGAAATTTGGATTACGCTTGTTGCAACGAGATCAACAAAGTCTCAATGCACAACTAAGTGAAGCTAATATATCGTCAAAACAAAATACAAGTCATTCATCAGAGATCAACGCAACAGCCAATAACAGGAAACGTATGGAAATATTTAGACCATATGCACTGGATGAATGGAATACAACAAGAAAACGAAAAATTGCAACATATCCTGGCCAAGATACTAGAACAGCAGCTTGTCAGCCAATACAAGTACAGCCACGTTCAGCGTTTACAACTGCTTATACCACTAATAGCCTATACACAAACCCATATCACCAACAAACAACAATTCAACACACAGTATCACAAACAATGCAATTCAATAAGCAAACTTTTACTCTTATGCTGCAAAAGCAACGTGCTGCACTTTATATGCGTAATTTTATTGTAAACTCAAATACCAACTATTGGCCCGCCAATTATAATCAAATGCCATTAATGGGTGGTATGTGCTAATTTCTCTGTAATACTAATAATGCACCAGTGATAGAAATTGTAAATTTACGCTTTGATGATGACACTTAATAGCTTTATTAGATTTAATAAAATATTGTGAATATTGTTTTGATTTGTATGATATCTTATATATTACCGTCTTAGACATAAATAATAATTAAAACTTTTTTAACAATAGCAATAAAATTGTTGTTTTTTTTAATTAATTATGTTATGGCTTGTGGATGAAAGTATTTCAGTTTATTACTCTAATGATATGTCTGTAATCAGCTGGTTTTAAGCAAAGGTGTTGGTCATCCTAGAGGCACTTAGTTACATTTTCTCTACGTTCGATGCTATCAACGTCCTCATCATTACACAGCTCATAGATTTCTCGATGCATACATACATATATGTTAATCTCACATACACGTCTGAATATTTGGTGCATGCTTTTCCTATCGAAGACCTTAGATTAAAAATTTATTTTGTATATTTCAAGCACAACGACAATCATTTATAAAATCAAATATATTGGTCAGATATTATTCATATACAATCATTTATATCACGGTAGTCGAACGTCCACTAGGACTTGGTAGCCCAGTGTCAAGCAAACTTGACGCTCAACGACAGCAAAAATATTTTTTCTCAGTTTTGTTTTTGCCAAAGTGGGCAAAACCACCAAAATTTGACCAAATCTCAAGTTAAAATTTTCTAAGCTTTAGTTAATTAAGTCTAATACAACATATGAATCATACTACCTACAGAATTTTCTCAAAAATCGAGCTCGTTTTTTTTGGATATTTTTTAACATATCTACTATTGCCGCTTATTAATTGTACATTACGATAGTAAGATCACCCTATTTTTGTAATGTCGCACGCAGATGTCAACAGGCAAGCATTCTTCTCTGTAAATCAGAGCACTAATTTAATTTAAAAGCCAAACTTTTTCGGATAGTTGGAGCGTCTTTTTCATTCCAGCTGCTTCTTCATCTTCATACAAACACAAAGGATGTATCAACTCCCAACATATTATGAAAACATAAAATAATTCCTTAAACATTTTCGAAGAAGATGAATCTGGGGCTATAGACTTGTCAAGGTTCTATTTATATGCACATCAAAACTACATTGTTTTCGCTAACATTGGTCTACACATTTTAAGTTTTGGACTGATAATGGGAAATGACTAGGTGTTTTCGATAGAGCATTTTGAATCTGGGTACAAAAGTGATCAATCACATTTGCATAGCTTTTGATAAAATTGGGCATCAAACGCTCAAAAAATGGATTTTTGACCATTTTTGGATAACCGTGGGCACTAAGCCCACTAATCTTCCAAATTATCGCAAATTCAATCTTGTCATTTCATCTTTCGACGCCAGTAAATTTAAAACTTAATTTCATCTGACGTCAAAGCCCTATATGCCTTTGAGTGTAGTCGTGTCAGTAGCCGATATTCGTAGTGAGAGAGCACAGGAAACTTAAACGTAATTTAATTTCGGTCGAATCCAAAATCATTCTGTGATGAAATGTACGTACATCGCACCCTCTAAAAATAACCCTAACGTTAAGTGATGCGCTCTTACTTTTCTTGTGATTCTTGTATTGTTTCTTTTTATTCCTAAGCGATATTTCACAGCTGAAAACAACAGATTTTTTTTTTTACAAAAGACATTTACAGGTAATCAGAAATATCCCACGTTACTCATAGGCTGCCTTTTACAATAATTCATTGATATTTTTCCTTTGAAACTTTATGACCTGCTTGACCTTTCTATGTAAGTGCACTGCCTTAATCACAGCATACGTATTATTTTTGTTAGGGTATGTAGTTCTCATATTTTTATTGCTACACCCTCATTAATGTAAACTCATAAAACCATTTGGTGAAACTTTTATGGTTCATTTTACAGTTCTATAGATTTACATTTAAAATAGGTAGATTATATTAAGTGACTATTTGGCTGGCTGGAACTCAAAGCCATGCTGTCTGGCTTATATCTTTTGATTAGAAGTAATAATTGTCATGTGTTGGGAATTTCGTTATTATTTTTTCTTCAGAGAGTTTATTTTATTTTGAAATCAACACACATTTGAAATACATAAAAATTCTGATGTGCAGATTCAGATACAAAACAAGATTAATTCTGCATACTCATTTAATCTGTCGTGCTGCATGTTGTATAAGAAATGCCACGCCCCGTTGTCTAATATCATCCACATATCATGAAGTGCTTAAAGTAGACAATAAACTTGGCAGCAACGAATTTTCAAAACTCTTGCTACTATAGGTGCCAATATATAGCGTTTAAACTGTTGCTGTTTTATGAAAGCTGGGACGCCCCTTATTTTTATCCAAATAATTATAACCTATGATACTCAGTGATAGCATAGTTCTCTATTAGTAGCATAATTTTTATAATCAGTTCAATAGTTCCAGAGATTACCCACTACATACAAACAAACTTTACTTCTTTATATATTAGTATAGGTTATGTTAATAGTCTTATGAATAGTTATGCAAGCAGTAGTCATAAGCATCTGTGTTTTAATGCCATGCCATCACAGAAAAATTATTAAAAATTAATTGTTGTATACTTTTCGGGTCGCCCACCTAAAAAAGTTCTCGGCTATCAAGCAAAATTTTTTATTTTTATGTTAGGTATCACTACTATACATCCTCAGTAAGCATTGCTTTTATATCAAATTTTGTCAATATGTGTTCATTATTTAGGTTCTCATTTCGCGCCTCTTAATTACCAAAAAGTTCCACTGTGCGGCGGCAAGATTAGAGTCGGCCTTGACTGCGAATCATATTATTGAATAATGAGAGCTATCTATGCTAAGATATATTTCGAAATGCAATTTCAAAAATGTAAATTTAAAAAATATATTCGAAAGTCAAGTTGGACTTTTTGATGAACTTCCTACGATCATGAAACAAAAATTTTATTTCTTCTCCATCACTTAACTAACAACTAAGGAAACGGCATAAGTCTTTTAATATTTTTAAAAATTATTTCTAATGCATAAAAATTTGCTATGGTTTTGAAAATGTAAGTCCATAATCATTTGATAAAAATTACAGGTCATAAGCAAAATTAAGGTGGTTAACGGCTTAACGCCAATAATAACAAATCTACCATTGAAATTCCGCCGAAAAAAGATAAAAAGAAAACTCTATCCGTCAGGTCAAAGAATAAGTTCAGACTTTTGACCTGTAAAAAGGATATACACACTGAGTTAACGTTACCTAATAGCACATTTGTAATAAAAAGAAACGCAACTGCAAAGAAAAGTAGCATTCAATTGAAATAATTCGCAGTGATAACAATAACGCAACCAACAAGTAAACATGCCAGTAGCACAAGGATATCAGCATAAAAAATTCGATGTACACTTCGAATATGAACATAAGAAATTTGGTCATAGATGCAGCATAATCAAAAGAAAACGTGAAGTTCCAAGTGATATAAAATCTAATGAGATGAATACAAAGCTCATGGCATACGATACCATACCAATAACTAAATCGGAGCCACCAGCAAAACGAAGACAAACTCAAGCGCCGTTTAGACCCTGGTTATTGGATGAGGAAACAACACAGCCATCTACACTCATAAAATATCAGTCTAATATGGCACGCAGTCATCCCGTAAAAGATCGCAATGCCAGGGCACAACAGCGGCGTGAACAAAATACTCTCGTCTGTTTTAAGATTCGATGTGCTAAGAAAATGGAGACGCTGAGCTTAGAGCAGGAATATATACAACTACGTTTGAAAGAAGAACCAGTTGCTGAAGCAACACTAAGAGCTACACTCTATCTACAAGAATTAACAGCTTTAAATAATGCATCACAGGTTATGTTGTCATCTCATCATCAACATCTACATCAATTACAATTTCTCAAACAACAACGACAGCAGCTGCAATAGTTCGTCCAGCAAGTTAGCGGAGCAGCAAGTTCTGTATTCGTTTTTGGCAGCATGTGCTGTTGATGGCATTGCTTTGGTATATTTCGTATGTGCTGACATGTAAATATTGTATACGGTGTTGTTGAAGTAAGGGTTATTTATTAATAAATCATATGTGTGTTGATTACAAAAAGTTTATTTTTCATTTTCCACTACCAAAAAATCCTTGGATCATACTATCTATAAGTTCACCAAATTGATCTCTCTCGTTGAAGCTCTAGTTTTTGCTCGTAGACCATTTCAATTTTGGGCCACTTTAAAAATTCCTAAATTTGCGTTTTTGTCCATTCTAATTATTCAGCAACTCGAATCTTATGAGTATTCAAAGGTCAAGCTCTTAAGATAATAATTTACAATTTCTATAATGTTGATCAATAGAAAATTTGCAGAAATTCTTCCATGAAATTTTTAGTAAATTTATTTTTGAAAGATCAATCTATTTATTCTTTCTGAGTAAGCCAGGCGGTTCACAATTAACTAATTGCATGTATTTTCCGGCCTTCAGCAATCAGGCTTACAACATAAGTCTAAACCAAAATAGACGTGACGAGATGTAGCGAGTGAATTCGAGTATATGTACTATAAACCAATGTTCATAACCAAAATGACGTAACTAATAAGTGAACGAAAAATTTTGACAAGACAAGTTATTCCGTAAGAACCGAACTTCAAACCGTGACTAGTCGTCAAAACTGCTATTTGTCTGGGTCTAAACTAACGCTGCATTTTGGGTTACATATCAAACATACGTAACGAATGCCAACGTTTGCTTAGCTGCTATTGTCTCGTGGCTTAAGTTAGAGGCATTGCACGAAAAAAGACCTATTGCTTCAGTATACACAATAATAATAGACGAGAAACTATTTAGAATGGATGGTATTCTACGGGCTATGCTATAAAGAAATCACATTCAAGCTTTCCCATTCAAATATAGATGTTTAAAAATAGTCTAAGAATGAAATACATTCCGAAGAGCAAGCTGGAAGGTAATGCAGGTAGCTCTTATACCGGAGATAAGCAGGAGAATTCATGAGACCGCGAAAAATTTCAGGCTAAGAAGCTCAAAGATATGTAGATCCTTCGATATAGCTCTTCACGAATTGAGTTTGGAGTAAAAGAAGAAGGAAGAAAGTTTATCTAAGCAGATCCAGATAAATACTTAGACCTGAGTAGCTTTGTATTTCTGGTGAAAAATTCCCAGACGAAAGTGGAGCCCACGAGCTTAATTCTGCATCTCACACCACTAGACTTTCATATACATAGTGTACGTAACACATTGGTTTCTTAGCTTCTCAACAACGTAGATAGTAGTTCTGACAATTCCGAAAATGAGTTTTGTGGAAGCAAGCGTTTTCAGCACGATTCTTGATAAATTGGGCTGGGTAGAATTGCGGCAAGGTGTTGAAAAAATCAAGCTTAAGAGTTTAGTAACTTTCAATTGATAAAGCATAGCATACTCTATATCAGGGGTGCACAAATTTTTTAAGCGGGGAGCCAAATCAATACACAAAATTTACTGCGAGCCAAAAACATAACAAAATCGATTGATTTTTTTGTAGACATACTAAATTTGGGTATTGCCTCTTATTATAGCGTTGATAAAATCTGCCCTCCCATCAACTTTGTATTTTTGTCTTAACATTTCACAGGTGTGCAAACAATTAATTCGAATTGCAGATGTTTGTGAAAATGGTATTTGGTGAGATGCGAGCCGTAAGATACATCTCTGAGGGCCTCATACGGCCCGCGGGCCGCATTTTATACACCCCTGCTCTATAGATTAAAGCAGACAACTAAGAACTAAAAACTATTGCAAATGAAATATTTATGGGAGAAAAATATCGGAATATTTATGTGAGAGAAATGCAACGAGGCGTATATTAGTACCAGTGGACCTTGTAACCGCGACTTTACACGGAAACTTCCTATTGTTTTTTCATAACGAAATTGCTCTTATAACATCTTATTCTATGTTCTCTCCACCAAAAATAAAAACAAAAAAACTTGAAAAAAACTTGAGCCAAATACAAACGGCACAATTATGAAGAAAGAATAAACAACAATAGCAACAACACAGAGTTCAAGAAGCAGCATAAGCAACGAAACATCAAATGACAATTTTTGTATGCAGTTTTGCAAAAAGTTTAATCCTAAAAAAGAGTATATTTAATTTAAAAAAATAAAAAAACTAAATATGCAATATCCTTTTTTAATCCAAATATGATGTTTTAAAAAAGAAATTATTGAAATTGGTTCAGTTTACTTTGCGCCAAAGCGTTACAAACCATTTCAATATGAGCAACTTTATATAAATAGTATAGAAACTTCTTAATCGTTATTCGATACTTTTATGTGTGAATTTTTGCTTTTGAAAAATAATCGAATTTTTCGGACTAACGAGTAGCGAAGTAACTAGGTGGCATGTCAGTAAGATAGCGATCAGCTGTTCAAATTTTGTTTCTGTTTTAGCTTCTTGCCAAAAAAAAAATGCATTTGAATAAAAAATTTAAAAAACAAAATCAGCTGTTTCTGTTAAATTAACGAAACAAAACAAGAACAAGATCTTCACAGTTCAAAGGTTAATTGAATTACCAACTAACAAATTATCAAACTAACGATGCGGGTTTGAATACCACTTTGATATTGAACAAAAAGTTAATGGGATTTTGTTTGTAGACGTACCATAAGAGAATTAATTTTTTTTGAGTTTGAATTTGAATTTTAGCTATGTCATCATAACTTAAAACCTTAGCACTCCAAATGTGTGGGCGGAATT
Organism: Meiosimyza decipiens; assembly: GCA_963680825.1. Taxonomy (NCBI): domain Eukaryota; kingdom Metazoa; phylum Arthropoda; class Insecta; order Diptera; family Lauxaniidae; genus Meiosimyza; species Meiosimyza decipiens. The sequence continues at coordinate 16,865,765 of OY804260.1, read as the reverse complement.
GGACGAAAGGCTTACGCACGCGGAGTCACGGTAACTGCTAGTAACTATTTAAATATACATTTTAAGGGGGTTTGCATTTATATGGTAATTGTTTTGTTTTGAATTACAATGTCAAAAAAAAAAGAAAAGAAGGAAAATACAACGCTAATCTTAACAATCAATTGACCAAAGACTGTAACTGCGTACAGCATAAAATAAAAATCGATAAAAATAATAAAGTAATGAAACTTTCCGGTGCAACAGAGTAAATAATTAGTAGATCAAGAAAACTCTTCATTAAATTAACATTATGAAAAAATATCCAAAAAAAACCATAAAACTTGCAACCATGAAAAATGAGTAGCAATTTATGTAAAAGTTGCATAATAAATACTAATGTTGGAAAATTAGTTGTAAATAAAAATTAGCATACTATTGAGACCAAAATAATGTTGAAGAATTCTATAACATTCTCTAACTGAAGACTGATTTTGGTAGTAAGTTTCCACAATTAATAAACGTTGTTCAGGAATAAGTTAATTCATGATTGAGTCGTATTGAATACTGTACACAAACGTCATATGGAGACGTCATTTGTCACATGACAGCTATCAAAACAACCCAGTTGAAAAAGGGACCTCGTATTGGATCACACTTTATGTGCGGTAGGCGTGTACGAAAACCGACTTTGTCCAGTTTCAATTTCACTATTTATGCCTAAAGGTATTTTCTGCGCACCCAATTTCAGTCAGCTATCTTGCTTGGTTTATCCGTAATCATAATTTTCGCAGACAGACATATGGATGTGACCATATGTAGAAATAGTGATACCAACTGATTGAAACATCATATTGATTTTGGCGAAAAAGAGATATTTTTGTACAATTTTTCAGTATTTTTCTGATTGCATTTAAGTTTATCCTTACGATTACATAGATAATGTGATAGACTTTATGAGCAAATAGACCAAGGATTATAAAATATTTGAAAACTTCTCATGGGTCTTTTTGAATCAATTTCTTGACTGGCTAAAAGTTGAAGACAAAAAATGATATGATATTGCTGTAAACTCATCGTCAGCCTCTGAGCACTTTCGCTACGTAAAAATTTATTCCTCGGAGTGGTGTTCCAGCATTATGATGACAGATGAACAATGGAAAATGATTTTGAGTTTTCCTTGCTATTCGGTTTCGGTCGAGCGCATTTTCTGAATGCGAAAAAAAATTTGTAAGCAAAATTTGGCTTAGTAAAATGGAACATGGAATTGGTTTGCTTTAATATCATGAAGTTTTTGACAACGATTTATTATTAGCCGCTCCCCAATGTTTAATCCCATAATTGCTTATGCTCACTTTCAAAGGAGTGTTGAATATAACCATCAAATGCTATGACTTTTTTTACGACTTAGCCAACTCGTATAAGAAGCCGTAGCGTAGCGCACAAGAACAAATCAGAACATTTTGCTATTTTCATTCGACCAGGTCGTACGACCGGTTATATGTAAAAGCACATCGTCTATGAGTTCGATAATAGTAGGCAAAACCATTCAAAGATGTGGCAAAAAATTACGGGTGGTTTCTATACTGAAGATGGGCCGGGGAGATCAAAACATTGCAAAGACATCAAACCAATAAGCTGATCACTATACAGTCATTGATTCAACAATATATTGTAATAGAAATACTTCGAACTTTTATGTAGCTTAATTTTATACAATTTGTAAACTTAATTTACTCATTTATATGTAGTGTATATATCAAGTTACTAAAATTACTAAGTAATGAAAATAAAAATATTTTTTTTTGCAATTTCTTTAAGGAATATCAATGTTATTAAACCTATATAATATAGCTTAAAATTTAACATAAAATACAAAATTATATAATAAAAAAAATTATCACTACTGTACAAAATCTTACTGAAAAAATATTATCACACAGTGATTAATTTGTCACTTCCATTACCTACTACTTTCATTTCGTGTTAAATATTCAATTGAGAACGGTTTTGGCTGCGTGGTGGGCAACACTTTTGGTTTCTCTTCGAGCGATATAAAATCATCTACTGGTTGATTATCACTGCCAACACCACTCACATTGGCACACCTTAGCATCAATTCATTCAAATAAGCAGCGGCGCGCATTGTAGCTTCTACAATTTCCGTATGCTGCGCGCTAAATTCCTTATACTGTTCTTCCACAGCAATATGTTCCAACTTTTTGACACGCCTACTCATACGACAGGCGAGCGTATTTTTATTGCGACGTTCCTGATCCTTCGGTGTACGTTCAATCTTTGGAAATTTACGTACCATATTGCCATGATATTTGCAAATGCTCTGTAAGGTTGTATTGCTGATGCGTGGCAATATTGCAGCCGTAGGCGACATTGATGCTAATGGCACGGCAGGTGGTGTTGTTTGACTTAGGGGTGTTGATGTAAAACGTGGAAATGCAACCAGATTTTTTGTAAAACGTGCAGGTGAAGCAGTTGCAGTGATATCAAAGCTGGCAACTTTTTGTGGCGTCAAGTAAATGCCACTATCATTGCATTCAGTGATTAGGCGTCGACGTTTCAACGGTGGTTGCAATGTTGTTGCTAATGTTTCATTGAATGTTGTAGCTGATAAATCGTTGTCATTTGCCAAATACTGATAATCGCTAGAGCTATTGGTATCACAAGAAATGCTGCTAATGGGTGTATCATTATTTCTTGTAGTTAATATAAAACCTTGTGATGATGATGTTGTTGATTCATCATGTGAACGCTTGCGTCGATCGAATTTCTTATGCTTGTAAGTGAAAACTTCTTGCATTTCTGATTGGCAATTTAAAACATAAGACATTTCGTTAAAATTGAGTTCAAAAAAACTTTTCTCAAACTTTATTTTGTGTCTGCTGCTATTACTGCGCTGTCTTCAAAGTGACTGTTATTCTAATGCATTATCACAGGTTCTTTTATATCTGCATTTAATTTGGTGATTTTTTAATTTGTCTCAAGCAGCATCTTATCAGGCCGCAACTATTGTTGCATTTAGGGTTTTATAGCTTTGTTTTTCTTATTTTCTATGCAAAAGAAAAACAACATCATAAAAGTGACCACGCATAATCGCTTTGTTTATCAGTGATGATGTGCGCTCGAGACATGCACACGAGCATTTTGTGAATTGTGTGATGTTTGTGTCATGCCGCAGGTAGTGATGATGAGCTACATCACTCGTTCAAAGTTTTGTGTTAATCTTTTTGTTTTGATACACAAAACAATTGAATTTTTTCTCAAGCTGTGTGATGTTTTGCTGTACAGCGTATTATCTATAGTGGCAAGTTTGTTTTTTTTTTGGCGCGATCATTGTTTTTTCTTATCTTCAGTTGTAAACCTAAATGCAGTTTTCTCTGTTGATTTTACAATTTCGTTTTTATCAAATTCGTACTTGTCGTTTGTCGTATATCCTGCTGCGTTCATTTGTTTGTGATACTACTTATTTGTGTTGATTTCATCACTACTGCATGCTGCATAATTTGCTCTTGTTCAGCTTTATGTTTACACTTGAAAATTCTTCATCTTTATCTTTTAATTTTAGAAATCTATTTGCTCACTATGTTACAAATTTATTTATCACTGTGATTTTTCTTAGAATTTTCGAAATGTAATTGAATTTGGATTTATCGATAACAATCAAATAAATTGGTTTATGGGCAACCTATTCGGACACATATTGTTCGTACTTGAGTCTCATGAAAAATGTGGGCGTGGTTTGACAGTAGGGTATGGCAATTCAAATACAACTAAAGTACTTGAACAGCTAAATTTTGGCACCTGAGGCAGATTTTTTTCAACGTTTCAGTAGTTCGACTCTTTTGTCAAATTTCAATGTAATCGGACACAAACTGTATTTGCGCCGTTTGTAGGTTTGAGCTAGCAAGCTGAATTTTTATGAAAATTATTTCTATATCCAATGCCAAGACCTAGGGGAAAAATAATATTTTCAAAGTAAACACCCTAGTGTGCATTCGTATTTTCGATTTTCATCGGCGGGAGATGTTTTGGCATCATTAAATTGAAGAAGAAAGGTTGCATATGGATTTTGCTTTTAGCACTCTGTACTACTTTTCAACTTTTCCTCTGGTTTTTTATTTTGCAATAGTTATGATACTTTTCGATTTTTAATGACTTGTTTCAAACTTCTGTATAATTGAATACATTAGATCTTTTCAAAACTTTTCAATATTTTTCAATGAACCTCATTGACATTTTGGAACTTTCATCAATATTTTTAATGATTTTCGATAAGTTTTGACTTTCTCGATGTTTTTGATTATCATAGGGTTTTCGATAAGTTTCGAATTTTTCAACGTTTTACAATAGTTGTCGATATCATTCGACTTTTCCGATGTTGTTCGTTAGTTTTCAGTTACATTTCGACATTTTTCGACAATATTCGTCTTTCCTCGATAGTTTTCTATTTTTCCATATTTTTCGATAAGTTTTGAGCTACATATATCAAGTTTTTTGATGATTTTCTATTGACTATTATCAATTCTTTTAATGTTGGTCGATAGCACTATACGGCTTTTTTATTATATATCAAAACATTTGAAATAAATCGAATTTATGAAAACTATCAAAAAATATCGTAAGTATCTAAATAATTTAAAAAACATCGAAATAATCGATGATATATGAGAACCATCATAGAGCATAGAAAAAGTCAAAGTTTAAAGTTAAAAAATTCAGTTAATTCGAAATAATTCATAGTATCGATTTAAAAGGAAGATATAAGATAACATCGAAGAGCTAGTAAGAGTTGAAAAATATCGAACAAATAAGTTCTAAGCCATGTAAAAATATAGAGGAGCGGCATCGTAGAAATTGGTGAGTCAAAAATTATCGAAAAATATGGAAAAAATTGGAGAGTTACGACAAATGCTGGGTAGTAAAGAAAATTCGATAGGAGTCAAGATGTATCGAAAAACAACGGAAAAATCCGATAAAAGGAAGAAGGTATAAGAAAATATTGAAAAAGTCTATAAAAATCGCAAACTATCGAAAAATAACATATAAATTGAAGAATATCAAAAAAGATCGAACAAATCGATACATGCTGTAATATTTAGAAAACCATTGAAGTAGTCGTTAAGAATCGAGTAGTAAAACAACGAAAAACTCTGGTCATAGGAAGAAAGTTAAAAAATTACCGAAAAATTAATTAAAAATACAGCTGACTCCCTTTGCCCAAAAAAAAAACAACCAAAATCATAAACGACGGTTATTTCATTTGAAGAAAATAAAACTCCCAAATGATTGTTGGTATTGCTGAAGAAATGGATAGATACAAATTAATTAATAATGCTGTGATTTTAGTTTTAAAATATCATTACAGTTACAGTACCTGGTTAAGACAAGCGAAACCGAAAATTTATTACACAAATCATAGTAATAAATAAAATTCCGTTTCGCGACATCAATGAATGCCGTTCAACATTTCAACCTGCCTCGAAGTGAAGGAAAGAAGGAAGCGCAAAATTGCAAGCCGGCTTTAAAATCATTCAAGCAAAAATATCAACCGCTAAACAGACAATAACTTTACATAAATGCAACTAAGTGCAGTTCAATAGAAAACAATAAATTAAAACAAAATCATTCAACAATAAAAATAATGCATATGATATAAAAACAAAAACAAAAATAAAACAGCACGTTAAAGAGCAAAACAATAAAAACTGAATGAAAACAAAACGAAACTCTTTGTAAAATTAATAAAATTAAATAAAAAACTGCAATTCATAATTTTGCTGTTTTGGCATAAATACGAGTTAGATGCAAACTCGACGCTTAGATACTCAGTGCCGTTTGTAAGCTTCGCGTTTTGTTGGTAGTTTTAACAGTTAATTGAAACGCTAAGCGTTTAAATTTTCAAAAGTTTAATTTCATTAAAATAGAAACCTTAATCCTTATTTTTCCAAAAAAATATGCGTTTCTTAATTGTTGCTTTTATTTGCCTCGCTGCAATTGTTGGCAACAGTGTGGCTCAATTACTTGAATTGCCGCATCGTGAATATAAACAAATAACCGAATTACGTGAGTTCTAGTGAAACAAAGTGAAAATTCAACAATTGAAGAATTTTTTAAAATATATAAAAATTTTACAATTATAAGTTATTTCCATAAAATAGTTACGGACTATAATTTTGGCGTTGTTCTGATATTCATCGTCAGCTAACTTTTGTCCAAATCTCAAGGAATCGACATATTGAGTAGTTTTGGAGATATAAGGTTTTCTGGGTCATTATATCGACTAGCTTCGTCACAGCCGCTTCGATTTTGCTATATATCGTTCCTTTCATCGCATATTTCATCTTGTGGAACAGGAAACAGCCACAGAGTGACAGATCAGTCAGTACGACGTGTAAAGTCCTATTCGGCTATTCAAAGGACATACTGTATATTGAGTTTTCGGGGCCCCACTCACTTTTGTTTAACTTTCTTTGACAGTTTTTTTTAATATGAAGTTACAATAGAATTAAGTTGCTACAGCTGTTAGATTTCTTAGCTTAGGGAAAAATTAAGGAAAAAGATTAGTTTTATTATATTGGAAAAAGTCTTTTTAATTTCACCCAACATTCCTCGTCATTTAACTCTTGAGTTGTTGTGTCTTATTGGCTAGAATCTTATTTTTGAGATAAACCAAAAGATAAAAGCCTTATCAAAATGCGGCCAATAGGCGCTATTGTGTAGTAAGAAACAACCCCCCAGCTTAATTTTTCATATGTAGAGCTAAATAGTAAATATTTCGGTAAGTTGAAAAATTAAAATTTTGTTGGAAATATTTAAGCGAGCATTTTACATCAAAGAGCAGCATTGACGTAAAATTATTTTTTATCAGTTGTGTCACTTTTGTGATTAAAGTGCGTTATATTGTTGTAAGACATTAAGAAAATAAAAGTTACACACATTCATATGTTTTTCTGTATGTCGAGTGCTGTTAAGTTGAAAAAGTGCACTTATGTGAACTTTATAAATTTTTTAAAGAATTTTGTCATAAATTTAGGCAATCAAATACAATGCTGCCATAATGAATATAACAAAGTTTACATCAAATAACTTATGCTAATTTATACAAAAACTATATATGTACATATAACTCGATATTACATACACTAAGAAAAAAATAACATTGACTCTTATACAAATCTTTAATATTTTACGATCGGACATCCAACAACATAATTATGTAAGAACAAAGTTTCCTAATCACCCTGTAAATACCCCCAGATTAATTGTTCGTTATAACTTCGTTGTCTGAGGTATTGCTCACCAAACATTGTCAAAGTCCGATTTGTATTCAAATCAAGAGGTAAAAATGGATTGGACAACCAGATTGACCAACTGAAAACTTGAGCAAGCATTTGAGTGGAAACATTAGGGTAGCAGAAAACACGGCCGTTTTAAATCATCGTGTAAACGGCAAACGTTCACTAGAACAGAAAATACACGCATCGGGGAAATGTTGAGAAAGTCTTATTGACATTCACAAAAATTTTTTGTATTTGGCGATCGAACATAAAAAACGTTGTGTTGAAGAATTGATCTTTGGAGTTTTTACAGGGTGTAGGAAAAGAAATATTGATTGTGGTGAATAACTTTTCGCGCTAAGTTCGCATAAAAATCTTCAAATTGAGAATTTGATACACCCTACCATAGACAAACTTATTTCATCGGCTCGTAAGGCATAGAAGGCATGTGTCAGTTTTGTCTGTTTGTCTATCTTGCCGTCAGTCTATTTATCTGTCTGTCTGTGTGTGTCCGCTTGCCTGTCTATGTGTACAGACAGACGTCTGTTTGCATACTGTATTGTCTGCCTAACGGGCTGTCTGTCTGTGAAAATCACAATTGCGGTAAAAAAAGTGATATGAATTGATGAAACTTATTAAAATATTGATTGCTGCAATTGTACTTTATGTGATTAGAAATAAGCGAAATCGGTTCATTTATATACCCTACTGCTTATACAGCTCATGCAATAAATGTTTCTCTTGTGTATGATAGGGGTATAAATTACTATAAATAGTTAGTTGATAGCTAGAGATAAGTTTAACAACATGCCTTGACACATTTATTGATCATTATAAAAGTATGTTTATACCAATAGCTTGGTGATTTTTAAATTGCCTTAGCCAGGTTCTTAACAGAAGCAAGTTATTTAATGTGGCACTTAATTGATTGCATCTAAATTAATTACAATTTTTTGTTTTTGTTACGTTAAACAACTAAGCATGTCATTAAAGTTACGTTTTTCTTTGGAAATAATAGCATTTGCCTGAGATTGTGTTAATAACTGACCTTAGAGTATGGATGTGAGAAAAAATATTAATAGTACAATAAATTTATTGTAACTTAAGCCTTCTGCTAAGATAATTTCTTAGCAAATTATATATGGGTCATTCCATCTATAATGGGCCTATTATAACCCTCATGTTTTTTAAATAGGCTGAAACTTTTTTCAGTGATTGGTCTATCATGTAGAAGATATAAAAAAAATCGATAAAATTTTTTTGACCAGTTTTATTGCTTAAAAAAAAAGTTTCAAATTGTGTTAAAAAAAACTCGTAAGTAAAACAAAAAAATTCATTGATGAATATAAACAAACCAACACAATTCATGTTAAATTTTATATTATTTTTAGTTAGTTGTGTACTAGTAGATAACAAAAAAACTGCAAATCTGAATAAAAGAAGGCCTGAACGATTTCTATGTGGTAAAAAAAAAAAAAAATGACTTTCCAAGAAAACATCAATTTCCCAAATACTCCATCATCGATTTCAGAGTTTTTAGGCTAAAATTTTTCAAAACATAAAGGAGTACCATCTCTGAAAATTTTATTCATGTTTTTTCACCCTGTTTGATTTTACAAGCATTTAAAGTTAAAATTTGTGATTTGCAATGTAAATTGAAACGTTGAGAATGAAAGCGAGAGAATAAAATTTGAATTGATTTCAGCCTTTTTAAGCTCAAAATTTTCAGAACATTCAGGAGTACCACCTCTGAAAATTTCATTCATTTTTGTTCACCTTATTTCATTTTACAGGTATCTTAAGTTAAGATTTAGGATTTGCAATGTAAATTGAAACATTGAGAAGTAGAGCGAGAAAATTTGAATATTCCGTTATATTTCTTTCATAAATATTCCACTATATACACGCGCTTTAAATGCCTGTAAAATGAAATAAGGTGAACAAAATTTAATGAAATTTTCAGAGATGATACTCCTGAATGTTCTGAAAATTTTGAGCCTAAAAAGGCTGAAATCAATTCAAATTTTATTCTCTCGCTTTCATTCTCAATGTTTCAATTTACATTGCCAATCATAAATCTTAACTTTAAAGGCTTGTAAAATCAAATAGGGTGAAAAAACATGAATAAAATTTTCAGGGATGATACTCCTGTGTATTCTAAAAATTTTGAGCCTATAAAAGCTGAAATCGGTGGTGGAGTATTTGGGAAATTGATGTTTTTTGAAAAAGTCAATTTTTTTATCTTTTACCACATAGAAACCGTTCAGGGCTTAATTTATTCAGATTTGCAGTTTTTTTGTCATTTGCTAGTACACATCTACCTAACAATAATATAAAAGCTAATTTGGATTGTGTTGGTTTATTTATATTCATCAATGAATTTTTTTGTTTTACTTGCGAGTTTCAATGCTTGTAAAATGAAATAAGGTGAAAAAACATGGATAAAATTTTCAGAGATGGTACTCCTTTATGTTTTGAAAATTTTTAACCTAAAAACTCTGAAATCGATGATGGAGTATTTGGGAAATTGATGTTTTCTTGGAAAGTCATTTTTTTTATTTTTTACCACATAGAAACCGTTCAGGCCTTAATTTAATCAGATTTGCAGTTTTTAGCCATCTACTAGTACACAACTACCTAAAAATAATATAAAAGCTAATTTGGATTGTGTTGGTTTGTTTATATTCATCAATGAATTTTTTTGTTTTACTTACGAGTTTTTTTTAACATAATTTGAAACTTTTTTTGAAACAATAATACTGGTGAAAAAAATTTTATCGATTTTTTTTTATATCTTCTACATGATAGACCAATCACTGAAAAAAGTTTCAGCCTATTTAAAAAACATGAGGGTAATTATAGGCCCATTATAGATGGAATGACCGTATGTTGCATAAAAAGTATCCTTAATTGAGTTTTTATCGATTACCATGGTGTGGTGTACTCTGAATACTTTACAGAAGAGCAAACAGTAAGTAAGAAATATTATTTAGGCATAACGCAACGTTTGCTTAAAAATGTCCTTCAAAAAGCGAGCAGTTTTTTGAAGGGACAACTCATGGACAGTGCAACACGACATAAAGTCATCCTTGTGCAAAATGTTTAGCCAACATTGAAAGAGCGAATAATAAACAGAAGAAGAAATAAGTGGTGCACTCTTATTGTAAATGTAATTAAATTATAATAAAAAAGCTGCAGTAATTGTAGAAAATAAGTTTTCATTGTTTGCAAAAAGTTTTTAAGAAAGTTGCTTTCCCAAGTCTTTCGTTTTGTAAGTATATAACATATTAAAAATTTTAGTAACAATACATTTATTTGAGTTACGTGACTAAAATTGGGTGTTAGTAAGATAGAAATGAGAAGCTTTAAAATATTCGCAGATTAATTTTTACTTAGAATTTTGCACTGCCCTTAATTACCAAAACTGTGAAGTATTAATGGTGCTAGAGTTCGCTCCGTGTTTGAAATTCAAATACTTTATGGTATTAAGAAACTGATATAAAAAAGAGCTATTTTTTGTCATCGCAATCATGGTATCATGTTGGTACCACTTTAGCCTAAAAAACATATTTTCATGTTAGGGGCGTTACACCACCCACTTAAAAAGAAAAACCTTTTCACAAGGTTCAATCTATCTACATACCGAATTTCATCAATAGTGGTGCCGTAATTTAGCTATGCAGGCATTTTTTTCCATTGGGGGCATGTCACCGCCCACATTAAATTAAGTAGCTTTTTTTAGTGTTCAATCTATTTCTTTTTGTACTAAATAGAAGCTATTAGGTAATGCCTTTCGAATATCATATGTATTCAGATCTTAGTTTTTTTCAACTTTTCCAACTTCTTTTTAGAAAAAAACGATTTTGCGGCTTTCAGTACTTATACTTCAAAGTCTTGACTATATTTTCCAAGCATAGTAGAAAACATCACACACTATACACGCGTTCACTGACCCACAATTCATATGAATATCACCTGAAATCTACTTTGATGAACTATTAAATTGGCATTCCACTAGAAACTAACTAAGTTAAAAAATGTTACTTTCAATACTTTTCAATCTTAAAATGAGTTCAAAGTTGTATGTGCTAAAAACAAAGGGGAAAAAAGTTATTTTAAATACTTCCAACTTAAAAAATTGTGGGTTTTAAATAAAAAAAAAATTTGATATTTGCAACGCAATTATCTCTCTGAGTGTAAGGATAGTTTGAGAATAAAAGGGATAAAATACCGATATATATGCTATTTTAAACTGGCCATTAAGTGGCAGGTGTGCTTTAAAAAGCTTACAAGTACAACGCTTTATTAAGGTTGAGCTTTGAATGCACATTTTCGGAATTCATCACAATCAACTCTACATCCAAGGCACTGAAACTTTGAATATTCAATTAACCAGTCAGTGCAGGAGCTTAGCGTTTGTCTCAATTTATTCCATTCTATTAGTAAGAGGGGTATAATTTTTCAATTTATTTACTCTCTGAATAAAGCAACATTGATTTGAAGTTCTCATTAAAATATTTTTAATTCATTCACACATAGATCCCTTCTTATGCTTTATTTTTCTTCACACAGCCACTGATATACCAACGTGCAGTGAAAAAGATAGCAATCTCAATGCATGTCTGAAAGCAGCCTTTCAGGAAATGACACCACGCCTACGTGATGGCATCGAAGAGCTCAATGTACCACCGGTGGATCCATTTGAGTTGCAAAAATTAGCATATCAATATTCAAGTGGCATCGTACAGGGACGTATTGCTATGAAAAATGTTAAAATTTATGGTCTCAGTGAGGGCATAGTTAAAGATGTTGATTTCCAAATGAATGATCGTAAAATCAAAATGAAACTGATAACGAATGTACCGAAATTATTAATCGAAGGCACTTATAAGGCTGATATGAAAATCAATGATTTGAAAATGACACCAAAGGGTTATTTCAATGTTTCACTGAGTGAGTACAGTATTATGTGAATAACTTACTAAAGACATCACCAAGGACATCTTAAAGAATTTACTTTATAATTTATATTTTCTAAACTCTATACAGCTGATGTTAACTTCACCGCAGCGCCAGAAGGTGAACTATACGAGCGTGATGGTCACACATACTTGCGTTTGACAAAACTTGATAATATGCCGGAAGTTGGCGACATGCACATCTACGCTAACGGACTATTTCCAGATCCAACTTTAAGTGAGTAGTTTCTTATGTTTTAGATAATCATTTATTTTTAATTGCTCTTTTTTTTTGCTTACAGACTCTGTGGTTTTGGATTTTATTAATCAGTATTGGCGGCAAATCTATGAAACCTTGTTGCCTGAGACACACAAAACTTGGGAACCGCATATGATTCGTGTCATAAATGAATATTTCACAGCGCTGCCCTTCGATTTGCTGCTTAGAAAAAATTGAGGAGTTGTAATAAAAATTTTTATTGAATATCTCCGGTTACAAGCTTTACTAATTGGTAGTTTTATTGCTGTTAATAAAAATAAAAAATAATTACAGTTTTAATGATGGTATATACCATATGAATGTTATTTCATATTATTTTATTCAATTTTGTTTTTAAATATGAGATAATCTATACATAAACCATATGTTGTGGTACTAAGCATTTAGTTATTTGTTAGAAAATATGAGAAAATGCTATAAAAACTAAGTAAACATTCCGCTTTCAAAAAGAATTTTAAAGGGTGTTTTTTTTAGAGGTTTGTTTTTCGAATAGAGATAAAACTGGCATTTTATGGTCAAATCTGGCAATTCTAATGTCATTTATGTTCAGTTTGGTTTGCCATTTCATCATGAACAGGTTGACAAAAGAACAACGCTTGCAAATCGTGCAAATTTATTTCGAAAATAATGGTTCAGTTCGCGAAGTTTACCGCAAGCTCCGTCCATTTTATGGTCGACATAATCGTCCATCAGAGCAATTAATTCGGTTAACCATGGATCGTTTTCGCACTACGTTTACGCATCCGCAGAGACGTCGAACAGTGCGCACCGAAGAAACAATTGCCGCTGTAGAGCAAAATGTTGAAGAGGACCCGAATGAATCGATTCGCCACCGTGCACAGCAATTGGAGCTTTGTCCATCAACTTTATGGAAGATTTTGCGCAAAGATCTTGGCTTGCGACCTTACAAGATCCAGCTTGTGCAAGAATTAAAGCCGCGAGACCATGCAATGCGTCGTGATTTTGGTGTATGGGCCGAAAATGAGATTGATCTCGATGCTGATTTTCATCGCAAAATTTTGTTCAGTGATGAGGCTCATTTTTGGTTGAATGGCTACGTCAACAAGCAAAATTGCCGCATTTGGAGTGAAGAGAATCCACATGAGACCCTTGAGACGCCATTACATCCACAAAAACTGACTGTTTGGTGTGCTCTATGGGCCAGTGGAGTCATTGGGCCATACTTCTTCCGAAATAATGCTGGAGAGTCAGTTACCGTTAATGGAGACCGGTATAGAGCCATGATAACCGACTATTTTGTTCCCGAATTGGATGGCATGAATGTGGATGAGTTGTGGTTCCAACAAGACGGCGCTACATGCCACACACCGCACGTCACAATCGATTTATTGAAGGAAACATTCGATGAGCGCATAATTTCGCGGAATGGACCTGTCAATTGGCCACCAAGATCGTGTGATTTGACACCATTGGATTATTTTCTTTGGGGATATGTGAAGTCGCTCGTCTACGCCAACAAACCAGAAACGTAAGGGGACTTGGAAGCCAACATTCGTGGCGTTATTGCCGACATACGGCCCCATATGCTCGAAAAAGTGGTTCAAAATTGGACCTGTAGAATTGGCTTTATTCGAGCTAGCCGCGGCGGCCACATGCCCGAAATCATATTTAAACATTAATGGCATAAAATTATCGTTCCAATAAAGCTAAATTGATGGACATTAAAACGATTTTCTTGTGTTTTATTTCAATTCAAAGCTCTATACCTCTAAAAAAAACACCCTTTATTTGTTTTGTTTTCATAAGGCATAAATTGGATAGATGCTTCAAACGTTACGCCTTATGAGGATCATTTCAAGTTATTGCATACGCCAACTTTGAGTTATCGCTCAAAAACTGCTGATATATTCAATTTGCGTCAACTTGTCAATGGAGCTTTTGCTGAACCTGAGTTCTTTCTGAACCTGACCTGTTTAACTATGTTCATATAAAAATTGAATGTAATTATAATCACTTGATTTGTAAGCCTATTAGTGGAATTAATTATATGATCGCAGCGCACTTTACTCGTATGACAACCCTTATTAATAATTTCGAATTCAAACGGTAAACTCAAACTTAGGTTGATAGCTAACTGTAGCCCATTCATTGTTTGTTGACTGGGGTTTGCTGCATGTTGCATTTTTTTCATCCGAAGTTTGAACACTACTGCATGTTCCCCGACATTAAATCATATGAATGTGCAAAACCAGCAAACATTTTTAGTCGCCGAAGAGTCATGTTTTCAATCACCGAGAAAAACTGTGCATGTGTAGCGAACCGGCACAGCGATGCGCGTATAAATCATAAGGAAGAATGTCAAGCGATGATTGCTGAGAAATAAAATTTTATAATATATTATTTTATGTTTTAACTACCTGCATTGCTCATACCACTAAATCTGATCTGAATTAAAATGTCTTTTACTGTAACTAATGATAAAATCTAAACAACATTTTATGCTTCTCTGTTTAATGCTATGCAAGAAACGTCACAAAAAATAACTGCAAATCTTAATGGGGGGGGGGGCAAGAATTATAATTCCACCACTATTAGATGGGCTTATTGAATAATGTACTGAAAAATAACTAGTATCAGATCCTCGGGAGGAGACTATGCCCTACCCAGCCTTACTGAATTGATATCAACACAAGTAATAATGCGGTTAGAATGAAACAAAATTCAGATTTATATGAAAGGCTTACGAAAAGTTTATCGCACAATTTTAATTAAATTTATCAAGCTAAAAATATGTTCCGACACCACCTTCCTCAATTCATGGACATTCATGTGCTTCCTCTATTGTAATAATTGACACAAGACATCCATGTCTTTTGGTCATTAGATGTATGCCTCTACATTCTCCGCGTGCAGCCACTCCAGCCTGTCGAAGACAAGGCAAAATAAACGTATCAGCTAAGATTGATATTGATACATAAAATGTTAACTGCTATAATAATTTATATTTTCTGAATTAAAAAGTTGGCGTGTGAATGATTTTTTTCTTGTTTTTTTTTCGTTTAAAATTTTTTTTTGCCAAAAAAGGAGATTTTGGCCCACTGTGTAGCGGCGCGCAGTATTTTCAGAGATGCGCAGAAAAAATAATTTATTTCGGCTAGTAACTATTTTACAACCATTCGGAAAAAATAAGGTCTTTGTTTTTTTTTAAAGTTAGAACCTTTTATTTTTGAATGATTTTTGTCTTAAAATTGAACAGAAATCGGTGTAGCCGCTAGAGAGCTTTTAAGGAAAAGTTCACCTACGTTACTTCTCGTAATTTTTATATGAATTTCATAAAAAGATATCTGAAAATGGAGATTTTCCACCATCAGAGGGCCTCTAGTGACTACATTGATATTTTCCACATTATATGACGAAAAGCATTGAAAGTTGAACGTTCAACCTTGTAAAAAAGTCAAAATAAATTATATCAAAGAAGTTATTATTTCCTTAATATTAGTATTTAAAACCTCTAAATAAACCTAACCAAATAAACAAGCAAATATTTTTATCGTAGCTTACGAAAAAAATGCTACCAATTTATTAGTTTTCCGAATTTTTATCAAACCATTCTTTTCGTTTCAAAATATATGAAATAACAATTTTTTTACCAGTTTCATCCGACATGGGCTTCAAAGTTTTATAGATCAAATTATCTCAACATGAGCTACTAATATATAAAATTCAGAAAAATGAATTTTGTTTTTCGTTTGAGGTGAAATGTCCCATTAACAGCCATGGTCAAATAAATAGCACATTTTTTTCTTAAGTTTAAAAAAATCAATTTTATTGAGAACTTATTTTTCCAGAACTAAGGAGACACATACTTAAATATAACTTTAAGTATGATCAATTCAGTCAAAATATTATATTGAAATTAAAAATCTTTAAATTATTTAAAAGAAATGAGTTTTGCATAGAAATAGCACAAGTACTAGAATTTGGAAATTTTTTTTAGTTACAGTTTTTGAAAATAATCAAAATACAAAATCTACAGCAGACATCAGAACTTAACAACTGTTATTTTAAGTAAAACGATGAATGATTTCTGATCTTAAATTAGGGAAATTCCAATTTTTTTAACGAATTAATTTTTTTAAAAATTTTTTTGTGCAAATATTTCCAAGCGATTGTCTTATTGCTGTTTTTTTTATTTGTTTTAAATTTGTTTACGCACAAACGATATTAGACAATACATTTACATAATAAAACATATGTGAATCATTTCTTGTTATAACTGAAAACTGCATTCATGGAACTTTAAACTGCAAACTTGAATCATTTTTAATTGGCCAGTCAACACAATTATCAAGTGAAAAACTAATAGCAATCAAGGCGATAATATCCAATTTAACTTCATATGAATGCATTTATAGTTAGAGAGCCGGTGAACATTTTAGTTACACGATTTTATCGTCGTTGGTATTGATATGTACTAAAGTTAAGATTAATGCGAATTAGCGAAAGTGAAGATAGCGCCCCTTTTCTAAAATAATTTTGTATATTCAGCTATTTTATAGCGTCTGCCTTTAAAACATTGTTTTAACGGCATAGCATAGATAACGAACATTAAAGAGGCAGACGTCCACACTGCTTCAGTTTTAATAAAACAATTGTGAATATACAAAAGAAAATTATATTAAATAATTTTATAATATTTTTTCCAGAGTTTTGTTGTCATCAATATGACCTCCAGAAACTGAGATTGTAGGCTGACGTGTAGAGCTTTGATTTTCAAAAATATATGATGCTGTATATAAGAAAATTTACGATTTTGGTTAGTTTCGTATATTTATTTAAGGGACAGAAAATTTTCTCATATATAAGTAATAGTTATAGTTGAAAAGCTTAAGCTTTTCGCTTCAGACCCAACTTTGAATTTACCAATTATATTACCATACTGATGCTTAGGTAGATATGTGTAATAGATTGGAATGTAAAATTTTTTGGATAAATATATAAAAAAATTCAAAAAATCAGCACTGGAATCGTCTGCCTTCCCTATTTTTATGTTTAATATAAGTTAAAGAATCAGTCAGCTAAGAGGCAGACGCGATAAAATGATTTATAACTAAATTTTTTATTTAAATTTTAGAATATTGTAATATTTAAATGCAGCAAAAAGTTGCAGATGTTGTTTCGCTCGTTATTTTGGACATAATTCATATAGCTATCCCAATCTGGCTTACGATCAAATAGCTTTAATTTTTATGTATCAATAAATTAAGTAAATAATACCAAAGACATCAACAAAAAAGTCTGCCTTATGCATTTATTTGTTTTTGTGCTTAGACACATTTTTGAAAATTAGAGACAGACGCGATAAAATTGTTAAAGGTACAAATTTTTTATGGTTTTAAAGTAGCTTCAATTAATAACGTAGTGACAATGCAATTGCAACCTCTTAGACACGACTAAAACACATAAAAAACTCATTCACTGGATCCCTACCTATTAGAAAAGATCAAGTTTTATGGTCATTATTATACTGTTTAATTCAAACAAGTTCTAAGTTAAAATAAAAAATTCATAAAATGACTCTTTTCATAAAATTTAATGGAAATAAAATGTGTGCAACAGTTGCAATTTAACTCAGATCATTCGTGGTACTGCATCACTAACATCCGAGAAAAATTTTATAAAATTTTGCTTAGCAATTTCACATAATTTTCATTATATTCTCATTTGTACTATGAGTTTAAAATGAATTTTTTAATTATATTTAATCTTTTATTTGTGTCATTATCCATTGGATATGGCGAAGGAGCAGCGACAAAGCACTCTGAATCTCTAGCAGCTGATTCTGCTGCAAGTCAGAAAAAATTTGAAATATGTAAGTTTTAAAAACGGCATTTTAAAAAATTTTAATAAAAATATAATTGGAACAATGTTTAATAAGAAATCGGCAAGCATTCGCGGCACGATGTGTAACCACATTGATTCGATACGTTGGTATAGATTGTTGAAAAGGTCGAAAATGTTGCTGTACATTGAAAAAGTCAAATGACGTTAAAAGGATAAAAATGGAAAAGTGGAAAAATTTTTATAAAGTGAAAAATATTGAAACGCTGCAAAATTTTGGAAAATATTGATTATGTGGAAAAATGTTGAAAGTCAAAAAAATGTTGGTAAAGTTGAAAGATGTTTAACGTTTTCGAAAAATTATTGAAAATCTCGAATAATGTTGAAAAAGTCGGAAAAGTTGACAAATTTGTATAAGTCGAAAAATGTTGAAAAAATGTTGAAAAATGTTGGAGAAGCTGAAAAATGTTGTAAAAGGTTGATATGATCCAAAAATGTGGTAAAAGTTGGCAGATGTTGAAAACAGCTGAAAAAATTTCGAAAAAGCTGTAAAATGTTGATATGGTTGAAAAATGTTGAATAAGTCGAAAAATGTTGAAAAAATGTTGAAGAAGCTGAAAAATGTTAAAAAATGCTGATATGGTCGAAAAAATTTCAAAAACTTGGCAGATGTTGAAAACAATTTGAAAAAGTTGAAGAAGATACAAAATGATGACATGTTTGAATAAGGTTGAAAAAGTCGAAAAATGTGGAAAAACATGAAAAATTGTTGAAAAAACTGAACAATGTTCAAAATGTTAAAGAAAGTCGAAAATATTTTGAAGAGGTTAAAAAATTTTGATAAGGCTACCCAAAGTATATTAAGAAGTTGATTAATGTTGAAAACGTTGAATTTCAAAAAAAGTTGGAATATTTTGATTAAGTTGGAAAATGTTGAAAAATGTTGAAAAAATTGAAAAAGTGTTGAACCTACCAAAAAAATGTTAAATAGGTCGAAAAATGTTGAGAAAATCGGGAAACCCGAATATGTTGTAAAAGCCAAACAATGTTAAAGAAAGTCGAAAAAATGTTGATAAGGTTAAAAAATGTTCTTAAAGATAAAAAATGTTGATGAGTTAAAAAATGTTGAAAAAATTGATAAATTTGGAGTAGGTAAAAAAAAAAATTTTTTTTTTTTTTTTTTTTTTTTGTTTTATTCTCTTTATTTGCAATCTGTTAATGTAAACAATAAGCAAATTTAATAATAGGTAAATTTAACAATAATACAGCGTAAAAAAACTAATTTACGATATCTTCAAAATACAAACATATACTATATTTATATAAATTATCTTAATTACAAATTGGAATTAAACTATTTTATTATATAAATGGCAAATCTAAAATATGTAATCTGTTTAACCTTCTTACTTCATCACTTTCATCCAGCAGGCTAATAGCTAAAAGATTAGGATGGTTACTAAGCCTTTCAAGGTACCTAGTGCTAAGCTTTTTAATTTCTTCGTGGATAGTTGGCATATTAAGGTCTCGATGTAGTGCATTATTGGTAACAAACCAAGGAGCATTAGTAATAAGTCTAAATATTTTAGATTGGTATCGTTGTAGGATTTCTATATTAGAATTTTTTGCAGTACCCCATAATTGTATTCCATACGTCCACACTGGTTTGAGAATTGCCTTATAAAGCAGCAATTTATTGTTTAAGTGCAATTCTGATTTTGGGCCAAGAAGCCAGTACATTTTTTTTGTTTTCTTGTTCAAGTGTTCCCGTTTCGCTTTAATATGGTTTTTCCATGTTAATCTTCTGTCTAAATGCAAGCCAAGATATTTAACTTTGGTGCATTTTGGAATTTGTGTGCCATTTATGAATACATCTGGACATTCTCCCCTTCTCATCGAAAATGTAATATGCGCTGATTTTTCATTATTTAAATGTATTTTCCATTTCTGTAACCAATTTTGTAGTTTGTACAGTTCTATTTGCAAGAGATTAGAAGCATCAGTTGGTGTGTCCATAGAAGCTAATAAGGCGGTGTCATCAGCATATGTGGCAACTGTAACGTTTTCCGTAAGTGGCATATCTGAGTTATAAATTGTATACATCGTAGGACCAAGAACACTTCCCTGAATCACTCCAGCCAGTATATGATGAATTCTAGACCATTCTCCGTTTACGTTCACATAGAAGCATCTGTTATTTAAGTACGATTTTAATACAAAGTAGAATGGTGCCGGAAGCAAAGACTTCAATTTAAATAATAACCCTAGGTGCCAAACTCTGTCAAATGCTTGTTTTATATCTAAAAACACAGCTGAACAATATTTTTTATCTTCCAAAGTATCTGTTACTTTCTTTATGATACGATGGCATTGTTCAGGTGTGCCATGTTGATTTCGAAACCCAAATTGGTACTCAGGAATAATGTTATTCATTTCTAGCACTGGTTTCATTCGTCCTAAAAATATTCTCTCGAATACTTTTGAGAATGTGGCTAGCAGACTTATTGGTCGATAAGATGTTGATGCACTTTCAGGTTTATTTGGCTTGGGAATCATAATAACTTCCGCACATTTCCATTGTGTTGGAAAATGATAAAGTCTCAGTATGCAATTAAATATACGCGTTAGAAACTTAATACTTTTTTCAGGCAAGTTTTTGGCTATATTAGCATCAATTTTATCATAACCTGGAGATTTTCCTTTCCCAAGGTTCAATATTTCATTTTTGACTTCAGATGGCACAATTTGCTTTATTGGTAAATCCATTTGACAGGGGACGTCAAGAAATTCAATTATACTTGAATCGCTTCTCGTATCATTTGCAGAAAATGGTCGAAATTGTTTTTCTAAGAGGGACGAAAACGCGTCAGCTTTACTTTTTGATGATCTGCACCAAGTGTTATTTGTGTCTTTGATTGGAACATTTCGCTTGACTGGTCGTTTCAGGTATTTCGTGGAATTCCAAAGACAATGTTCATCATTTTTTGTAACGTCTAAGTCCCTCAAGTACTTGGCAGTTTTTTCATTTTTCAACTCAAATAAGCGTTTTTTAAGTTGGTTAGTTGCTTGATTAAGGATACGTTTGTCTAAGGGACTCCTGCTCAATTTCCATATGCGCCTGAGCCTGCGTTTATTACGTATTAGATCTCTTATTTCAGCAGATATAAAAACTCTATTTTGTACTCTAGAGCTCTGAGAGCTATTTGTGACTGGAGTAGATAGAAATGCAGCTTCATGAATTAAGCTTGAGAACATTTCTACAGCATCATCTAGTTCTTGGCCATTTTTTATTGGGTAATTTAAATTGAGGTTTCTGTCCATCCAATACCTGAAGGACTGAAGGTCAGTTTTTTTTGTAAAAATATTTATACGCTTAGTAGTATTGCTTAGTTGAGTGCAAAAGTTGACTATTAAAGCTGAATGATCAGAACTTAGATCATCGTTATCAGTAATATCAAGACAACTACTGTGAATGCCAGAATACACTATAAAATCCAGTAAATCGGGAATTTTCAACGGGTCAGTGGGCCAATACGTCGGTCGACCAGTAGATAAAATTTGGTACTTCTTTTTTAAAATGCATTTATACAGCTCTCGGCCCTTAGGGTTAACAAGTCGAGAGCCCCACCAAGGGTGTTTAGCGTTAAAATCGCCTCCAACTATAAAGCGACCACCAAGGGAGTTAAAGAAATTTTCGTAGTCTGGACACAGAACGTTATGCCTAGGAGGAAAGTAAACCGCATAAATTGACAATTCACCTTGGTTAGTTTTTACTTTTATTCCCGCAGCTTGTAAATACGGATATCTAAATTCTTTAATAATATCATATTTAATTGAAGATTTAACTAAAATTGCAGAACCAGCATGTGCTCTGTTATCAGGATGGTTAGCAGATATTAAATCATAACCTTTTATTCGAAAATATGATCTTGATGTAAAGTGGGTCTCGGATATAAGAAGTATATCAATAAAATACATTTTTAAAAATATTTCACTTTCGTCAGTATGATTAGAAAGCCCATTGGCATTCCAGAGAGCAATTCTTACATCTAATTGCATAATTTACTGACTATTAGAGACATCATATTTAATAAGGTGTTCGTTAATTCAATTTGCTTGTTTAACATTACTTCTATCCTTTGGAATAGGTTTTTTTCATTTTCATTGGAATTATTTCCTTTAAGTGCATTTGCGTAGGAGCTACACGAGTTTGTTGAGTTAATATTTATATGTTGGTCATTAGTAGAAAGAAATGGATATTTCTGCTGGACAGGCTTTGGATTGTTTATTCTCTTATTAATCAATTCCTGGTATACTTTGCACCCTTTATAATTAGCAGTGTGGTTTTGTAAACAATGCACGCATCGAGGAATGGAGTTATTATTCATAACGCACTCAGCAGTTGGATGATCTAGAGCACATTTAACACATCTAAAAGCTTTTTTACAGTATGCTTGCGTGTGACCAAATTCTTGGCAACGATAGCATTGAACTATATCTTTTGTTTTCCTTGGAGGTTCCACAGTAACTATAGCACTATTTATATGGCGAATGTCAAAAATATTTTTGTTGTTAGCACTTGGTTCAAGGTCAACAAAAAACATTGCCAGAGGTTCTTTAGTATGGCTACTTTTTACGTTCCATATACTTCTAACGTTGTGCTCCTTGGTCACGAGCACAGATTTTATGTCTGCCATAGGAGTCGAATGATGAATACCTTTTATAACTACTCTATATGCACGTTCTTGCCTAATTTGATAAGTATGGAAACTTTTTTTTTTACATTCAAAATACTTAACAATCTTTCTATAAGAGTCTATGTTATTAACCATTAACTTAACTTCCCCATTTCTTAGTGACTTATAACTAAAATCTTTTATAGATATAATAGTAGTTATGTTATTAACCATATTTTTAATATCATTTACATCGGGAATGAAGATAGGTGGTGGTTTTATAGCTTCGGTTTGATTAGCACTGTCTTCTGCCGCTTGTTCGTTTTCATTATCGAGCAGTACAAATCTGTTTCCATTAGAATTAGTTGCAGTCACATTAGAAATGATTCGACGTTTTGGAAGCACATTAGTTGGTGAGAGTAAAGCTCTTTTTTTGCCTTAGGTACTTGCCAATTACACTCGTACAAATCATCGTTTTCTTCTTTGTCAGTATCAGCATCAACATCTGCATCAGACATAATGCCTATGGTTGTTTTTGCTTCTTAAGAATTTTTCAACTTTGTTTACGTTTAACTAAAAACCGCCGTTATTGCTTTTATTACTTATTTTTATTGAAAACAAATACTTGAAGAGAACACACGTCTGATCACAATCGCAGTCAATACGAGACTCTAAAAAAAAAAAAAATTAAAAAAAATTTTGAAAAACGTGAAACAGTTGAAGAAATTGAATGATTTTGAAATGAAATTTGAAAAATTTAAATCATATGTGGTAAGCTTACATTTAATAATCATTTTAATATACCTTCCCACAGTTCATGGCATTGCTGCCTGCAATCAAAATGATGCCAATCTCAACGAGTGTCTCAAAAGTGTTTTTCAAGTTTTGCAACCACATTTAAAAGATGGCAACAAAGAGCTTAATATACCATCGATCGATCCATTTGCACTTAATCGCACCACTTTTGAGTATAAAAATGGTGCTGTAAAAGGACGTATCACAGTAAAGGATGCACTAATTTATGGTTTTCCAGCAATAAAATTTGAGGATTTAGATTTTAAAATTAATGGAGACAAAATTGCATATATTGCTAAGATTTCTTTACCAGTGATTAATATCATTGGCAATTACAAGGCGGAAATAGATTTTAATAGTGTGAAATTAAAACCACGCGGCACATTTAATCTGACAATGAGTAAGTTTTTGTAAAATGAAATATTAAGATAAGTGCCTAAAGATATGCAAAATATATTTAAAAATTTAATGCTTACATTTAATATTGCTTTTAACAATTTTATATTGCATATTTCTAAGGTTCAGATTCATATATTTGCATATGTATATTTTTTACTGCATTTCATAGCCGAAGTGAACATAGAAGAAACAGCCGAGGGTGAACTGTATGAAAATGATGGGCATCGTTTCATGCGTCTAAACAAACTTGATGTTCAGCCTGTTATTGGTAACTTAAACTTAAATGCAACAGGCTTGTTTCCAGATCCAGAATTGAGTAGGTTTTAAGTAAAGAAACAGTTTCCAAAATAAAAAATAAAAATTTGTCCATTTTAGGTGAACTCGTCCTAAGCGTTACTAATCAGTATTGGCGTCAAATCTATAGCATCATGTTGCCAGAGACGAAGAAATATTGGGCACCAATGTTATTGCGACTCATAAATCAGTCATTGGCAGAGGTGCCTTTTGATTTATTCGTGAAGAATAAATGAAATGCACATAAGCAATGGAACAAGTTTCTAGCTTAAGTCTTTTGTTTTACACTTCTCTTTGGAAATTTTTGTTCCATTTTATTTTTGTTTCTCATTTTGTTTAGTTAAGATTCCTCACTCTTGTGAGCGCCTCATTGTTATGAATATGAACTTAAAAAAATTTATAAATAAAATTAAGGGGTAATGATTTATAAGTCAAATGTTTACTTATTTTTACGTTTACACATCATTGAACCATGCAATTTGCTGACAACTTGTAGCAACTTCAACTTTAGACCAGAAATTTTAAGCCATAAATTACTATCAATCAGCTTGTTGACAAACCTTAAATCGTTTAACGTTAATAACAGATGTGTACATAAATACTTTTTATTGCGAAAAGCAAGTAAATTAAATAATCAAGGTTAAACGTGTTAAAACTTTTGATTGACTTTTTATTCAAAATTAATGAACTATAAAAAAACTTTGAAGGTTTAAATAATTTAATGAAAATATAACAGCACATAATTTTTTCAAAGTACATTAGGAAATGCATTGCATTAACGCTGTAATGCGCTAACCTAAAGCTACCGTCGTCATAAGCTTCAGAGTGTGACGATTCACTAAAACCCTCATGCTCCTCTATCTACCCTGGGACTGCGTTAGCATTGCTTCGGAGTAGGGCCCATGATTTGTCCTCAAATCATATACCTGCGTCTAGGTCGCACTTATTTTTCCTGAGAATGTCTTCAGTAAATCCTGCAACTGCATTCCAGTTTTTTTCGCTTTGCACCATCCTTTCTATCACGTTATCAGCGTAGTACTGGCCGACTAATTCCTGTGAGGCAGCGCGTTCGTTATTTCTTATAATAGAAACTAAGTGAGATAATAATTTACCTCGCCAAAGTCTCTCTCGAACCATCTTCTTATGCAAGGGATTATTCTTTTTGTCCATCTGCCGTTGATTTCTGAGCTATATCTGTCCTCACTAATATGTGTTACATAATTTTACGTACTCATTTTAGTATAATTAATTTTAATATAGAGAGAACAGCATTTAATGCATACATAATTACTTATTGAGACTAAATTAATTTATTTTTAATAATTAATTATTTAAATTGAGACTAAATGAGACGAATTGAGATAACTAAAGACTAAGGTATAGTTTCGTTGCTACCCTTCATGCCTAAAACTATGTCATTCCGGTTGAATGCTTGGTATTCGGCGTCTGAGATGGTATTTGGCCACCAGACATTTAGTATGCGTCTTAGGCATTTGTTGACGAGCACTTGCAGATTGTTGAGCCAGGTCTCAAATTTGTTTAGCTGAGAAAACACGCCGATCATAGTTATGATATTGCCTGGACATGCAAGCTTGTCAACATGTTCGATGTCATTACTGCCAGAAAAAATTTAAGAGAAAAATTGTGATAACGCTGCCATTTATGCGAACGACACACAAAGTGCATGTTTGCTCTCATATTACATATCTATGTCATCCAAATCGTAATGCCTTCAAAACGCATTACAGAGTAAGGCTTCTGGTTAACCAAAGTTTCATTTTGTGTCAATCTCAACACGTGAATTTATCTTGTCTATTCTCAAATTTTGTGTACGTAACGCTTTAAGTTCGTTGCTCAAGTCTTTTGTTTACACTGCCGTTTAACAAGCAATTTTCAACATTTCTTTATCTAAATATACTTAAAGTAAGTGAAAAAAGCTCTTACTTGAAATGTTTTACTTAACTAACAGCGACATTTAAGAGTTGCTTACATAACGACCTTGAAAAAGAATGTGTTAATTGTGAGGTATGTATGTAGATTTTAATAAAAAAAAAGTTAATAAACCATAGCATCAAATAGATGGATAGAAATGGTGCAAAAGAAATACAAATAAAAAAAGTTCGAATTTTATCAAGTTCCGCAAAAAAAAAATATATAAAATTTCGAATGTTTGGGTGGGCAGTTTGTAAAGCAAAACAAATAATATGCATCGTTATCAATTTGAGGAAAAAGCAAATGAAACAATGAAATTTATTTATATTTGTGACACGCAAATTCGGCACATACATATTATTTAAGGCTAACAGCAGTCGCATATTAAAATCATGTTATGCCCTTAGGCTTAAAGCAACATACCAACAATATGTAGGTGAAAAATAACTTACAATTTCTTATTTAAAAAACGATGGACATGTTACGCCAACGCACTGTGGGATAAAAAATTTTGGTGCAGAGCAAATCAACTTGTAATCAACTATTTTTTAATAGACTTAAACGGAATTTTTTTAGGCGACAGTAAGCAGAAATGAGAAAAGAAACTTATTAGTAGCGATATTTGAACAGTCGCATTCATTTTATCCCACCGTGCGACGACAACAAAAGGTAACTCCCATTTTTAACACATTTTGTATGATCACAAAAAACGTCATCATGAAATTTTGAGTTAACAAGACAACAATCGTAGTCAGTAAACGTTGTTTTCAATTTGAAATGTTTTTTGTACAAACACTAACCACATAATTTATTGAAGTATCAAAAAAATTCCCACTATTTAAAATTCCCAATATGTACAATGTTGTGATTTTTTTTTTTTATAGAATTTTTTGTTTTTTTTTCTTTGATTACATTTTGCAATTCTGAACTTATCAATTACTGCTAAAGTTATGTCAGAGGATTGGCGCTATGTCTGCATACAAAGCAACAGTCATTCAAATGGAAATTTACTGAATTATTTTATATTTATTATTTGTCGCATTAAGCGGCTAATTATTTTGTTTTGATTGATATTGAGGTGTTTCATCTTAATATCAGCAATGTGAGCTGCGTTTTAAATTAAGTTGTTAGTTGATGATATCAGTTTGCAGTTTTTTATTACACTGGGTAAAGATTTCTTTGATTTTTTTAGGTTTCATTATAATATATAAACTTTTGATAGGTTTATAAAAAATTATTTTTAAGAACATTGTTCTGGATATCAAAATTAATAGTTTTTGGCCATTGCTCTCTGGTTCATTATTTGTAGCTATGCACAAAACGCAGATGCAAGTTGTTCAACCTTAAGAACAAAACCAATGACCAAGGGTACTTTTAGGACGCACTAGTAATTTTAGAAGTTGATTTCCTGATTGAATAAAATCACTGACTGATGTCAGTTTAGGGTAATTTGAAAATGGTTAAAGTTTTTTCATACGTTCTTAGGAGCGGTTCGCAAAGCAACAAAATTTCCTAAGAGTCAGCTGTAAAACTCAAAAGTAAGTCATTTCTTATGATTTTTTTTCCTCATATTTTTCATTCCTTTGTATATTTTTAATTATTTAAGCTTTAGGAAAAAACTTGCGAACGTTTGTTCGGTTTATAAGTTTATTCAGAAAGTTTGAATAAAATGCTGCATGGGCAGTTAAGAAGTGGTGCTGGAAGGGCTGTGTATATTAAAAATTAACTTTTCTTTTCATGAAGAACAACTTTGCGCCAGTCATTAAAGCTCTTAGACTTGAAATAAAAAAAGTCGCTTGTAACCATGTCAAGTACCAGTAAATTTACATTTATCTCAAAACACTTATGCATAGGTCAAAATTTGATGGCAGATTCTAGTTCAGCGACTCCAAACTACACTAAATTGATATC
Organism: Meiosimyza decipiens; assembly: GCA_963680825.1. Lineage (NCBI taxonomy): Eukaryota > Metazoa > Arthropoda > Insecta > Diptera > Lauxaniidae > Meiosimyza > Meiosimyza decipiens. The sequence goes on along the minus strand of OY804260.1, from coordinate 16,837,447 downwards.
AGTCGATTTGACGCCAAGTTTTAGGTCTCATTTTTGTACACAAATGTAATATTAGAGTTTAGCTACTACAGCTATAAGCCATCTTAGCTATGTTACTAGCAAAAAATTATGAACGGTATAAAGAAAGAGAACATTGCGCTAAATATTTTTGTTTGCTTTAATAAATTTGTGTGAAAAAGTATATAAAGTGTTTCTTAGGCTATCGTAAAAATACCCAATTTTTGACTTTAGTACCTAGATAATTTAATGCCATTTATAATTAAAGTATAGTCTAGGACATATAAGCGCCACAATTGGTCAATATAAACCGCAGTCTTCGAGCAATTGAGTACTTTTTTGCGAAATAAAACGAGCCATGTTCATGTTCAAGAACTTAAAGCACAAGAAAAAATGCTATTTTACTAGTGGTTTTAGTTTTGTCAGTATTTTTGCTTACAATGATCAAACAATTTCTACTTTTTTGTATAAAAACTGATTTATGATATCAACGAAAATTTAGCAGATGAAGTTAAATTGCATCGATACCTCTGTTTTCAATATATTTTACATACCAATTTTGATATTTTAAGAATTTTAATTTTGTTACCCAAGGAAGACCCATTACATTTTAGAGCTTCGGCGATTTAACTTTTTTTCTCACAAGACACACAATTTTGTAACACTGTGTAAATGAAACTTGTAAGCTACGTTTTACGCTTACAACTAACGAACTTATCTATAAGCGAGTATGTTATGTTACTGCGTTTAGTAGACGACTAGGAGTGGTAAAGGAAATGATGCTGGTGGTCTGCATAATAAATTTGATTGTAATTATTTTACTCTTTATTATTTTTTATTATATATTAGCTCTTATTAAAACGATGCGTTAATGATAATTTCATCAGTAAAAATTCTTTCAAGAAAACACTGCCCTTATACTTTTCTGATTTTTACAAGTTTCTTTAGAAAATTTTTGGAAAAAAGCCAAATGTGAATCTCTTCGGTTTATCTCCTCACGGAGCATGGTGACTCCACAAAACACTTCCAATCTGCGCAATCAGTAGCGAGTGCCTTAAAATTTGCCAGGTTTAGTTAATTACTGCTTCAGTGATCATTTATAGCAATGATTCGACTTTCATCGAATGCTGCAATAATATAGAAAATGATACAGTGCCACCACGGTCAATGCAACCTTCGATAAATGTAACCCTCGATAAATGCAATTTCTCAATCTTCGCAACGAATAAATTTCTTTCATTACAGACTCAGACTCGCTTATTACAAAATATGCCATATATGCAGCATTTGTCCTGGAAATTGCATAATGTTGAGAGCTGAGGAATATCCCAGGGTGGAAAAATGTTTAAACAAATGGTTTCTTAGGCATAGAAATAATTATTTTCTTTCGATGAATTGACGTTATTTTATATTTAATATTTTTCTTATGAAATATCTATGCCCGGTTACCTAATATTTTTTAACCCATCATTGTAACTTAATTTTTATTAGTTGCATTAACCGAGACCGCACTGTATTATAATTTAACAAACTTTTGTGGACACAAAATTTTCTGTCATTACCAAGCAAATTTTTCCATTTTAAAATCCGCCAAAAAATGAGAACGTGCTTGGATTTTTTAATCGCTTGCTTAGATCTGCAGTTTCTACCTTGAAACTGCTGTCGTGGCGTTGTTGAAAATGGCAATGACAATTAGCGCTGTCAAGCAATTTACTGGTGGTGCGCATGCGTGCAGTTTTTATTTTATTTAATACAAAAATTTCAAATTTGTGATGTACATTGAAACATTTTTAACTTTTAACTTTTATAGATTAAGGGTTTTGCTAAATGAAAACCAAATATATTGCCATTGTTAGATCTTATAATTTTGTGTATAATTTTTCTTAAGTATTTACTTTTTAAATAAAATATTAAGATATTTAAATTAATAAGACTGTTCTCCTTCAAACATTCAAACATTTAATAAATTTGTTTCTTGAAATGATCGATGAATATCTCGCATAAAATTTACAATTCCTTTTACCATCTGGAATATCAAGATTTGTAGCAGGCAGAACGAGTATGTTGCTAGCAACAAAATCATTTAGCAACATTTACTATGCAACTTAATCGACACTTTGCAAACAAAACATAACACCAAACACCGAAGCTTTTCGTAAAGCACACAACTCGCACTGCCTGCATATGGTGCAAAAGCTCATTCAAGCCAATATACGATTACCAACGATAAGCGCAGCAGCAACAAAAACAATATTTGCCAAAGTTTACGCCACTGCAATAGTCGAAGATAAAAAAAAAGTCAAAATTTTTTCATTTTGTTGTAAATTTTTCATATTTGATTTTTGTTTTTGTATAAAAACTATAAATAAACGCTTAAGAGGCTCATTTCAAGATTTGTGAGCATTGCGACAACAGTGTGGTTGAAAAGTGAAAAAGAAAACAAAATCGAATTTAAAAAAAAATATATTATTTGATTACATAAACTTTTTTTTTTATTTTAAATATTTACAACAAAGTCTACGAAAGAAAACCGAAAAAAAAAAATTTCAAGCCGGTTTTAAGCCAAGTTTAAAAATACAAGCTCTGTGCGGATTGTTTAACAGTTAGAAAATTGCAATAAAAGTTGAAATATAAAAAAAAAACCAAAAAATTTAAAGTTTAAAATTTAAACAAATTCATAACAACAGCAACAATAGCAGCAACAGCTTTTTGCAAACATGAAAACCGTGCAATTATTTTTGATCTTTGCTGTTGCAACAGTCGGAAGTTTAGTTGTCAACTTCGTGAGCGCTGCTGATTTTGATGAGTATGCAACACAGCCAATTCCAGCTGCAGCAGCAACAGTAGAAACAAGCGATGCAGCAGCAGCTGTACCGATTGATGCTGCAGTTGACGCAGCTGATTTTGATTTAGGTGCAAGTGAGTGCAAGCTAATTATTTCTTTCAGTTTAGTTTAATTTATTATTAATGGTACATAATTTTTGTTTTTTTTCTTGTGTTGATTTATTTTTTCTTTTGCTTATTTCCAACATGGGTCGGTCGGGCACCACACCAATGTTTAAATTTGTTTTGTTTGACATTAATTACGTGTTTTTAATTTTGTACTATATTACCTTTGCTTCAATGAGTCGCGTTGCACATAAAGCTTTTTTTTGTTTCGTGATTTTTTTTTTAAATTATGCTGCTGCTGGTATTGCGAACTGCAATGTATATGTTGCAATTGCAAAAATAAAACGAGTTTGTGCCTTTAGTTTTTTGTTTTGGGCAAACCAAACTGCATTGCAATGTTTCTTCTTTTTTTTTTGTAATTGTATAAATTACAATGCATTGTTTTTCTTTAAAAATTGTTGCTACTTTTCGTTTTAATATTTTGATTGATATGCGTTAAAGAAACAACTTTTTTATTATGACATGCTGTTGAGCGAAAAATTAATTGAAATGAATTTGAGTTTAAAACAATGCACAAATACCACAACAGCTTTTATAAAGTCAGTGCATGCTATGGGTGACTAAAGTTATTTTATTGTTTTTAGTTTACCATGATTTTGGACAATTTCTAATGTATGTATAAGTATTAGTGAAGAAGTGTTTCGACAAATATTAACTACTAACTGGCTTTGCAGTTGTTGTTCTGTCTTTACCGGTAGTTGGCACGATGAGTTTAGTATGGCTAGAGTCCTTGTATAAGAAAGTCTGGAAAGGAAAAGAAAGGAAATGTTGTTGGCGCAAATGGAGTGTGGGCAAGGAGATCGAATAATTGCCGCGCCAATGAACAAGCGCGTAAAAATGCAGGTTACTTGAGTAAAGAAAAATAAACTATTTGATGTTTAAAATTGAGCATTGGTTATAACAAATCAAACTCAAAGTTCAAACACTCAATTTTGAAAATAAAATAGTTGAAAATATAAAAAATTTCGGTCTTTCTCATATAGGAGACGCTCATTTTTTCATTGAAATTTACATTATCCCTGAAACTTTTATTTACTATCCAAGTCTCATTCATGTGCATTAAATAGTTGATGAGACATGATGAATTTAATTATTGTTATTTTTCCACACCAAAATATGCTAAGGACCTTCCACAAACGATAAGGAACTTATGTTTTGAGGCTACGAAACTAGCTACTAGACTTTATGATGAATTACGGAAGACATGTTTTGCTGAAACTGTGCGCCGTATGCTACGCCAAGTATGTCTTCAATGAGCGAGTAGCTTGTAAGAAGCCGCTTACAAGCACAGAAATCAAAAAAACTCGACTTGAGTATATTTTTTGAAATTCTGTGTCATAAAAACAGAAATTTTACGGATAATTCCAATATGTTTAGATTCGACATGACCTACGTCTCGCGTTAACTAAATATTGTCATAAATAAAGAGCACCTCGAAGCTACTTTGAAACATGGTAGCGATAGTTGGATGGTTTGAGTCTGTATCTCCGCAACTTTCTTGGGCAATTTGAATATACTTAAAAACAATTAAGTCCAATATGCGCCGAATCTGGGTTTAGGTGAACATTCACGGTTATATCAAGATAATGATGTGAATTACAAGTCGGGAATTCTTCAGACCTGGCTACGAAGGTACTGCCACACATGATAACACCACCGACACAATCACCTGGTATGAACGTGATTGAGAATCAGTGGGTTTTGTGGAACAACAACATTCGCAAGCACAAAATCACAAAAAAAAATGCGCTGAAGAAGGCGCTACCGGAAGAATGGCAGAAAATCACACCAGAAATTGTACAAAAGCTTCTTGATTCAATGCCAAACATGCTCCAGACTCTTGTAAAGGCAAAAGCCTATCACACTAAGTATTAAAAAAAACAAAGAAAACATTAATTTATAAAATTTGTTATTTCTCATTTAATTGTATCATATAAGCTGTGGCATGGAATTTAGCAGTATTTTTAATTATTCTCTTATTAAAAACCAATTTGAACAAATGAACTTCTTGTTTCATATGAGAAATATTCTATAAAAAAGCATTAAAATTTTATCGAATTCTCTTTTGTTTTAAGATTATAACAACTTAAGTTTTAAGGCATAAAATAGGCTATGAGCCACTGTTCTTCTATATTTTTATGCAACTTTGTTATGAAGAACACAAAAAGAAAATGCTATCGACAGTAATTTTGTTAAAATATGACCCTATTTCACATGGTAAATCATGTCATTGTCAAAGGTATATTATATTTTTTATTTCCACGATTTGTATCTAATTTAAAAGACGTTTCTCAGCAACAACTTAATTGATATGAAAAAATGTACAAAATCTGTCTACATGCCGAAATGTACCTCACCACTATTTTTTTTCGAAAGTTTAGTTTTAAAAATAGTAAATTGCAAAATATATTTTTGATTTTATTTAAACGTAGTTTTTTGAAAGAACTATAATTGCACCACTGTTAGATAGTGATGGTCATATTGAATTGATGTATTGAATAATAACTAGTATCAGATCCTTGAGGTGGGCCAATGCTCTACTTAGCCCTACAGAATTGACGCCACTGCTGTGGGTCTCCTTTGCATGACAAATGTCATTTAATTGTTAGTATTTAGAGTCTTACAAATACTTTAAAAGTGACATACATATTTGTATTTGTATTTGTATTTATTCAGAAAAAATATTTATGCAGATAAGATATTATTGAAATCAAAAACATATTTTGTATATTTTGAAACTATATTTATAGCTTAACTTATAAAAAAATGTGCTGGGCATATTTTGACCTATAAAACCGATTTTGTACATCTTTTCAAACTAATTGCATTGTGAAATGGAAAATGCTCAAAATTACCTTTCAAATGAGTTACAAATCATTAAGATCAAAGGCACTGTTTATCTTCAGATATAGGTTCATATTTTAACAAAAAAAATTCTTTCAAATGAGTTATGAAATGTTGCGTAAAAACGTATTTTATGCTCTCCTGTTCCTAGGAATCGGATATGTATTATTTTCCACATATTTCAAACTAACCTCTGGGTTTCCACTTGCAAACTTATCCGACTCGGTCTCTGAGAAAAAGTTTGTGAAAGTTTGTTTATCGAATTTTCATTTTCGAATCCTTTACATTCTTTTACTGAGATTTATTTGCTTGACCAGAATCTGCTAAACAAATATTAAGGAAAAATACCTCTGAGAGTAAGTTGGCTTTGCGCCGGCATATTGCATGTATGCTAAGAAATCATATTTAGTTTTTAGAATAAAAAGCTTGATAAAACTTTATGTAGAAATATTATCAACGAACAGAGTTATATACAATATTTTCAGTATCATTATCGTTAAAGTAGCCAGGGATCTAAATTAGCTTTAGCGAAAAATTTATTTAAGTAAAATACACCACATTTTCATACTGACTCAATAATCACTATTTCAAATTGAAAACTTTTCTCAGTGGACTAGAGTCCACTTTAAACTCATAGTGAAGATCTTTCAAATCATTTGTAGAAAAATAATATTTTCAGAGTTTGCAGATTAGATTCCACAAATGTGACTAAACAGAAATATGAAATAAAATATTTCCATAAGAAATGCTAAATTTTATCGCATATAGCCCTTGGGCTATTAAATCAGGGTTAATATTTGAAGTAAAAACACGAAGGTTTTCATTTCAACTACAGATTTTAAGTTCATAAAATACGTCTATATTATAAACATAATATTTAGAATTAACTAAGCACCTAATATCAATTCCACTTGTGCCTTACAAAAAACTCTCTTAAGTCACGTCCCTGTAATTTTGAGCACACAGCACATTGCTAGATTAAAATTTTCTGTAATTTTAGTGAATTTTGCAATTTTTAATTTTATAATCTGCTACGCATTAAGTTGAAGTTTGTTCTCAAATAGTCACTAAAACATTTAGAAATAAAAAAAACAAAACCGAGTCAAAAACTGACCGCCAATAAATCTGCAACAACATAATTAGAAAAAAGAACACACAGCTGCAATAAATTATTTCAACCTTCATTGCAGCATTTTTCTGTAACATTGAATTGAGTTCGATAGACCACAATTATTTAATTGAAAATCTTTTTCGTCAGAACTTTAATTGAAAGACAAAAAAAGTTAATAAATAAAAAACAAAAAAAAATGCATGTGCAGTTTTTCAAGCGCTACTTTGAAATCAAAGATCAATTTATAAATAAATAATGGCATTGTATTAACCAAGCACGTACTTATTTGGCTCAGAGATTTTAAACTCAATTTTGTAATGAAATTGAATTTTTTGCGCAATGCAACATAATTTAAAAAAAAACAATAGAGATATTTAATTAAAACTTTATATTGTAATTAAAAACATGATGCAAAGGAAGTGAAGAACTTTGACTTGCGCAATTTTTTCGTAAACTAAGTTTTTTGTTTTCTTAATAAATTTATTTGCAAGTCATAAGAAACAGATGTAGATCTTCAGAAATTGAGTTGAACTAAGTACTTGTAATTAAAATTTCGAATTTTAAATTGGTACCATATATTGAAAGTGAAAAACTTATAAGGAACTTTGACTCAAATGATCTGCAATAAAAATAATAACAAAATAAATATATAAAAAAAAATAAAAAAAAAAAGTTCGTGTCTTAAGTCTTTTGTTTTTTCAAAATAATGATTTAAATTGAATATTGTATTGATGCGATAATTTTATGTACAAATTATAGTTTTAATAAAATAAATAAAACACTGACTTAAATTTATAGCGAAAGCTCAAGTTTGTAGCTTAAGTATTATGTTTTTTCTTTATTGATATTGCGCTAGAAACTGAAATTGTTTTGATGAAACAATTTTTTGTAAAAATTAGCTCCATGCAAATGTCGTGAAAAAAATAAAGTACTTTGACATGCATTCCTAGCGAAAGTTCAAGTTCGTGACTTAAATCTTTTGTTTTCATAATAAATTTAAGAAAAAAAAAGATTAAATACAAAACCAACTCTTGGCTGCACACTAAGGTCAGACCAAGAGCTCTCTGCACCAAACATAATCTCAATATCAGTATTTCAGTATCATCACTTCAAGCTTAAATGTGCTCAAAACTCTGTTGTTTGGCATTTGAAGTTATCTACAAATAACTAATGCAATTTTTTTTTTCAAATTTTTCTTGTTGGCTTTTTCCATGAAATGCTATCTCTGCCAGAAGTAAAGTGTGATTAATTTCATACAATGGACTTAAATTAGATGTATTTTAATTGAAAATGTCTAACCTTAAGTGACCAATATTTTGAAGAGCAAATGTCATTGGTCGCAAGTTTTAAATTGAATAGAAATAATATGCCGGAACAAACCATTCAAAGAAATATTGCTTATCTACTTAGTCTGATTGTTGGGTTGAAAAATTGTAGACTTGTGACCATTGAAATAGCTTTAAATCAAAAATACGTAGAAATTAAGTTGTGTCCAGCACACAAAACTCTTATAAGCTTACCAAAAGGGAAACGGTTGGCATTTTAGTTATCTCTAAAAAGAAATTGTTAATGTCCTACAAAATTTACGAAAATCTTTTTGCCCTAACTACTCGTCTTTCAATGACTGCGCTAAAAATGTGTATGCAAATGATGTTTGAACAAATTTTAAATAAGCTTCATACTGATACAGAATGAGAAGGATTTTTGCTCAGTATCAATACTTCATGCCGAAAATTTCTCGGCTAAACTGCTAGTCTTTATTTTATTTAAATTTATATACTATATATTATATGATGTTTGGGTAATTGAGTTGATACAAGAATTTTTTTTACTAAACAGTAAATGAATTGAAAAACCAATAAAAACCGTTGAGATAAACATTTTCAAATATAATAAAAGTGCAAGTTTGTGGCTTAAGTTTTTTGTTTTCTTAAGAGTTTCAGTTGCAAGCTCTTGAGGAATAAATATTTGAACTTAAAAACAATAAAGAAAACAATTTGGAATAATATTAGAAAAGCGAGTTCGCGGTCCAAGTCTTTCGATTTTATAAGCAAAGTAACAAGTCTTTAGAGTAGCAATACTTGTGTTTAAATTTCAATTAATAATACATGAGTTTTAGCTACACTTTCGCAAAAATAATGTCCTCTTGATATTATTGTAGCTTTTACTTGAAGTCATTTTTAAGTTTTATTGGTACTATTCGCATTTGAAACATTTGATGTTTTTTTCTTTACTTTAACTTGACCCAATTTTCTCACAGAGAGTTCAAGTAACTTTTATTTTGCATTGTTACAATTTTCGTTTCATTACATTTGCGCTGTAATGTGCGACTGTTTCATGGCTGACAATTTGCTACTTTAATGTTGATTGTTTTTTTTTTCTTCTCTATTTGTTACACTTCATAAAGTGCGTACCATAAGGTAAATAAAATTTGAAGGTTAACTTTGTTGGCAACTGTAAGTTGACATTTGACGTTACTATCTTATATGACGTGCTTGGTTGAGTACAGCGCTTAAGTTCAATGTTATGAGTCGTAAGTGAGCGCAGATATTTCATTAAATGCTATAAATTGTAAATAATAATTTTTTTTTTAATTCATGACCTTCAATGGTCGCGTCAGTTGAGTGGAAAATTTAATTTAAGTTTTTGATAATAAACAATTAATTTTTCAAAAAATAATAAAATAAAATTATTTCGTGCGCACTTCGAAATATTTAAAAAAATTTGTAGCTAAATGTTAATTTTTTCAGCAAATATTATGACAAGCTTCAAAAATATTAAATATAAATAAAAAAATGGCTTTATGACTAAAGTTTCCAACCCAAAAATGTCGTTAAAATTAACCAGTAAATCAATGCAAACAGTAATTATTTTGAATGATTTTGCTAGTGTAAAAGATAATAAAAAAAATATTATTTAATATTTGCATGCGTTTTTGTGTTAAGTCTTATTGCTGCTTTCAAGCTTTTTTCTTGTTGAATTTTTCCTTTGCTGCAAAGTTTTTGATGACAAGTTGAAAATTACTAGACATTAAAATTGAAGTAAAACGCATAAAACCGGCTTAATTTTATGCCAAGTATGGTTGGTATGTCTGCATTTGAATGACCACAAAATAAAACACACAATGAATTTCAAAAAAAAGCCACAAAAAAGTTCAAATTATTAGCAGTAGCAGCTTAAAGCTTTTATTAATCAAAATACAAAAACAAACAAAGAAAAACTGACCTACATCACGCTTTGCTATAGCAACCAGGCCAATTGTAAGCAACAATGTTTGCTTACTCATTCACAGCGTGTTCACTGTTAAATAATTTTTCTCAAAATTGCTTAACATGACACCAGTAAGTAGCTGACTAAGGCGCAATTGCGCTGCTAAATTGCTATAAATGAAATCAAAAGTGTTTTTTTTTTGTTTCTTAAAGAAAAGTCAAATTCATATTATGAGCACATGCGCACATGAGCAAGTTAAGCAATTTTCATATTTGGCTGTGGGCAGTTTTGCTTCGCTTGCTTTAAGCAAAAACAAAAAAAAACAAAAAAAGTGTGAAGTGCCAGTGTGAAAGCTTTTTTGTTTGCCATTAGTAAACTAAAGACTAAAACAACGAACTTGTGGTACATGTTAGTGCAAGAATTTGGTTGTATATTCAGTTTTATTATAGTTATTGCTGTTAATGATAATGATCAGTCTCAAATAATGCAAGTTTACGTTTATTGCATTTAAATTAAATGAATTTTTAGTTTTTGCTGCTTAGAAATTTTGAAATGCTAAGAAAATGTGTTTATTTACTTAAGGCATCAATTTTACAAGTAGCTGGTCTTTCACGAATCCACGTTGAAAAAAAAAATACTTTAAAAAAGTGAATCTTCAATTTTTAACTTCCTTACAATGAAAGAGTGTTTAAGCGACTCTAACTTTTGGATTGTTTTGATTATTAAGTTTATTCTGAAAGTTTTTTTTATTCCACGTAAATTAAATTTCTAACAACTGTGTTAAGTTGACTTAAATCAATATCTATCACTTTGAGCTGAAGCATGAAAAAATTGTCTCTAAGTTTTTTTCTTGTTAAAAACAATGTACATTATAAAAATGTACTTTGAACAAGCTGGCTGTATTGCTTTTTTGCCCACAAATGTGCTAGTTATGAATTAATTTTTATAGATAAATAAAAATATTAAGTGAATTTCAATAACTCTTAAATTAAATAATGAATTTTAACAATACCAAAAAAGAACAAAAATTAAATTTTGTCTTTTTTTATGATGTTAAAAATATTGCTCTTTCACCGTCATTCAGGTATTTGCTAAACCTAAATCCATTGTACGAATTCGCCAACACTTTTAAGAAAGACCAATAAATGGAACCTTTAAGACTTTAAAAACTTTTACAAGGATCGGCTACGTCTGTAAGCCCCAAGTATTGAGAACTGCTTGACATTAAAACAGTGTCCTGTAATGACACCAATAAGAATTTTCGGGAATTGCTTGCCTAATTTTCCACGTTCCATTAGCATGATAATATGGCCAGATTGCCTTCGATATACAATTACATATTGGAACAATTTATAGATTTTGAAGCAATGTTGGGCTTAATTAAGACTAGTACTTTCAAAGTGCAGAACTTATGTTAAATGGCAGAACTTATGTTAAGTGACAAATCTGTCACTACATTAAAAAATTTTAGATTCGATTCGCATACTTTTCAGACAGCTAAAATTTCTGCTACAGTATCAGGGTAGAGCAATAGATTCACTAATGTTCAAATTAAGTGTGAAACTTGCAAAAAATATTGTGCCTAAGAAAATTTAAAACGAAAGACTTAAGATATAAACTTTTTTAATTATTATTTTTGACTTTTTTTTTTAGAAACCAAACAAACTAAAAGAGCCAAACATTTTTATGTTTGTTTTTTCAAGTTACCTTCGTAATAATATTAGGATTACCATTGCTGTCTACGTCATAAAATTTAATTTTATATAAATTTTTCTTAGCATGCAATTGCTTGTCGCTTGTTGTATATAACAACAAAATTTTTATTTTGCTTACTCAACTATCAAGCACGCAGTCATAAAGCCAACATCTCATAAAATTGAGTTAATACTATTGCAAAAAGTAATGCAACACTACGGTCAGTATATTCTGTAACTAATCAAGGCCACTTAGCTTATGAAAATTTTTGTTTTGATGAGTTGGACTTAGAGTTTTGATTTATTTACTAACATAAAGACTTTTCATATGAGCGAGTTTGTTGCTTAGGTCTTTTGTTTTCAGTTAGCTAAGTACTGAATCAAAGTGAACATTTTACATGTTATATATATAGGTATATTACATCTATTTATAAAAACTTAAAAAATAACAATTAAAATTTACTACTTCGACTACGCTCAACTACCTAACATTCTAAGAATTTTAATATTTGCCCAAATATGTAGATATTACCATCTTGTTTTGTTTCCTCCTTGAGTTTCATTTGTTTTTCTGTTCAGTATTGTCACAAATGTTTTGCAGTGAAGCTGCTATAAATTAACGCATTTTCCACAATTTCAATCTTAAGCAGGTACTTAAGCTGCGGCAAAATGTGATTTAGTCCCTTAAACTATTTTACCTACTGAATGAATTTGAATGCTTATAGGCGTGTGTCATACTCTAATATTTAACTGTTTTCAAATTTAAAAGACGAAAATACAAAGCGTAACTGAATTATGCTGCAAAATGCACATGCATAAACATGCAGCACTACCGCAGGTAACGAGTTTGACGCGCACGTGGTTTATAAGAAATTTATAAAAAGCGTGAAAACAATGGGATGCAGCATCAGTTATTACTTGCAAAGCAAACAAATAAGATATGTCTAAGATTTGATAAAACAAAAAAAAACGTATTATATGATTGAATGATATATTCAATTTAAAATGAATTCTCCAATATACTGCCATAAGAAATTTGATAAGAGACGCCGCACTTCATCGTGTTCAAAAAACAGTGATGCTGAAGATGCCGTCAACTCAAGTCAAAATTTGAAACGTTACGAATGTTGTACAGCTAATGGTGATATTGGCGCCGCTGTATATGATGCAAATGCTGGAAAGTATGTGCTATTGGATGTAACTTTTACCAAACAAAATGGTCCGGCGAAGATACAACAATCAATGGATGCAAACAAAAATGTTGCTACAGCAACTAAGTGCAACTTAGAAGCTGCAAATTTAGAAAATAAGAAGGCAACAATTGCAACACGCTTCAGGAACAACGATATGCGACAGAGTAGAGATGCACTCAAACAAATGTTGTATTTGTTGCGTAGAACACAGCGTAGAGTTGTAAATTTTTCTGAGGGCTTAGGTTGAAAGTTAAATTTTATATGATTTTGTAAATACTTGAAATATTTTGCATTAAGCAATAAAATGTTAGTTTTTAAAAAACAAAACAATATATACATAAGAACATATATAATTTTTCCCACCAATAAATATTTTTAAATGAATAAAACTGCATAAAAAAGTTTTGTTTTTCATCTGAAATAAAGGACGCCTCATACGCAGAGGCGTACCTTAAAAAATTGTAGGCCGCTCCCTATTGTTTTGAATAGCGATTGTTTTTGGCCATATACCATTGCTTTATAAAAAATTACTTGCAGTCGGAGTGATGGCCTACATTAGTTACATCAAAGCTCGTACGTATAGAGTTATTGCTGGGAAGTTAGATCGTGGTCAATTCTTAACATTTGAAAGAAGCAATAGAGTATGCCAAAAGAGATGCTATTTTACACTCGCTACTTCGTTGGTTGACTCAATGTTGCTTTCCCTCGACTCCGAAGCTCAGCAAAGATTCAGAGCATTTTTCGATTTTTTTTTTGGCACATATTTCTGAGGCTTAGTCATCATTATGAATGCAAAATTGATCCTAAAATGTGACTACTTTATGTGTTATATTAATGACTTAATTCCGACTCAAGTTTTTGGGTTTTATTATGAGTACATACTTTGGGTTCCTATTAAAATTGCAGAAAAAGAAAATTTAATTGAATTTTTTTAAGAGTGCTAAGATTAGGCTTGTAACGACGATTTTGAGCAGAGTGGCAACACTGTGAAAATATCCAACGTGGTTATGAAACACAATTGGCTTATGCAAAACATAACATAAGTACGGCTTCTCTGCTTGGCAAAGAGGCTAATCGATTTCAGTCGGTACTATGTGACTTAAGTCAAAACAATCATTTTGGACGCTCGTGTAAGCTACTTCGTATTATAATTGGCTGAGAGACCCTAAATAAGACTTCACACCAGTATTGACGCAGTATCGAATCATGCCTGGTAACTTGCACCACGTCAAAACCTCTTTTGAAATATTGGCTGAAAGACCTCGCATATGGCTTCACATCAATATTGACACAAATTCGAAATTTGGTGATGGTGTTACGAATAGTGCGCTCAGTTGAACACTCATAGCGAGCAAAATAATGTTGAAGAATTCTATAACATTCTCTAACTGATGACTGGTTTTGGTAGTAAGTTTCAACAATTAATATACGTTGTTCAGGAGTAAGTCTATTAATGACTGAGTCGTATTGAATACTGAAGGCAAATGTCATATGGACAAGCTATTGCACACATGACAGCTGTCAAAACAACCCAGTTGGAAAAGAGAACTCGTATTGGACATCACATAATAAACTAAATATCTTCACAGTGCAAGCCACTTATTGGTAGTGCAAGGGAGTTTTTTAACAAGATGTGGAGTCTTTAATCCTTTAGATCTAGCTTCGCAGCACTAAAGTGATGATGAGAGCTTTGTCTTTAATATGCTCTTCTTTAAGATGCTTTAAGGTGACTTTTCATTAACATTTGACTTCGAATGCATTGCACCCAAAATAGGTTCAAACAAAAGCATTAAAATACATAACATAGCAATATGATGTAGAAGAACAAGAAATTTTCACAGTATTTTCAGCAACTTATTTTTGAAAATTAGCTTAAGTTTTCAGAAAATATATATTTTTCAGTCATTATTTTTATCAATTTAATCGTATCATAATCTGTTTTTCATAGAAATTTTTTTTAAACCTTTCAATATTTCTTAATATTTTCAGTACCTGTGCAGTCATTTTTGAATATAGAACCTTGTAGCATCAGCAGTCCCGATAGAAATGAATGTATCAAGGGATTATTTCAACAGATTGTACCCAACTTAAAGGTAAGTAGCAAAACACTACTCAATTTAGTGTAATTTGTTTAAATATAACTTTATTAATGTTTTTATGAAACTATAGGCTGGTTTACCTGAGTACAATATGCCCTCTATTGATCCATACTTTTATAAACGCGGTATTTTTCGTTACACCAACGATGGTGTACAAGGTGGACTGCTGATCAAGAATATGTACATACATGGCATAAGCGACTTAAAAGTGCACAATATGCTCTCGAACTTCACTGAAAAGGGTTTCATTGTAAAGCTCAATCTTGAAATATTGAAACTTAAGGCAGGAGGTACCTTTAAGGCTGATGTTAAATTTGGCGGTTTGCGTTTGGTGCCGAAAGGTGTATTCAATATAACAATTGGTGAGTGATCTTTTTTTCTTCTTATTATTTTATATTGTATTTGGTTGCCTTTTTTATGTATACTTTTTTTTTTGTTAGATAATGTCAAAGCCAACATTTTAACCGATGGCGTCATTGAAACCACTGATGTTGGTCAGCAGCGCTTGCAGCTGAAACGCTTAAACGCCAATTTGTCCATTGGTGATGCGCGCATTGCAGCAAATGGAATTTTCTCAGACCGAAATTTAAGTGAGTTGTAGCCATTAAATATTTTTTATATACAATTTATAAGAGTTTTAATAATTTGGTTTCAATTCTTTATAGATACCATGATTCTTAATCTTGTTAATGAGAATTTACCCGAGATAACACGTGTTGGCATACCGGCAACTCGCGACCAATGGGCACCCATACTTGTGGAACATATAAATGGATTCTTTGCAAATGTTCCTATAGACAGATTACTGGTGCAATAAGTTTTTACCAAAATTTCTTTAGTTTTTAATTAGCTGTAACGAAATTTAACTTTTTCGAGCTTATTCTAAAAAAACATAACAGTGACAAAAATGTTAATATATTAAAAATTTTCATTGTTCCATTTTGTAAGAAAATAAGAAAATTAACTAATTTTCAATGCTTGAAAAATGTTTCGCTTATAATTCTGCCAAATTGTATGAATTTATTTGTTAAAAAATAATTGGTTGTTCCAAAAAAATATTTATTTAGATTGTTAAACATGCTATATTTTGTAAATTATAGTGTTTAAGCTTTATTAGTGTTAAGTCATGACGTTTATATGAAATATCGAACATTCAATAAATATGTATTATTATAAATAAAAGTTTGCTTCTTAAGTCTTTCGTTTGTTGGCTGAATAATCGAAATAAAGTAAAAAAATAAAATACCAGCAAAAGCAGAAAACAAAAACAAAGCAAAAATTTGAGTGTTTCAAATTTATAGCATACATTTAGGCATACCAAAAAGCTGTTTTAAGTTTGAAAAAATTGGCTTTAATGCAATTACTGAGGAAAAAAGTTGCATACTTCTTGGCATATGATCAAAATATACTCCACAGCGTTGCCACATTAATTGAAATGCAAAGTTAATTTCTTTGTTAATGCACAGGTAGCCGGGTTTACAAAATTAAGTGATGGTAATCTTGTTTGGTTATTGGTATTTTTAATGGATTTCTTCATAATTTAGTATCCACATTCAGTACATTTTTTGTACATTTTTTCTTTTAAAAACTTGTTAGTTTAAATTTGTGCACACCCCTTTACCTATGAATAGTGCGAAAATTTTCGTCGGCGTCAGAACGACTTAAACGTTTATTTTTAAGAAAAATTCAAATTGGTAGTAAAGAGTTATCCTAAATAAAATGAGTTACATGTGAAGTACGGCAAAAAGATTTGCTCTCAGTTGAAGCACAGGGACGCCATTTTGGCACGACTTTTCTGCTAAAATTTGAAATGTATCTAACGATATTGTCCTTCAGATCGTTCATTGTTGATAGCTCATGGTACTACACCAGAAACATAACGTCACCTCTTTTCAAAACTTCTGCTAACAGTCAATGCCTTTACTCTCATGTCTCGGAAAATGTACAGCTCAATTACATCATTCGACCCATAAACTTTTCTAGATACAAAAAAAAAACTTCTTACTTGTGCATTTGCTCTACACAGCATTCATTCGACCGATTCTATTATATGGCATTGTGATGTGGTGGCCTGTCTTAGACAAGTTCACCTATTACAAGCAATTGCAGAGGGTGCAAAGGGCAGCTTCCATGTGTATCAGTGGTGCTCTGCGGACTACACCAACTGACGCATTGGAGGTCTTCTTTCATCTCGTTCCTCTTGACCTGCTAGGTGAACGGATGGTAGCTTGTTCTGCCGTTAGACTCAGGGAAATTATTTGCTGATCCGAGGGTAGAATAGGGCACTCAACTAATAGCTTGAGGTCTGTACCCTCCGTTTTGGACTATATTGTTCCAGGAATGTCATTCAACAGGGATTACTTATTTATTTATTTATTTATTTAACTCATCTACCGGGTTTCTTACCCTTACAGATTACAGTAATAAAACTTAAAAACAATTAGTAAAAATTAATAAACTTAACTATATAGGAACAATTATTTCTTCAAGACATTTTTTGAAAGCAATCCTATTTAAGCAAGATTACATAACTCAGCTTCCATCTAGGGATGATTGGAAGGGAGGACTCCCTGGCAGAAGGGGCCATATTATTTTCCTATTGTTCCTATGTTCCCATTTTTTAAATGATTTTTGTTACGAGTTTTATCATGTGATCTGACACTTTTGAGAGATTTTTCATAGTTTCAGAGCTAAAGCGAAATTTTATAAAAAACATCTAATTATCATAAATTACCGAAATGTACTCGAACATTTTGACAAGCGGGTAGTGTGTGTAGCAGAAAAAAACAGTAACGAACAATTGGCCAATGCTATTTTTTTACACATATTTGTCTTTTATTTACTAATTACAACATCTTAGAATCTATTTGTTACACCCTTCACACAAGTGTTCGGTAATCTATGAATATGCTATTCTCGAAATTTGTTGTGAAATGCTGCTTGATTAATTGGTGTTCAACGATCTTGTGAGCTGATTTAGTTCAACCGAGATTTTCTTAAGCGATTTGTAATTTTTTTTCTAACAAATTGTTAAAAAATTCAGTTCGAATTATAAAGATTGTAAATTGAGTTAGTTATTAAAACAAAACATTCACAATTCTTAAAGTTTTTAGCGTAAGAGGGATTTATATTTCTAGTCACAGACAGATATCAGCAGAGTGATATAAAGATTTTGCATTGCTGACTAATGAAATAATACTTGATAGCAATAAATATTTTCTTTTTTTTTTTTAACTAAAAACTGTTGTTGCTTGTCATTGCGCTGATTGATTGTCATATCATTTGTTTTATTTTTATTTTCATATTGGGAAGTTTTTTTTTAAAAAAAAACTTTTGCTTTAACCCACTATAAATGAGTCTGCAAAATTTCTTAAGAATCACCCACAAGAACAGGAACGTCGCTTTTATATACCGTGCAGAAAACAATAAGAAAATGTAATTTGAACTCTTAAGACTTCTGCAAACATTCGGCGTTGTACGTTTTTGATTATAAATCTAATTATAATTTTACAAATGAAATTCTTAATCCACACAATATGCTGAGCAATGACTTACGAATGTGACGAATTTTTTGTTATTTTCAATTTTCGTTCTGCACCGAATTTTTATTGGATTTAATGAAATGTTGAGGATTATTTTGGTAAGTCCAGTCATTGTTATTTTTCACTAAAGTTTATTGCACTCTTTCAGGAAATATGTATAGTTTTATGAATTGTTTTACCAGAAAATATATCAAAATGTTGGTGATGTGTGGCCTGAATGTTGTTTCTACATATATGTCGGTGAAGAAACATATCATGCAGTGTGTCAAATGCAATCGAAAAATTATAAAAATTTTTGAATCAAATTGTAGATTTCAAATCTATATAGGCCAAGAGAGTCAAGAATTGTCGAATAATGTCAAATCAATCGATGATTGTTGACAGCAGAAACATTTTGAAAAGGTCGAGATTTATTATAGAGGCGGTAAAATGTTAAAAAAAATCTAAATGTGGCGAACAATTTTAGCAAATAACTTACGTAATAACCGAATATTGAAATATTTTTTTTTTTATGGTTCGTTCGCTTGTTGTACTTCAAAATTTATAGTTCATTGAAACGAATTATAAATAATATTCCAATGCTCGCCTAGTACGTAAGTGGTACATTTTGCTATACTGTAACGCTAGTAATGCGTATATCGAAATGATATTTTGGTGAGAGGTGGAGGTCTCTGGTATATATTGAGTTAATTTACGGACAAAGAACATTCTTGCAAAAGTGCACACATTCTACCCAACTACTCAATTAAAATTATAAATAGCCGCTTACATAAGTAAAATCGCAGTAGTGTCAGTCTGAAAGCTACTTTTAATAACGCGTTACAAAAACGAGATATGTAAGCGAGCAGTTTTTGATGGAAATCTTAGAAAAAAATAAACTGCAAAACAAAACTAGTTCCGGAATAGAAAACATAAGTAATAAGATAGAAAACGCAGCAAATAAAATACGCACCATATTTTACTACTCATATTCACTATGACTTAGAAGGGAGAAACAGCAACTTTAGCCAACCATACCACCCAACGGGAATTGAAAGCGCGTAGAAAGCGCTTCGCATGTGCTTCAAGGGAAGCAAGTAGCCGCTTCCAATATCATTCTCACTGCATATCTTTTTTAACATTGTCATTGTCAGTCATTGCGGGGATCCATATCTTCGCAACCATGCGAAATGCGCTTCCCTGAATGCTAAGTAGAAACACGAATTTGGAAATATGTAAGAAAATACGCTAAATATGTTCAAGGCAGCATTTAATAGCACTCAATTTCATTGTGTTGCGTTCTATAAAACTAAAAAAAAAAATTTGTTAAATAAGTTTTTTATCTGTCACTGATCAGATTTGAACCTTGGTCACCTGCGTTATATCAGTGTTTTGAGGTTTGAACATCTTAACAAGCTGAGCTACCGTTGTTATTAATTTTGGTCAGACTAAGTCTACATTACTTTTCTGTCAAAATGAAAAATTAAGTTTTCGATTTCTATAAATGCCATTTGATAGTTCAAATCAAATACTTTTAGGCAGCTAAAAAATAACAATAGGTTTGACTCATGCTGTCAAGCTGAACATGTAACAACACTTAGTGCTCGAGTTCAAATCCCAATGGATGTGGAGTTTTTTTTAACAAAATAAAATTTCGATTTAAATGCTTTGAAAGAGGTATATCTCTCCTTTTAAGCTGCATCCAGATTTCTCATTGAGCAGTATATTAGCAACGAGAGCGGTAATATGAGCTATTACATACAAAATAGCAAACTATGCAATACACAAAACCCAACAAACTGGGTATGAGTGTAAAGGAAGGATGGCTCTATTGCATGCCATAGTAACGTAGTTTATTGGTTTTACTATTTACAAGCCTCAATTCCCCAAAACTTGAAAGTTCGGTGATTTTCACCAACAACTGATTTTAATCTAAATTAAACGTAATAAATGGCAATGGATTCGTCAAACAAACAAACGTTGAATTGGAACAAACAGGATAGTGCGAAAAGTTGTTATTCTATAGAATATTAAAAACGATCGCTGAACAATTCAGTCCATGAAATGAAGAAACAAAGAAACTAATGACCATGCATGGTTGCATAGTTTTGTGCAGGCTCTATGCGCTTAAGGCTGTTAAAATTCTTTGTAATGCGAATTGCCATGGAATTACCCTAACCGCAATAGTAATGCTGCGAAAAACTAGAAAAATAAGCAAGAAAACAAGTAAAAGTGAATAAAAATGCAAATTTTATTGAAAAATATCAATGAAAAGAGAAATATAAAAGTGCGACAAACTAATCGAATAATTGAGGTAACGATAAAAAAATTCAATTAAACCCAAGCAGGTTGAAGAAGAACATTGGCTAGATAGTCGTAACACCATGCAAAGGCATTTAGTCTGCATACAAACGCGTACGCGTATAGAAGAAGCGCTCAAGCCAGAAGTGCTTTAAGCTAAATTGAGTGAATTGAAAAAAAATTTTAAAAATACCATTAAATAGTTAAATTGATAAAAAAAAGATACAAAAAAGGATAACGCAAAAGAGAAACGCATTAGCTGCAGATACACAACGGAATTTTACGCAATTTGTTATCGGAGATCTTTTGACTTTGCCTCTTTTTTTTTCATTAATATGCTATAATTTTCTCGATTACCCTGCTATCTTCAGCAAAATTCAGCAATCGACCTTCACCTTGTAGTCTGCTATGCCACTGAGTAGTAGCCAGCGCTCACGCTGTGTCCATGCTTTGGAATTTAATCGAGCGATAATAAGAGCGTAAATAAGAAAAATTGTCGCGCTGCGCATGCGTGCCTTGTTGACTGGCTGTAAGCCAGAGAAACTGCGTGTGTTATGTGTGTGCATGTGTGTGTTAACTTTATATTTAATAGTGTAGTGTTGCGCCTTTAGTTTACGAAGCGCTGCGAGCTTAAAAAATTGATTTGCTCGGTACTCAAGAAATCGAAAATTGAGCGCGATCAAGAACTGAAGAAATTTTACGCGCAGTTCCTTCATCGTTATGTTTGTGTATGTGTATCTGCTGCTCGCTTTTATATTACGCGCAAGTATTGCTGACTCTTGTGGCGTAGCTATTGACCAAACTTTAATTTAGAACTCTGGCTCAGATATACGTTGGCCTTCGTGCGCCATGGTTTAGAAAGCGGAACAGAAAATAAAAATAAACTGAACAAGTGAATTGCGAAAGCAGTGAATTTTTTGCAGCGAAAAATAATAAATAATAATTAATAAATTAATACATTGTTTTATTGAATAAAGATTTGTGCAAAAAGTGTCCTTTGATAATTGTGAAAATCTAAGCAATGCTTCTTAAAATAATTACTATCTTCTTACTGTGTACGTATGGTAGACATAAAGTAGCAAATTCAGTCAAAGTTCCATCAACGCTGGCAACTGATTTAGCACTTAATGTCGATATTTTCAGTAACAGCAGCACAATTTACTTAAAGGATGTGGATGAGGATACCGAAATGGTGGAAGGTATGTTGTGAAAACTTTGCAATACCAATTTTTCAAAGATAAGAAAGATGATTATGATAGGAATTATAAGGTTTATTTTGATGGTATCCACTCTAAAAAATTTAATCTAAGACCTAATTTAGACATTCTCACTAAATTTAATTATTAAGGAAAAGCCGGCCACTTTAAGGATAAACAAATCATGTACCAATTGAATTTTCGAAACAGAAAAACTTAATTAAAGTAATAGCTAATTAGTGGATAGAAAAAACTTTTAACTGAAAACAAAAAAGTTGGGTTCTGGGAAAAGCCAAGAGTACATCGAATATCGAAGTCAATATTTGCAGTTGATCTATTTGATATTTTTCAACTTTTTAAATATTTTTACTTGAGTGAAAGACTATGCCGTGCGATATTTCTCATCCGAAAATATAAATATTTTTTTTTAAATTTACGGCACTAAAACATAAGGTCAAAAGTTACTCGATATTTTGACTTTCCGGAGCTTTTGAGCAATTACTTGATATTCATTCATTACACTGAAAAAATAATTTAATTTAATATATCCCAAATTTGGTAATAATTAACGATTAGTATATTTGATGTAAGTGAATTAAATATCGAATCAAATAAAAATAGGAGTAACAAATGTGTATACAACCCAAACAAGTTTTTTCAATCGCCTCAACTAATAACATGGCAATAACTACCAAAATTTGTTAGTAGTTAACAAATATTTTAAAAATCTACCAACAAAATAAAATTATTTAAAAACCTTAAATTAACTGTTAAAAAGTATTAGCTCTTAATTATGCTCAATGGGCTAGGATTTATGATTAAATTATTCAACAATACTTCAGACGCACATTGATACGGGATTAGCTTAAAAATATGCTTCATAAGCCTCATCAAATCAATTTTGGTTATGATAGAAACGAGTTGCTACACTGGGAAATGAGTATGCTTCCTACAACTAAAAGTATTTGGTTGATAGATTTTTAAAATATTTATTAACTATCAACAAATTATGGTATATATAACTATATCTTTAATTGCTAGTTAAATCGATGTTCATTAGACGAAATAAAATATTTGTTTGAGTCGATAGAAGATATTTGGTTGGGTTGAATAAGTAAGTATTTGATAATTCTATTTTAATTAATTCGCTGCTCATTAATATGGAAACTATGTAATTCTCAACATATTAAAGTAATATCTTTAAGTAAATAGGCAGTTGCAAAACAGATAGACTGCTTTTGAGCTGCCGTAATACAAAATAATCACATGATTTTTTTTTTTGTTGGAAAGTTGTAAAAAGGGACAGTGCAGAATGTAATTTTTTTCGAAAATGAGGTAGGTGGTATGTCTCTAACAGGAAATACATTTCCACGACTAAACTTATAAACTGATTTTGATGAAATTTTGTTTGGGGATGGATGGAATCCTGAGAGAGATCGCTAGAACTTTAAGTTCATGAAGGAGGCGTGATACCGCCTTTAATTTGAAAAACAATGTCACGGCTGTGCCGATTTTGCTGAAATTCGCTATAGAGACAGATTAAATCTTGGGTAAAGATATTAGTTTCTAGTAGGCGGTTCCACGACCCTAACAGGACTTCAGCCTGAAATAAATTTAAAAAAAAAAAACTACACACAGTAGCTGATTTGTCTCATTCTGGTCGATCTTCAACGGCTGTGAAAAAAATATCGACCAAATTAAAAAGCTGTTTTTGCAAAATCATCACATGAGTGTAAGAGATTCGGGAGCCGAGGTTTACACTTGATTTAAGTCCGTTTGATTTGTGCCAATATAGCTTCATTTTTCTAAAAAGCGCATTGAAATCGGATCGGATATTGCTCAACCCATCATTTCGTTTAAAGAAATAGTGCAGCCCCGGTAACCGATCCGTACGATAGACGGATGTGACTCACAGGCAGTCTGGACTGTTTGTAGTCGGTCACCGATCCATACGGATACGCCTCTCGCGCGGTCATGCGGGTAAGTGGTACCGCAGAAACCAATCGCAAAAAAAACAAGGATTTTTACGGATCCTACTTTCATGAAAAGCACAATAGCTGTGTTTTATTCGCCAAGTCGCTATCTACTGTATGTGTGAAAAAACGATTAAGTTGCAAAGATTTCGATTAAGTTTTGGCTACCCTTACAATTATAGTTGGTAGCTATAGATGACTAGCAACGGATGACGAGTAAAACGCAGCTAATAACTGACAACGACACGTTGATTCATGAGTACGACGTGAATTAGGTTCCTTATTGAACGCAAATGTGAATAAGTACTTAGTTGGTAAACCAATCGATCTGCTATCTTATATAGTCAAAAGTGAATTTTGATATTCACTCTTATAATGAAAAATACATGCAATACAAGAAACCTTTATGAAACCAATTCACGGAGACGTCTACCACCCATAAAAATATAGCATTTAATGTAAACATTTGAAGTTAATTGAGATAACGCAACAGGCGAGTGTTAGTCATAGTTCGGAATAACACTAAGCACGAAAAGACACATTTTGACAAGAAGGTGCATAGCTTACATACTTCCGAGGTTTAAGGAAATATTTTCTTTCGGGACTCCAAATTCGAAATTAAAACTTAGTATATCGAATTAGTTTGGACACATTAATTGTTTTCGTACTAAAGTGCAAAGTTTAACTCACAAAAATACACATCGATAGATATGAAAAACTTCCAGCTTTATAAAAGTTGTCAGTTCAAGAGTTCAGTTCAATTTGGGCGTAATTTCATATGAAACATTTCCAGATTCAAGAATCAGGATTTGCTCTGAATTGGTTATAAATAGAAAAAATTACCATTTACAGTTTATAAGACAAAGTCAGTTTTGAATATGCCTTTTAGAACATTTTCTGGTAAATTTGTGCGTAATAATGCTACGGTCATAGAGCATTTTTTGTTTTTACCATAAAGCTGTGTATGAAAACTTATTTTTGTATTAAATTGTGCTGAATTTTCCGAAGTTTTTAATCTTAAATCGATTTTGCATTCTTAAAAGATAATTCTTTTTTCTACTATTTTCCTTAGGTCAAAGCCTTTCATATGACTTTTGTACTTAACAAGCTTTCCACGTCCTAAGAGCATCGTTTTCGTATTTTTCTTATCATTTTTAATTTAAATTTAAGCTACGCAATATCATTATATTATTTTATATTAAGTTTTCGTTAAAAATTTCACATATATACGTTACTTAAGTATAGAAACTATAAATCATTTTTCCCATCAGAGCATTAAATTAATCCTAATTATTGTCAACTCATTAAAATCCAGTTGAGTTCAAGCACCTTTATGATTCAGAAACATCGATAAATGGGAAAGTGACTAACATTTTGCGCTGACAATGAGTGTGTCACAAGCAATATATGCCGGCAACACTGGTTATATGCAGGGTGTTAATCTGTGACATAATTGATTTTTTGCTTGTATATGATTTGAATTATAAAACAAAATAAAAATGTTGTAGGTATGTTAGGCAAAAAGCAGAATTTGCTTGCTTGAACAGGCAGCATTAGAAGAAATATTCGTGTACGCATGCGCACACGATCGCTGTCAATAAATTTTAATCAAATTGTTGAGGGTGGCGCACGTACTCTGGTAGGCTCTGAAAATATTTTTTTGTTTTTTATTTTGACAT
Organism: Meiosimyza decipiens; assembly: GCA_963680825.1. Taxonomy (NCBI): domain Eukaryota; kingdom Metazoa; phylum Arthropoda; class Insecta; order Diptera; family Lauxaniidae; genus Meiosimyza; species Meiosimyza decipiens. Next base: position 16,811,680 of record OY804260.1, on the reverse strand, counting down.
TTTAATTTCGCATTTACAGACAACAACAAAAATTTAGATAGATTTATAGGAAAGATAAAAAAATGTCCGAAGCTTAAGGTATTAAAATGTTTACATATATTTTTTCAACGTCAAATATACGGCATCGTATATATGGATCTGGCTCATAGAGTTCAGGATCATGATCACATCAAAATGTATATTTTGTTTTTTATTTTTTTCGGGGAAAAACAAGACAACATGCCAAGCTAACTTCAAACTAAAAATATTTTTTTTACGGCACTTCATTGCAAAAGTTGACACAAAGCAGCAGAGTTTTTATTTTTTCAACAATCGAAAAAAAATCCAGTGCAAAATTCACAGGCTTAGAAACTATCCAACCAAATGATCTTCGACATAAATGATGTTCAAAACTTCTAAGTCGAAACTGGACGTAACCCTAAGCATTCCGCCAGAGCGCTGTTTCACAAAAAAAAGACATACAGTTTTTCCCACTAAAAGAAAATAAATTGCGAGATAACTAGCTTTAATCATTATCAATTTCGAAATGACTTCAAGCACAAATTTAAAGTTTCATTCCCACAGAGGCCAGCTGAAAATAGATTTTAAATTCGCCAAAACCAGTTACATATATTGGATACATGGACAGTTTTAAAACAGTAATGGAATTAACGCAGCTATTTTTGGCAATACATAAGCCTCGGAAGGACCTACGTGAAGGCTTGGCAGATCTGTAAGCAAGTCAAGTTGCATGCAATGATATCTGCATACAATGCATAATGATCACATAATTTCGCAATAGATGTCATGTCTAAAACTCTTTATAAGCTTTATAAAATCCAGGGTTTATTTAATTCAGAAATGAAAATATTAATTGTAGCAATATATCTGATACACTAGCAAGAAAAAGAAACGCAGCACTAGAATCCTTTTTCGGGCTTCATCTTAGTATGATTTGCAATGTAAATTGAAACGTTGAGAATGAAAGCGAGAGAATAAAATTTGAATTGATTTCAGCCTTTTTAAGGTCAGAATTTTCAGAACATTCAGGAGTATCATCTCTGAAAATTTCATTCATTTTTGTTCACTTCATTTCATTTTACAGGCATTTAAAGTTAAGATTTAGGATTTGCAATGTAAATTGAAACATTGAGAAGTAGAGCGAGAAAATTTGAATATTCCGTTACATTTCTTTCATAAATATTCCACTGTATACACTCACTTTAAATGCTTGTAAAATGAAATAAGGTGAACAAAAATGAATGAAATTTTCAGAGATGATACTGCTGAATGTTTTGAAAATTTTGAGCTTAAAAACGTTGAAATCAATTCAAATTTTATTCTCTCGCTTTCATTCTCAATGTTTCAATTTACATTTCCAATCATAAATCTTAACTTTAAATGCTTGTAAAATGAAATAGGGTGCAAAAACATGAATAAAATTTTCAGGGATGATACTCGTGTATATTCTAAAAATTTTCAGGCTATAAAAGCTGAAATCTATGAGGGAGTATTTGGGAAATTGATGTTTTTTGAAAAAGTCAATTTTTTTATCTTTTGCCACATAGAAACCGTTCAGGCCTTCATTTATTCAGATTTGCAGTTTTTTTGTCATCTACTAGTACACAACTACCTAAAAATAATATAAAATTTAACATGAATTGTATTGGTTTATTTATATTCATCAATGAATTTTTTTGTTTTACTTACGAGTTTTTTTAACACAATGTGAAATTTTTTTTTTAAGCAATAATAGTGGTAAAATAAATTTCATAGATTTTTTTTTATATCTTTTACATAATTGACCAATCACTGAAAAAAATTTCAGCCTCTTTAAAAAACATGAGGGTAATTATAGGCCCATTATAGATGGAATGACCTATATTCATTTCAACATTTTTCGACTAACATTGAATTTTTTGATATTTTAGAAAATTTCTGACTGAATTTTTCAACTGAAATCAGCTTGTTCGATGTTATGCGACATTAATCGACTCTGACGATTCCTTATAATAAATTTGGGAGATTTTCAATTCCTAACGACCTTTACGATATTTTTCAGTACTATTCGACCTTAACCAACTTTTTCGATCGTCTTTGAAGCTATATTAGGTTACTTTTCAATACTTTTTAACTCTGCTTAATACTTTCATGCACCAGCATGATAAAACTTCCATGAGTGCCTAGCTGTTATCCGCTATATTTTTAAATTATGGTTTTTATGTGTTTTTTGATTCTGAATTTAAGTTCGGCGTACATTTTGCATTTTTAAGATATTGCATCTGAGTCACCTCTAAATATGATATTTTTGGTTATAAGGTCTAATAAAAAATTATGATGCACTAATATAAATATATCAGGCTTGACATATTTCACGGGAATACTGACATAATAACTGAAAAAAATATGTGTCATGCAATTTTTTATAGACCGCAGAGCTTCGGCCAAAAAACCGCAAAGTTTTATTTTATAAGAAAACATAATCAAATTTTATAAATAAAATTAATATTCTTCTCAAAGAAATTGAGCTGTCAAAATCAAACACAAATTTTTGGGTCAATTGGGCACTTATTTGCAAAAAAAAAAAAAATCAAAAACAATTGAACGACAACAATAATCAATTACACAAAGTAAACATACCAGCGTAGAAAAAAGTGTCACACAGACTACTCGGATTTGCATGAGTAACCTCCAAAAAAAGTCGCCGAAATTGTATACTAAAATTTAAAAAAAATCCAAAAACTAAAGCGCAAATAAGTTAAAAAGATTTTTTTTATACATGTATTTTGGAAATTTTTTTTATATTTTTTTAAATTTTTGAATTTACTTAAAATTTTTTATAATTTTCAAATTTTTTGTTTTCAGACACTAAAAAAATGTTTACATTTTTCAGCCGCATTTTTTCTTTCTTTAATTGTGATTTAAAACGCTCGTCGATTCAGCATGCAGAACACGTGCAATTTCAGAATTTTAGTATTTTTTGTTTTCATTACTGTGTTCTGTTCATTGGTCGCACAACAAAAACAACAGGTTAAATGATATGCATTACTCGGCCAATAATAAAAGTGTTGCCAATTTAGCAAAGTTTTACTTGAATGAGTCCTTATTTTTTTATGGCGTTTTTTTACGTTTGGTAATAAATTAATCAATAATTTTACACCATTCTTAATTTATAAGATGTTTGTAAAAGAAATTGTTCTACTTTAAAATTTAACTGCAACTTAATTGAGTTATAAAAAAAAGGTCGTTTGGTTGAGAAATTTTTTTTTTGTCGTAAAAGTAAATATGGCAACTTCTACAAAAAGCGATCAACTCCGATGTCATCTTATTAAATAAGATTTATAGTGGTCTTGATGTACTAATCTTTGGAAAAGGTACGCGGAATTGTTAATTAAAACGACAAAAAAAAAGCCACATATCAAATTCTTTGATCAACAAAAGAATTATGCAGCAGCAATAATAAATATAAAAACCTTGTTCTCAAATTCATCTACAATTAACCGGATTTGCATCCATACATATCCAATACTAACATTGATTTATATATCTTAAAAGAACTTGAGTGTGAGATGTTAACAATACTCTGTTGATCATAAGTTAATTTTAAATTGAATTCGCCATAAATTATGCAAAACAAATCCTGCCTACTCAGTACAAGTTACTTAACAGCATAAGTCTGCAGTTAGCTGGCTTATATATGTCAAGTAGTAAATTTTTGTGTCAAAAGTAATTCAATACATTTTGTTCGCACAAACATGCCACAAAAATGAAATCGCAAAACAAGAATTTCGAAAAAAATTAAATAAATTATAAATATATACCATACTAAAAAAGAATACTAAAACTAAAAGTGAATAAAAAATATTGTTCCACGAAAAACAAAATTATTACTCTATGAAACTGCTAGATGGGGTTCCTTACAGAAAAAAAAAAAACTTGATCCACATATCATCAGTGATTTACTAAAATTCATTGAGAAAAGACTCAGTATGGGCTACTACTGTCGTGTATTTATGAAAAATATTTTATTTATTAAAACTTTGCGTTAATGATACGCCATCAACCACGAAAACAGTGTGCTTTCGATATTTTTCAAAAGATAACAAATATACTGTACTTTTCAATAAAAAAAGGTCGATGTGAATATTTATATATATTATACGTCAAGTCAATGACAAACTAAGAAAAAAATATTAGCCCAAGAGCTTGCTGTAGAAAAGTCAAGTGAACAAGATTACAGGGTGAGATGGAAAGGAAAGATAGTAATTTCTTTTGTTGAAACTAACCAACTATGGCTGCCTTGCCTAGCCCCGTCCCGATGATTGAAAATGCTCAAATTTTAGTCAATTTTGTTATTTCAATTAAAAGTGTACAAGATTATAACTTGGAATGCATGCGAAATGTTAGTATTTGAAGAACCTTAGTGGAATATATAGAGTTGTATTGTGGGAATCTTGGGTTCCCACGAGTTAAGAAAAATCGGCCCAAAAAGCGGGTGGCAACCCATGTTTTGGGACAGGATTCAACAAGACAACCCTATATATTATATTTTGGCTTTTCGAACTCTGTTATTTCGCATACATTTCAAGCTGTAATTTTTATGAACAAAAATTGACCCAAAAAGTCAGTGGCAATGCATGTTTGCGACAGGATTCAACAATGCAACCTTATATATGAATTTTATTATATTTAGGCTGCGGGAAAACTATCAACTGGCATTTATTTCAAGCTGTAATCTTATAAAATCGACTTTTCTACAGTGGGCTCTCCACTTGTATGAAAAATAAGGAAAATTTACAATTTTCATTGGCGATTTGTGACAATAAATTGACTTTCGCCAAAGCAACCATGTGACCTCTTTATGCTTATCATAATCGTAATTAAAAACTGTGCTCTAATTTGAAAACCAAGGGCCATTTTCATTTTTTCACGAGACTTAAACAGCTTCCGTCGCCTCTTAGACTAAATTTGTTCAAGACTTTTTTATGTTTTTGGTTAGTAAAATTGTTTCAATTAATTCTATATGTATAAAAGTATTGCAAAAACTATATATTAAGAAACATCTTAATTGAGAAACACACTCATGGGTCATTTTATCTGTGTAAAACATCTTTAATATTAAAGTGTGACCTAAAATACCTCTGACAACTTTAAGTCTCTCATAGAACTGTCCGTGTACAGCTTGGGGCGTTATTGTGATGCAAATATATATCATCTTAAATTGTTTTAATTGGAATTATGTATTTTGAAACTTCAAATTGAGATATTTCATGTTCAGATTCCTAAAATACATCTATATAAGCGCATTCAGTATATAAAACTAGTTTTTATTAACTAATGGATATATGATTTTCCAAATGAGAAGGCATTTTCAAATTATCACTACATATTCTACTTTGATGGTTTTCTTGGAAATTAAGAGTTTGTATTGATATTGTTCGTACTGTGTTGGAATAGTTAGTTGTACAGAAAGTTTTTTTTTAAATTCCATGTTCCTAGAAGCATAATTATATATTCATCAAAATGTATTTTTTCATTTGGAAAGTAGGCCCCACCAGCTGCAATACAACTACGCCAGTGCTTGATCCTAAATTTCAGACGCTTTTCGTAGGTCGATTTAGGAATAGTCTACAGCTTTACAGTTAGTTTGCTTTTTGTCTGGGTTGCGGCTTGATTTTGAGGCGCCATTCGAAAGATAGGTTTGCATGTGTCGTTGCCAGCAATTATACATATAATTAGGGTGGGGTATATTGAACGGCTTTGAAATAGTTCATTGTTATAAACAGAAATCGAAACTGTTATTAATTTTTACTATGCTTTAGGTTCATTCAGCAGTTTAGAAGAAATTAACTAATGCTAAGCCGATTTGATTTAGTTTTAAGTAAAAAGTTAACGAATTAAGGATTTTAATCACACATTGAAGTAACAAAACATCTTAGTTGAATTATTGCTATGATAGATTTTCCAATGTGTTGTGTAAAACAAAAACAAAATATGCTAATGCACAAGTGAATTGGAAAATATATGACCTATGAAAGTATTACACATTTAACTAAAAATACTCAAAAATAAGCGAAATAATAAGACTTACCAGAAATGTCTGCAACTCACAGGTCTTCAAACTTTGGAAGTTGTGATGGTTATCGCTGCTATACTGTAAAAAAAAGGAACTATTATTATTGCCCTGTTTTTATTAAAAGAGCATGAAAAATCAAAAAATATACCCAACCCTTTATTTTTTTGGAGCCTTAAAAATGGGAAAATGCAACCATTGCTTTTATTTTATAAAAATAGATCATAGTCGAGATTCTTCATAGAACTCCTGCAAAGAAAATTTTCTTAATTTCTTGCACCTGTGTAATCTATCGAAAATTGCATAAAGTCCTGTTTTTACTATAAACAAATTTCTTATTTTTAACAAATCAAAAAGTATAGAAGACTACTTGAGCTAATTATATTTTTTAGAAAACTTAAATAAATAAATTTCGGTGAAGCATCAAAGTTTATTGGCCTCTAGAGAATAAGTCAAGTCTTATTTACCAACAACAACAGCAGCCAGAACAAATAGTTAAATAACATGACTTTGGTATATGTCGGTCGAAGGTGTTGCTTGCTACCAACGAAAGGTTTATTGCCGTTGTTACCTACTTTAATATGGATCCTATAAGTTCTGGTCATTTGTCATGCTGAATGACAAGTTTTGTGTTTGTCATTACTTTGAAGTATTTCGCATAAAATCACTAAATTACGAAGTGCTTGATTTTTATGCTACGCTGCTCAATTCAAACATGAACACGCTTAGAACGCGCCAATGCTTGGCCGCCCGGTTACTTGAAGAATTTGTTTACAATTCTTTATTGTTTTTATTGCTATTGTTTATGGTTTTTGTTTTTTATTTTGTTATTGTTTTTGTTATTGTGGTTTTGCAATTCTTTGCAAATGCGAATCGATGAATCAATAAAGCAAACAATAAATGACACTTACAGGTGGTTTGACAAAAAAAAAAAAAAAAAAATAAATTCAATTGCCATTGTTAGCGGCCTGCTTTTTGTTAATAGCGGTAGTTAGTGTTATTTGGTAATTGTACGTTTTCGATAATAAATTATGTAAAAGAGCGCTGAACCCCATCAATCATTGACTATGCGCAGAAATTTTTTTTTTTTAATTTCTAAGCCATTTTTTTTGTGGATTTTTATAGACTGTCTGCCTTTATTTTTGAAAAATGTTAAACAAATATATTTTCCCATATAGAGCCTCCCTAGAACGTTTTGTTACTTTGGTTCCTAAGAAGAATCTGTTGTACTAAAATTTATTTTAAATGAGCTATATGTCACTGGTGAAGTTAGTTATATATCACTGGCTTTCTATGGAAACAGGCCGAAAATGGATTTTCGTCATCACTAGGGGTGTTTCGGGTACCAAAAATACCCGATTTTTGTCCATTTTACTAAAAATTTATTTGGATATCACCACAGGTGATTCCAGGTGCCAAAAGAAATTTTGTTTTCAACCACAATCGATTGAAAGTGGCCGAAATTGGATTTTGGACATCACCAGAGGTAGTCCCGAGTCCTAAGCTGCCCAATTTCGGTCCATTTTCAAGAAAAAAAACAAATTTTCTCTTCCAACAATCGATGTAAATAGTTTGAAATTGGCTGTTGTCATCACCACAAAATTTGGTTCCGCGTCGTAAAAATGCCCGACTTAGGTCTATTTTAAAAAAAATTTGCTTTTTACCAATTGATGGAAAGCGGTCGAATATAGATTTTAGCCATCCCCAAACGTGCCCCCGGGTCACAAAAGAGCGCAATTTCGGTCCATTTTCGAGAGATTCTGTTTTCTACCAATCGATGAAAAGAGATCGAAAATAGTTTTTGGTCATCACCAAAGGTGGTCCCATTCTAAATTGGTAGATCAAATGTTGTTAATTAGGCCAGAGATGTTATTTGTTTAAATAGCTCCCAACATTTTTAAATAAATCACTACTTCAGCTTCATCTGCTCATTGCACAATTAAGGTATTTATGATGGTGTTAGTAATCATTCCAACGATACACAATAAAGGATTGTAAATAAGTATATCGATATATCACAATACAAAATATTTCTTCGGTCAAACATGGTTTGGTACTTATTAACAAATGAATGTTTGCGACAAAGTAATCTTTTTTTCAACCAAAATATAATTTGGTAATGTCTACGGAAATAACGTTCAAGCAGCTTGTTAGAAATTTTGAAGGCACTAACCACATATCTCTTTTATTTTTATTTTAGCACAACCACTACCCACTGCTCCAGCAGAAGCCACGCAACCCACCCCACCAAAAGGTCCAGCACGCAATGGACGACAGTTGCTGTACAATCCAAGTGTGGGCTTTTTTCAAAGCTACGCTGAAGGCAGTAAATGCATCACTACGCAAGGTCTACCCGGTGCATGTGTAAGTTTTGGCAGCTGCCCACAATATTATCGCTACCAACGACAGTTAACTTACATAACGTTCCGGCAATGGCCACAGACTGTACCACAACTGCAGCAAGATATCTGTAACTTTTATGATGTCTACGGACGACCTAATAGTGGAATTTGTTGTACAAATACATTGAATGTACCAACTTACGGATTTGGAAGCACACTCCCAGTGGGACCACCATTGCCGCCACCATTTTATGTACCTTTTCGACCTGCATTCGGCGGTGGTGGTATACAACCACCAGTCAGACCAGTACCACCACCACCACCAGCAGCTGGAGGTGAAAATCCAAATCGTGAAGATACCGAAGATGAGGATGATACTCAAAGTAATCACAATGGTGATGAAGATAATATCGAAACAAATGGCAATATCATGAAACCACAACATACAATTGATAGTCAAGTCATTGATAGCAACATGGATAATTCACCTGATTTTCAGGATGAAAATAACGTTGATCCTAGCAAAGATATAACCGATGAGCAGCCCGCACCTGTGACATATGATGACTATCGTTATCAATGGCCAACACAATTTGGACAATTTTCTGGTGTTGCACAATGGCCACCACCGGTTCCAACACATCCACCTTCCGCAGCAAGTTGGCCACCGCCAATACCAACACATCCACCAAATCATCACTATCCAACACATCCGCCGACGCAGACACGTCCAACAATGACGCTCATCACAACAAAACGAACTCCAACGTTGCCGGCAACAACGCGTAGATCTACAGCGAGACCCACAACGAGTCGTCCGAGCTATCCAGGTTTTCCAAGTTATCCCAGTTATCCGGGTTATCCAAGCTACCCAGGTTATCCCAGTTATCGTCCTACGACAACAACGCCTAGACCAATAACGAGACCTACTTCAACACTTATCACCACTACTCGAAAGCCGTCGACAGGCGGCTCGACGGCCATTTCAGGGAATGGCTTACCATTACAATGTGGTGTAAAAAATCCTGTTTCACCAGATCAGGAGCGTATTGTGGGTGGCACTAATGCTAGTCCATATGAGTTTCCTTGGATTGCTGTGTTGTTTAAGTCAGGCAAGCAGTTTTGTGGTGGCACCTTGATCACCAATAATCACATCCTAACAGCGGCACATTGTGTAGCGAGGTTTGTACAATAGGCGACAGTTTTGAATTAGGGACCGTAACGATTCTTAAGTCATTTTATCACACTCAGCAAAAAATGTCATTGCAAATTTGAAAATTTTATTTAATTATTTAAACTGACATTACTGAAGCCATGAATGATGCTATGAAATTGTTTGTCACTATTCAGTACAATGTGTGATAACACTAAAAAATAATACAAGAACAAAAGACCTAACCAAAAAACTGCTAAGGTTAGTCATAACAGTTTCATCCATTGCCAAATAAAATCATCAGAGACTTTTAAGCTAGTGAATGAGAATTTCTAAGGCTGTTGCGAACCCAATCAAAAACTGAAACAAAGCAAAGCTAAAATTGTGTTTTAGCTATGCTGTGGCTCTGTTCTTTTAATTCATTTTGACATAGCACTTCTCTCTCTCGCCAGCTCAAAGGTCACTGATGATTCCATTTAGCAATGGATGAATGGATGACTAGCTTTAGCTGCTTTTTGTTGTTTTTGTAGTGAATTAATGTCTCCTGTAAGTTCAATTAAATATTTATGACCTTTTTATACACTACACAGAGGCTATATTCAATTTTTCATTCCGTTTGTAACGTATAGAAGGGGGCGTAGCAGGTATGGAAAAGTATATGTATTCTTCATCAGCGTCACCACCTGAGTCCGTCTGTCTGTCTGTCTGTCTGTATGTGTGTTTGTCTGTCTGTCTGTTGAAATCACGTTTACGAGAAAACTAAGCAAGCTAACTGAATTACAAGAGCTTCCTAGATCGCAAATTTATAAAAATTTTGCGTGAGTTTTACTCGGCTATGGCAGCGCTTTCATTGTGTCACTTTAAGATTGAAGCTTTGAATATTTAAGAGCAATTTAAAAAAAAACTTTACTTTCTATTTTTTTGCAGAATGACTTCTTGGGATGTAGCTGCTATCACAGCACACTTGGGCGATTACAATATACGCACCGATTTTGAGGTAAAACACGTTGAACGACGCATCAAGCGTCTGGTGCGACATAAAGGTTTTGATTTTTCAACACTGGTGAGCATAAAACAACAAAATGGAATTTCAAAACAGCCATAACCATTCTGACTTTTCCTCTACTTTAGCATAACGACATTGCAGTATTGACCCTAAGCGAGCCAGTGAAATTTACGCATGAAATTCAACCGGTTTGCTTGCCTACAAGTAGCGCACAACAAGCTCGCAGCTATAGCGGACAGCAGGCTACTGTAGCTGGTTGGGGCAGCCTACGTGAGAATGGACCACAACCTTCAATACTACAGAAAGTGCAAATACCAATTTGGTCAAATTCAGATTGTGCGCGCAAATATGGACGTGCTGCACCAGCTGGTATCATTGAATCTATGATTTGTGCTGGTCAGGCGTCTAAGGATTCTTGTAGCGTAAGTGACTAAAATAGTACACAATGCACAATTAGACAATTCAAAATTTTTATTATTACACTATTTACTACAATCTGGCCACACTTTTTTTATGCTAACAAGCTGTTCTTTTTTTGCATTTCAAAGCTTTTTCATTCATTACAGGGTGATTCGGGTGGTCCTTTGATTGTTAACGATGGTGGACGGTATACGCAGGTTGGTGTCGTCTCATGGGGTATTGGCTGTGGCAAAGGTCAATATCCAGGTGTCTATACACGTGTGACGTCATTGTTGTCCTGGATTTATAAAAATATTAAGTCTTGAGATTGAAATTTTTGGAGGAGAATTTTATGATTAAAAACTTTTACTTTTAACTTGAGAGTGATGTGATGAAATAGAATAAAATAAATGAAAATAAACAAAAATTCTGGATTTTCTTTTAAATTAATTAATATATAATATAATCACAGTATAGTTCCATAATAATTATTATATAAAATAATAATAACTATTCATTTGTTGTTATAAACGGAACACTTCGCAATCTATTGCTATATCAATGCTTGACTGTTTTCTAGATCCGATAAAACAATTTATTCCGTTGAGAAAAAAATATATCGAATTTTGCATCACCGTTATGATGACTGTAACGGTAAACAGATTGCTAACTCTAAATTCACTCAACCGATGAATTAGCAAGCCAAAAAAGCAAGTGCTTAAATGCTTAAGAGGTTAGGTTACAGTAGTGGTGTAAGAAATAATAAATTTGAGAATCTTTTCAGTGGGGCAATAAAACCAATCGATATTTTAGATAACATAGTTACTTGTAAAATATTTCAACATTAATAATTTTTTCGAAGTTTCAATGGACAAAATATGCGGCTGTGCAGCCTTTCCTCGAAAACACCGTTTTTAGAGAAAACCAGACTCCTAGCACCTACAGTTTTGAAGCTTAGAATACAAAAAAAGTTCACTTTTTTTCACACAGCATTGTTTATACATCTTGCATCTTGCAAAATGGCGCTCTTTTAAGAAAAATTCATAATATAAAAAAATCATCGCCCGAGAATTGTTTATACATATAAAAAACTATCCAATATTAGAAGAGAACCTACGTGCTTCCATGCAGAATATAACTTTGAACATACAATCAAAATATTAAGTAAATTGGTTACAAATTGTCGAAATTTTATGTTCGGCCAGTTTAAAAATCATTGTTTGGAGAAAAACGCGTTTGAAGTTTTCAGCACGTAGCAGTGCGTTTTTGCAGTTGACCGCTAAACTTTAAAATTCGAGTTCTTAGATATTTTTGTCGCCATCATGTATTGAAACTTCTATTGTGGCCTAACCCCTTAAGTAAATACTTTTTTTTATTAGAGGATGCGTTACAAATCAAAATTTACGTATTGTGCCACTGTACGAGCATTGCGCTAGTCGATAAAGCAGTTTTTGCTTTTATATTAACATTGCATTATTTTGTATTATGCCTAGAAGCATGCTATAGTTTTGTACAAGTAATAATTTTTTAGGGCAAAGCATGCAATGCGAACAACTACCGTGTAGGTAGGTAACGCAATGAAGAAATATTTAATTTTGTTGGGACTTATGAAAACGAAGCATAAATAGGAGCTTAATGAAATTATTTTCTATATTTTGAAAATATAAATTTCATACTCCCGTATGAAACTATTTTGCTACTTCTGATCAAAAAAAAAATCCTGATTAAAACTATGTAGGCTGCTTATATATAGTTTCAGTGCCATCGCAGCACTTTTGGGTGTCAAAGGCGGCATAACTTTTCATAGTTAAATTTTTTAACCTCCGGTCTTAAGTCTTTATCAGTTTTTTTTTTTACTATCAATATTTCATTTCAGGAGAGGCAACTTTGTTTCAGCCCTCAAAGCACTCAGATCTTTAATAAAAATAATTAATATTTATGTCTGTAGTTATCCACATGTTTAAATACAGATAACTAAAAACATAAGCATTGGAAATCCAAAAAAATATATAAAAATATGCTTCTATTTTTCCATAAGAATCGCACCCACAAAAATGTCAATCACTTCCACCTCGTTTTACAATTTTTCTAACCCCGCCTCTCTAAAAGACGGATACCAATTTGTTTGTTTTCTAACTTTTTTTTTTCGATTCTATGAACAAAAGAGAAAAATTCAAGAGTGATATTTAAAAAAATGGACGTCTGAAAAAGTTTCACCCCTCCCTACCTTCTTGTCTACTTTTGTCCGTTTTTATGATCCCCTTCTCTCCTCATGACGTACGACCTCTAAATGCATAAAAATTCTTTACAAAAAGTACATACATGCATACATAATGTTCAAAATAACGATTTACATATTTCTGGAGCACAGTAATATACTTAAGTAGTTTGAATAAATTTTTCGATATTTTTTTTTAAAAAGCAACTTTAAAATTGAAATGACGGTTAGTCTAAGCCAAAAAAATTTTTAAAAAATGCAAGATGAAAAAGCTTAATGGTGCACGATTTGGCGTAAAATAGCCCATAGTAAAAATAGAATGATTAGCAATAAAAATTTTTTACATACAATGTAAGTTAACACATTAAGCTTAAGTAAATTTTTCTTATTGACTTTATTTGTGTTTTTGGATTAGGTTTTGGTTCCCGCTACAGAGTTGAAATCGATAAGGCAAAGAAAAGGTTCTCTCTTGTTGAAAGTTACGCGATCTTGAAGAAATGTGTAAAAAAATTAATATAACAATTTTTAAGTTTGTTTTACAAAAATGCACAAACTTAAATGTTCTGTTAAAAGTATGGTAATTTTTTTTTGCAATGCAAAATGAAGGGAGGAATGTTCAAAAATAATAAGCAAACAAATTTCTAATAATCAATATATTTGCATAATGCATGAATAAACTCAAACATTTATGAAATTAATAATAAAAAATGCGATCATTTAAATTCACAAGACATCTGCTTCATAAAAGCAGCAATCTTTTAATATCTGCAATAAGTCAAAATGATTTGAATTTGTTTATAAAGAAAGCATTCAAAATCAAAAAATTAGAAGATATTATTCAAAATGAAAGGCAGAATAAAACAATAATAAAAATTAAAATTAAATTATAAAGAAATTTGTAATAAAAAAAAACTTTCAACAGACAGACATTGAATTCAACAACACAATGAATTGAAAGCAAAAGTGCGAATGTTGACAAAGTATGAGACACCACACGTTGAAGCAACAAAACACAAAAGATTTTGATAAGTCGCTTGTGCTCTGTAAAGTTTTGTTTAAGAGGTATCACACATTTTTATAAAACTATTTTCTTTCTACAATGCATTAGATTAGGCATTGAATAGGTCATTTTGAAATGGTAATAATACATCCTACTGGAATGGTCCAAACTAATAATAATTTATTTAAAAATAACCACAGTTGAAAAATCTATCATATTTGTAAAATTTTGCAAATTTGTTGGAGTTGAAGAATTATAAATAAATGGCTGAAAAAGAAACTGATTCAGGCTGACTAAAATATTTTAATTTTGCGCAGAGATGCAGCTGTTTGGTGGAACTTTAATTCCTCAATAATTTTTGTACTTAATACAAAATATGCCTAAAGACCAGAGAATGAAAAGAAAACTCTATCGAATGGCTCAATTTTGTTCTGTTCCATGAGCTCACTCATTGATTGAAACACTAACACAAACTAAATAAGGCAAGTGGCATGAGAGAGCACAACAGAATGGCAACGTTCCGCTCTACGTACAAAAAACTTTATTCCCTTTATTGTGGTTTTGACTCGCGATTGCTATCCGAACCCTTACCAAATGTAGTGATCATTTTTGTCATTAGATTCGTATGAGGGAAAAAATTTATTATTTTTTTCAAACGAATGTTAGCTCGAAAAATAATTTTGGACATCGCTAAGGCAGGCTCGAGATTCCGTTGTGCGATTTGAACGTTACGATAAAGAGTGTTTTTTTTTTCATTCCCTGCTATAGACACAGTTTCTAATGAATTAAAAAAGATTTTTTCGGACAACTAGAGGTTCCATCCCATGTTTGCTTCGCTCACCAAGAAGCCCCCGCTTGCGCACAGTTTGTTTCGCTAGCTAGCTAATTAGAATGTTCTTTCTTCATTTATTTGACAATTCAATTATACTTTTCTTTAACATCTAAATGTATGTAATGGAATTTTGCCTTTCTTCAACAACTAAAAGTATGCAATCAAATTGTTTTTCTTATATTTGCTATGTAATGTTCTTTAATCTTTCTTGATTCAATATATCGAGAACTATTTTATATAATTAAATGAAAGAAAAATTTTATTTTTTTAAGTATTCCGGAGTGGAGAGATTATTCAAATTTCCGAATTTGAGGAAATTATTGATGTTTCGAGAAGCAGTAAAATCTGCCTTGCTCAACCCCCCAAAAAAATGCGATTTCAGTCTTCAGGTTCACGTCAATCACTTTACTTTAATACGCGATTTATTCAAAATTTTTTGAAAGTCCTTGGAAAAAATTTTCTTAAAATTGTTTAGAAAAATTTAGATATCTTGGTTTTGAAATAAGATAATGAAATGCTGTTTGCGGTATTCTTTAAATCAAATAAAAATACATTAAAATTAATGTACATCGGGATCGGCGGTAATATAATATGGGGCGATTTTGCAACATGAAATTGTAAAATCGGTATTTTTTAAATATTTCCGGTCAATTTAAAGTTTTTTTATAAGAAAGAAAGCAGAAGAAGAAAAACTAAGCAGGTTTCGTACTCTTTGATCTATAATAGCTTAAAAACTATACCCACTTTGTTCGAAAATTTGATAAGTTCATTAACTTGTGCCTATTTTTAAATCAATATTTTCTAAAATGGGTAGGCAACTAAAAAACAGGAGGCGCCTATCTAGTTTTCAATATTGATGAAAATCCTTTTGAGCAGCTTTGTCTAGACATATAAGACTATTGTAATTCGCTGACACATCGTGAAAAAACAAAAAGATTTTTTTCTGAATCGCTCTAACAAAAAATATAATGTCACTTATCTAGATAAACTTTTGTCAAAGCGCTTGCCCAGAAGATTCAAATGAATCTTAAAACTGCTAGCTGACAAATATTGAACTTCTACAAAAAGCTCAAGCTTAACTACTAAGAACTATTACAAAGGGTTCTTGGTTGATGAGAAATGAATGCATTCACAGGGATCTGCTCATCTGTACAGTGGTAAACATAGTTTGAAGGCTTAGACAAAAATGTTTAACAAAATTACAAGGTCATGACAATCCAATGGCTAGGACTCTCTTTAATATGTTACCATTTTTACGTCTAAAGAGAGTTGACAGAGCAACTATTGAAAATCGGGCGCCCAAATGAGTAGCTTAATATCATATCACAAACGCAGCTGTGATATGCATCTTCTCCGGGGCCGCTGATGGTTTTTTTCTCACTACGATAGAATAAATTAATGAATGTAGGCATCGCACGAGGAGCCACTGGCTCATGCTCTCTAATTTTCAAATATGGTATATGCATCCGAGAGATCTCTGTCGCACTCGCTGTTCATTTTTGTGGTAGTATTCCATTGGTTACAAGTGCAGCCGGCAGGCATCATTCCTGAAGCCGCTGGTGCAACTTTTCGGTGAGACCTTCATCAACATTTTTATATGACTTCGTTCATGGTGGGCAGCATTTTTGGCACCAGCAATGAACACTCTATGGATTTTGATTACAAAATTGCTTCAGTCCAGCTAAAGTTTTTCGGAGGACCGTGGAACTTATATTTACTCTTTGTTATACATAAACCAATTTGTATATAATTTATAATATGAAATAAAATATAATATTTTATAACTTATTGTAAGCCTTAAAATTTAAAGAGATACAATGAATAAAAGAAGTATGACAAAAAAAAAATATTTTTTAATTTAACAAAACAAAAAAAAAATCATTTAATTAAAAACACTAATAATAAGAAAAATATTCAAAATTTTCTTATAATTATATGATTTATGATGCTAATTTAAACAATTCTTTTAATATATATTTTTCAATCTAGAAAAATTTACTCAACAAAAAAACTTTGCTATAATTCAAACATCGCTGAAACCGAAAGCAATATATATTTGAACATAAAGATAATGGAAAATTTAAACTTATGATAGAAGCACAAAATTAGGTTAATGGTTATATTGCAAAAACTTTCAGCAGTTCAACTTTTGCAGAAAAAAAAAAAAAAAAACTAAAAATAAATATTTGGGGAAAAAGGAACCGAATTGAATGAACTTCAGTTCATTGCTCTGCAGCGCGAACACACAGAGTAAATGAATGCGTGTTTTGACAAAACATTGTAAAACAAGATAAGTCTACATGAATTGAAAGTGTTTTTTGTTTTTGTTGTTGTTTTGTTTCAGTACTTTCTGCTTAACTACAAACGATGTTTTGACATGAAAATTGGAATTTCAATTTTATAATTTTAGATATTTGCAAAAAGTAAAATATTTCAGCATGCGAATTTTACTGTGCGCTACATCATATGGGACAGTGTATACTGATTTTAACTGTGGGCTGGAAACCTATTTTTTTTTTAAATTTATACACCAAATATCTCTAACCTACGGTGCAATATGCGTGGTTCTTAAAATAATTGTGGTGTCTGACCCAATACTGCGTTCATTTGTCATAAGTTGATTTATATAAATTCCTTGTCATAAATGTAGCCTACGTTCCAATCCATGATATATTCTATCTATTTATCCGGTTTCATTCAAGTTTGTTCAGCTCTTAACGCATGATTGAGTAAGAACATCCATATTTTTAATTTTTAATAAAATCAATAGCAAAGCTTGCTATCTAACCAGAAATGGAGATATACATAATTTTTGACACCTTTGGTTTCCTATTTCTTCAAGCAAAAAAATTAATAAAAACTCGTCCTAAATAGTTGTGATAAGCCATTTAGAATGGACACTTAAAGTTTTATTTTACATATTTAAAGTCAAAATTTTATTAATTTTAAGGTCGTGAAACTTGAAGGCTTTTGGAAACTTGCTAAGTAATTTTTTCTGATTTAAATTATAAAGCCAGTAAGAGCGGTTCTTAGGCCTCGCTAAAAAATAATACCCAACATCGCTTTAACAGAAGAAATGTGCGTAAGCCTTTAATTTTATAAAAGAGGGTATTTCTTTCACCACGCCAGCGTGGCCTTAACTAAACGTATCCACATTTTGTATGTAATGCTTATATGGGATGTGCCACGCCTACTTTGTTATTATACAAGACCATACTACACTTTGTGTGTAATTTGTTTTCATCACTTCTTTGCAAAACGTTTTCAGTCGTTTGCTTGTATGGGAGGTTCCACGCCCTTCTGTCAAAATGTGTCTAACTTGTATTCCGATTTGTCCAAACTATTCCTAGTCTTTGTTGTATTTTCTTAAATAGCTCCTCAACTACAATACTTTAAAGTTTTTAATCATATAGTAAGTGCCACGCCTTCTATTCAAAACATGTCTACATTTTTCTTAATAAGAGCTTTTCTAAATCGTTCCTGCTGTTTGTGTGAAATTGGGTTTCATTACTCTTCTCTCAGTCTGGTGTTTTGAAGTTCTTGCTTGTTTAGGAAGTGCCACATCCTCAAGGCTAAGTTTTTGTTTGATGCCAGACGGGTTTTTTCGTTTTTGTGTGAAATTTGATTTTATAACTTAAATATTTCTTTCATAATTGCGTTTTGTATTATATATATGGGAAGGATCGCTCTTCTCGAAATTCACCAATTTTTTTTGCTTGTCCAAGTTATTTCTAGTATTTTTGAGAAACTTTGTTACATCAAATTACAGAATACTCTAAATATGGCGTCTTAAATGTTCATTTGTGTGAGCAGAAGGCGTGTCTTTAAACCGATTTTGTCCATTTTTAATTCCAAGGACCATGTTTGAAGATGTAGCGCTATTTCATTCTCAAATCTTGCTTGGCTAACCCGACTAAGCTGATGACGCTATTTTTGAATAAAGACTTTTTAATACATGCCACGCCCTCTAGGCGTTTAAAATGAAATATCAAAATTAATATATCCTGAGTGTAGGGTATAACGAATCATAAGGATATCTTGCTCAAAGCTCCAGAGCTGGTTTTTGTCATCTGTCTACAATTTCGTTCTAAAGCAAATGGGAGGTTTTGTAACGGAATGACTCAAGTGCTTAAGTTACTCAGGTGCAACAGAGTTTTGGAGTCTTGGCCTAGCTTATTTCTCAATAGAATGGAGGGGATCTTAAGTTTAATGCCAGTGTCAAATAGCGAAAATTGAGAAATAATTTTCACGGCAAATTATGCAATTGGCATTTCTTGGTGTTCAAACTGCAGCTATCTGCGTAATAGACGAATATGCTCCTACCGTGCCCCTATTAGTATCGTTTTAAAAACGTAAACTTCAAGTCACGTTTCCAGAATATGTGGAACTTTCAGCGATTACGAAAAAGATTTTACATTTTTGCTAGAAGTTTTTCAAAATCTAAAACAAAATAATAGAGTAAACTCAAAGCAACTTGACCGACTAAAAATGTGTTTATTTGTTAAATATTAATTTAATGAAAATTAGATTTTTCTTTCAACACAAAAGATGAGATTTTTAATGTTTTTCAATAAACTTGGATATAATTTTTTTTTTATTAAATTATTTTTTTTTCTACGTTAATTTTTGTTATTACTTGCATGCTGTTTTAGTTTCTTTAAACTACCCAGCCCATTTCTTTTCACACTCATTAAATCAGCCTTGACCATTAGACAAGCACACGTATACAGGCCGCGTACACTCGACAAAATCATCTGCCATTTTTGTACCATTTTTTGGGATTGATTTTCAGTTGTTTTGTTCCTTTTGCTGTTACTTTTTCAATTGCGCCCGGTTTTGTTTTGTGCGTCAACGGAAACTTAAAAGATTCTGTTTCTTTTTTTTTTCATTTGTTATTTGACTTTTTATTTTATCACTTGCCTATTTTTAGTTTAATTTAGTAGTTTGGCTGTTGCGAAAATTTTTAGCGATATGTTCTTTTTCTTAGAATTATTTTGTTTTCGTCATTTGTCGAACATTGACATTTTGTACATTAAACTCGAAACTTTGCATTGAATTTTTCGTAGAAATTTTTTGTTTGTTTTTTTTTTAGGACGATTATATTTTTGCCTTATTTTAGTTTCAATTTCGCTCATCTTATTTCACGTTAGTAGCTTAATTTAAAAAATAAATAATTTGTTTCGATTTTATTTTCCTTTCTGGGTCACAGCAGTTCTAAGTATTTTATCAGGTCAATTTATTTTGAGTTGTAATGAAAGGATGAATTGCTTAAGTCGAAAATGTACTACTTGAAATCGTTTGCCAAGGTTTTTGTTTGGTAACACAGTCAAACAAAACTAATGCCAAGGGTAACGGTTTCTGATAGACTTTTTTAGTTCAAACCAACGGAATTGTTTTAAAACTTCAGAATGTAGCAATAATTTAGTCTATAAGTGTAAAGAACGCTGTTTTTCGATGTTTTCGAACTACGCTTTACCATTACCAGAACTATTTGTATCAATCAATTTCATTTTGAAATATCTCTATGTCATTTTATTTTGACGGAATATCGTCAGCTAAATTTCATTTTTGTACATAAACGCACTATCGACTTAAGTTGGTGTATGCGCAGCTGAAAGAAAACACCCTTTACATTCAATGATATAGAAAAAATCCAAATTTTTTTTTGTTTTTATAGTTTTTTTGAAATCAAATTATTTTTAAAAAATATCTTGAAAAGTTCCAAAAAATTTTTAAAAAATTAAAAAAAAAATCATTGTGAACTTGAAAAATTTTTATATCGGAAAGTGTTTTGAGCATGGTTCAAGAACTCAAAAAAAATGTTGAAAAACACTGAAATTGTTCAAAAATTCGAAAAACTTTAGAACAGACGTATCATTTTGAGAGAAGTTCGATAATTTTGAAAATATTTGAAAAATTCGAAAAACGTTGAAAAATTCGTTGCGTAAAAAAATGCTGAGCATTTGTTAAAAGGTTGAAATATTCTGAGAATGTCAAAGAAGTAAAAAAATTTATGAACCGTCAAAATATGTTAGAAAGTCAAAAAATTATAAAAAAGCCAAAAACTTCGATAAATTTTGAAAAGTTTTGAGAACATTGAAAAGTCGAAAAACGTTGAAGATATGAACTATATTTGAAAATCATGTCATTATTAAATTTGATGAATAAAACTTTGCAAAAACCAAACACTTCTTATTCGTTAGTTATATTTATTATAGCGCACTTAATAGAAATGTGCTATTTATATATCCATGGCTATACATATAAGTAGTATATGGCGAGAAATTCATCAAAGGCAATTAATTTTACCATACCCCAAAAGCGGTTGCTACGCTACTGAGCTGCTATAATATTTTCCTTGATTCTTACGTTCACGTGGTGTGCAAATAATAAAATTTAAAAAAAAAAACAAATATTAGAAGGCAACGCTTAGATATGTATGTTTTTTCAATATCGATTGCCAAAATTTATTTAATTTCTATAATTAAAAAACAGCAGACCATGTCGCCATCATTGGAAAGATTCATATTTATTACTCGTAGCATTTAACGAGTGTCCAAGCAAATTATGGCTGATGAAAGTTTTTTAACGATGCTGACACGTGCTACTGACGTGAAATCAAACGAAAGCTACAAAATTAGTGAGATTAGACGCGGTGGCGTTAAAAAAATGTCCTCACATCAGAATGAATTATATTGACAAAAAGTTGTTAGATCTTTAACAAACAAAGTGACAAAATAAATGAAAAAGCTCAAGCAGAGAAAGCAATGCTGGCATACAATCACAATCACAGTTTTTTTAACCCTTTGTATGCTATTGGGATAAAGGTAACCATAGCAAAAACTATCGTAGTAAGGGTTTTACATTTAGCATTGTCGAAAGTTAAATACACCACATTGGACTTACAGTAAATGTGCGCATAAGATTTTTATTAAAAATTTTATTTTTTTCGGGTGGTGATAATCTGAACTATTCAGTTATTTGTGTGAAATAGCTTAAATAACACTATAAGTATAGCGTTTTGAAGTGTTTACTTGTAAAAGAGGTCAAAATTCGCACAATTTTTGGCATTTACTGTTCCTAATCATTTCCGGTATTCTTGTGATATTAGGCTCCATAATCTTAAAAACCACTTTATAGTTTTTGCCTGTATGGAAAAAACCACAAATGTTGCTCAAAATGCCCGACTTTAGTGACAGCTCTTGTAGCAAACAAGAAAGCTATCAAGACAAAAATTCAGCTTACAAAGCAGTGATGTCTTTAAAATTATCTGGTATCGTAATTAAAAAGATGATTTGCTTACATAAATTTTGTTTTGTAATATCTTGCTGGAACAAGATATAACACTATAATAAAGAGATACGTAACAATGTCTTTAATATTCATTTTTAAGACTCTTAATAGGCTGATTGTAAAGACATTAGCTGGAATGTCTCGTAGGGGTTACTATACTGTACAGTAAACATGCACACAAGAGACATGCCGCATCAAGTCTTTATAAGTATTATTTATTATAAAGTATAAAGGCGCATACGAGACATGAGGTGACATGCTGTGTATCAAAAACTTGATATAAAAACATTATGTGTGATCTCTCGTGTGTGTTTTTATAATGTACATAGTAAAAAGCTTACAAAGACATGAGTGTCTTTATACGTTACGCATAAAAGTCATTTGAAAGACATGCCGCCTCATGTCTATATATTAACCGTTTTTTGACATTTTAAGGCGCGCCTTACCTAGACAAATGTGAGAATAATATGATTCACCTTCAACCTGTAACATAATGTATCAGAGATAGCCTGGCATGCAGGACTATGTATAGTTGGGAAAAAGGTTCGAAACCGACGTAATTAAAAATGAGATTCGATAATAAAATAAAATCAAGTACCTTTCACACTTTAAGTCTCAGAGTCTTTTTGAAAGAACTCTACACAAAAGCACTTGTCTGGAATCGCATCCTTTTTGAAGTCTTTATAAGCTGACTTTTAAAGACCTCTAAAAGCTACTATGCTGAGTCGTTTCAAAAATATCACAGAGGAGAACATGTCTTTGTACTTCATAAGTCAAATGCCTTAATAAAAATTTTCAACAAATTTCAAGTGGAAACGTTTGCCAAATTTTTACCCACATAAAAATTATGTTTTTTAACACAAAACTGACAAGATTTTGAACTTAAGTCATGCCATATATTTCCATTATTACAGCAAAGCAGCATGAACCCATTAGGAATATCACTCATCACTTATTTGTTATTTTTCTTCATTAATTGTGCTAAATGTATAAAATTAATTTTATATTTTCAAAGCAACATATTGTTTTAACAAATTTCAATAAAATTTTAATTCAGAATATTTTGGAACTTAAGATTACATTGCATTAATATTTGAGTGGGTAACACTTATTTTCCACACACAACTACAGATAGTATCGCAACTTATTGTTCGTCATTAATTTTCGGGGTTTTTTTTTTCGTTCTATACTATAGAAGATATAAATATTTTATTGTTGTTGTTGTGCATAAGAACCAAACTGTGTGTTTTTGTTTGCTAAATTATTTTCTTTCTGGCATTTGATCAAAATTTCAAATAAAATTTTACGAATGCGACACACTCGGCAAACGATTGCGGTAACGGCTTGTGGCTGTGGCGGCTGCTGTATTTGTTGCACCCTGCTAGCATTCTCTGCTTGCCAGTTCCATGGTTAACAAGATGTTCGCTTGGCCTAACTTAAGTTTCATTGTGACTACAAGTGGACCATGATAGTGAGAAAAAATTTTTGTAGTTCACAAGAAATCATTTGTGTATTTTTGGAATGGCGAAATTTGTTACAATTTAATGTCGACAGAAAACAAACAAATAAATTATGCAATAATAACTATTGGCCAACAGAGTACCTACATATACATGAAAGTTCCTTTTTAAAAACATAAAACATTAATCAATTCAGAAATATAGAAATTTTGAAATACGGTGGTTTTTGAAGGGTACACGTTCATTTCTTTGCATCAGTCACTTTCAGACGGTTTTAAGTACCATATTCCCAGACACATACAGTAGCGAGCATAAAAAATATGTGTATTCTCATAATAGTTCTATTAAATTAGTTCTTATGTAGAACGGTGGCTGTATGAACTTGGCGTGATTAAGCTTAAAGAGAGCCCAGCAATGCCGCTCGTCTCTGAATAAGTTGGATCAGCATTTTAACATTCAAGTCACATAGGTGCCTGGGCATAGGAACATTGAAAGCAAAGCTCATGAACTTGCTCGCCAGGAGACTGTATCACAAATTTCTCAGGACAAGGAAGGTGTTAGCATGCCACTTGCTACCTGCAAGTTACTGCTTAAAGAAGAAATGGTAAAAAATGCTTGCAAAAGATGGACTCAACGATCAACTTGTAATATAACTAGGCAAATCTAGGCGAAATGGGATGCTAAGCGTTCGTTAGAACTGATTTCCCGTACTAGACATAGCGTCTCGTCAGTAGTTGCATTAGATAACAACAAAACGGCGATCGGTAAATTTACGCCGCAGACCTTCTTTGCATAGGAAATTCGAAGGAATGTGGTTACCATGAAGTTTACTACTCTTCAAGCCTCGATTTTTTCCAAACAATTGAGAAAAATGTGTATTAAATATTTATTTGAGTCAAACATATAATGTTTGAAAAAAGATTTGCCACTATTTGATTCAAATAAAATATGTTTATTCAAATAAATATTTAATGAAGAAAATTAGAAAATTTCATAACTCTGTCAGTTTTTGGAACCTTTCGACGATCCACAGATTATTTGGCTAAGAACTTTATCCACTCTTTAAAAGTGCAATAACCTCAAGTTGAAGCAAAGCTCTTGTTTTATTTCAATTATGCGAGATGTGTTAATTTGGGCAAAGGTTGACTGCATTCCGAACAGTTTTCAAAATGAAGAAGCTTAAACTTTGAACATTTTCATAATAGGAAATCACCTAAAATATAGCTCTGCTTTTTTAGCTATTTACACTGAGCAGAAAGCCCTCTCTCTTTTACACCCAAAATAAAATCAAATAAATACCAAAAAAACTAAAAAAAAACAATTGAATTTTTCAATTGGGAAAAGTTAAAAAAAATTATTCAAAAAACTAAATGTTTGGGCTATTTACTTATTAAATATATAAAAGCCGGCAACTAAGAAAGAGTTAGTGAATTACCATAGTTTTTTGCTGAGACATTTTTTCAAAAGAAGAAAATATAACATAGAAATGATCAAAATTATTGCAGTAGCCGCAACATTTTTATTTATTTTTTTTTTTTTTGAATTAAAAAATAAAAAAAATTCTCGCACAAATCCCAAAGTTTGTTTATAAAATACAAAATGGTTATTTAAAAATAAATTCGTTTAATGCGAATGAACGCACACTTGTAGACGGCGGTGTGGAACAGCCACAAAAAAATAAAATACAAAAAAAAACGCAAATTCAAGGCATGAAATCATTTGTGATTTCTTTTTTTTTTTTTGCTCATTCTTCTAAACTTCTCCTCATCTAATGAACAGCGTTTTAAGAAAGAAAATTTATTGAAAATGCAGAAGAAAAAAAACAAAATCAAAATAAAGAGTCCAAAAAAAATAAGAAAATCAAATACAAATACTCGCACATACCAAGACTTTCAAACAAAATTCTAATACAATCGCAAGAATTTTTTGTTTTTGTAGAAAATTTTTGGTTAATTTAGTGAGGATATTTCCTGCGCGAGTTCAGTGCGAGTTGGGCTACGGAACGCGTTGTTTTAAAATAGCTTTCGAAACAAAAAAGCTTAGAAATTTCAAAAAAGCTTATAATTAGAAGAAATATAAGAGAAAAATAAAAGTAAAATAAATGTTGAATCTAAATCACAAAATAATTAAATTATTAAGGGATATTGAAAAAAAAAGAAAATAATTGCAGCTAAAAAGTTTTTGTGAATTATAATGTTAAGTTGAGAAGTCACTAAAATTTATGGGATTCAAGAAAACTAAGAAACCTTGTGACTTGGAATCAAAAGAAAATTTTTTAAGTGACTTAAAATATAAAATAAATTAAATTAAAAAAATAAAGTTATGAAACGAAAAATATGTTGTGAATTATATATGCTAAATAAAAAATTAAGCGTGACAGCGTCTACTAAACAAATATTTCAAACTTTTTTAAAAATAACCAACTTTTTAAAATATTAATATAATATTACTCAAAAGCAAAGTTTCAAACAACTGCCTTAGCGAAAAAGTTATTTAAAACTATAAGCAAAATTTAGAAGTGTTTTAAAATTTTTATTTCACACATTTTTTTTTGTTTGCTAAATATTTTTATTTAACTTTCTTTTACAGTGACTTTGTGACCATTTAAGTAAAAAATTTATCTTTAAAAAAAATTACCAAAGGTTAAATTTAAAAAAAGAAATTTTAAAAATTTCCCTTTTTCGAAAATTTAAGGAATTCATAGCAAATTTTATGCTGCAGTGCTTTTGATTTGATAACACGATTTCACGAGTTCAAATACAACGGATTTTGTAAATTTCCAAAAAAAAACGTGTTACCGTTTTCAGATTTTTTTTTGGAATATCAGTGCTTGAAAAAAAAATCAATTTTTTTTTTGCAAAATTCGAAATTTTTTTTTTGTGCAAAAACTTGCAAATTTTGCTCAATACGAAAATTTTTTGCTGTGCTTTAAAATTTGAAGAAAATTTTGAAAAACAAACTACGACAACATGAATTCATCAGGGTAAGTTTTTATAAATCTCACTATTTTTCTCACATTTTCAATTTATTAGTTTTTTTTTTATTTTTTTTTTAATTCACACTTACACATATGTGAAGTGTAGTGTTGTGTAGTGATTTTTTGTGTTTTATTTAAAAACTTGAAGGCCATTTACGCCCACTGGCCCACAACCGTGCCAGCAGCAGCAGCAGCGACATCGTGTGTGTATTGCCACGACCGATTGTGGTCTTTGGTTCAATATGTTTCGCCGGCCAGAGACGCGTGTGCAGCACACAAAATAGTTGGCATGATTTTTAATCTATGATATATAAATTAATTTGTTTTTTTTTTGTAACTTTTCCTATTGGGTCGGCACGCGGAATTAATTGTTAGCCAAAAATTGCGGCATTTGCAGCAAGTCCATGCCGGAAGTTTGTGACTTATTTGGCCTTTAATATCAACAGCAATAGCAGCAGCTGTTTTCTGAGTATAAGGGGTTTTTTAAGAGTCCCTGCTGAGTTTATTTTTTTTTTTCAAATGACGTTTACATAAAATGACGAATAATACTTCTGTTAATTTTTTTTTCAATTTTAAAATTTCTTCAAACGCAATTTCTATTCTAATGCCTACAATAGCAAATGTTTGCCGGAACTATAGGTGCACAGCTGAAACGAATTATATCCAAGCATAAAGATTTGATAATAATTAACATATGGTATAGTTGATATATTCCAGAATTGAACAGTAATCATGAATTTGTTAATAATCGCCATATCTTATACTGGTGGAAACAAATATTTATTTTTTTAGAAATTTTCAAATGTTTAATATTGCCAAGTTAATGCAAAAACACACAAATGAATGCACAGGAATGAGTAACTATCGATTAAAAAAAAACTCATAAACTGGATCACTATATATACAGATTAATTGATATTTCGTACATTCAGAAATTTGTTTAATGTTTGACTCAATCAAATGTTTAATTGCTCATTATAAAATATAATTTGTTGTAATCAAACAAATTGTTTTATCATTAAGTCGTCACATACGAGTCGGCTGACTCCATAAGACGATCTAAGCGTTTAGGGAACGAAATAACTTTTGTTCAGGTCCCTTTTTGGAAAAATGCTTACTCTTCAAACCAGTTACACCATTAGATGTCTGCGGTGATTTATATAAAGAATGTTTAGTTAACCCAATTTCATGGAAAAATTATCAAGTCAAGTTTGGAAATAAGCGACTCATATGAAAGAGATACATAAATACTTAGTAGCTCAATCCTGAGACTTTTTTTAGATTGTCAAAAAAAAAACTTTATCTTAGTAAGAAAAGTATTAAGTCTACGTGGAATGGATTTCAACGGGATTGCGTTAGTAGGCGTGGCACCTCCCATATTAACATAATATTTTGAGTGCTATTTTAAGTGAACTATTTCAGCAATTGGTATGAAATTTCATGTAAGTGGCCTACATGCTTCAAGGTACATCTAGTTTTCTCCATGAGCACATTCTTAAATCCTTTATCTCTTCACGAAGCATATGGCTTCCACACAACTCTTTCAACGTGCACAATCGTTGGTATGGGCCTACGTGCGAAAAAAATTCTGCAAAATAATTATTTTTTGCAATATAAAGAATTTAAAAATTTTAAAGTTTTACTTTTTTTGTTTTTAAAGGGAGGCAGACAGAGACTGAGATCCTGAAACAATCAAATTTTAAGACATTAAATGTATCCACTTGCACTTTTGCATTGGCAATATATAAACTATATATTGTGATTACCACATTAAATTCAAATCAGATATATGACTAATATAATTTCTTCAATAATTTATGTATGCATATTATATTCTAATTTTCAAAATGTTAATCTTATAAAATAAATAAATAAAACTGCAAAAATAAATCCTGCCGGTTTATTGAAATAGAAACATAAATAAAACGAAAAATTTAATAAAATAAATTTGAAAACATACGACATGAGCTAACATATGCCATGATTTTGTTTTTAATTAACAATCCTAATTTATTGTACAATAAAAACATGAAAATATTGTAATGATTTTAAACATTTTGCCGGCTTTAGTGGAATGTTTCGCAGCTCCATTTTGAAAATTAATATATATACGCAATAAACTTTTGATGCAAATATTTCAAGTATCATTGATCGTGTCAAATTAAAAACTTACTTTTTGAAATTGTCAAAATTTTTGAATTTTTAAAAAAAAAAATTTGACAAGTGGAACATTGTTGCACTAAAATATCCAAATCCACGACAACCAGCACTTTTGTGCAAAGGTTTGCATTAAAATACCTTTTAGAAAGTAATGCTGCCATATTAAATTTCATAACGATAACAGTGAGTTCTCTTATTATAAAGTTATATATATTATGGGCTGTGCCACACCCTACAACGAGTTTTCCCAGTACACTGACGTAGCTTATATTCATGATTGCTTTTAGCAGTATAATATTTTTATGAAAATCGTATGTGACAGTTTTGCGTAAAACGAAAATTTTCAATTGTTGAAAAATGGCACGCCCACTTTTTCAACTCCGCCCATTTTAAGCACAATTTAAGATATATATGATATGTATCCGTGTGCCAAATATCATCCAATATCTTGCACGGTTAACGAGTTATGGTGTTATAAAAGTTAAAATTAAGGGCTTTGCCACGCCTCTTTATGCACATTTGCAAATTTACAACCTAGCCCAATCTTAATTCTGTTTCCATGTTCACCAAGTTTCATTAAAACCGCGGCAACTCTTTTCAAAATGGGCTGGCGTATATTTACATAGAGTATGGGTGGTAGGCGTGTACGTAAACCGATTTCGCTTTTTATATGCTAACAACTTGTAATAAGGTGTGAACTGTGTGCAAAATTTCATTGAATTCAGTAGATTGCTTAGTTTTCTCGTAAACGTGATTTCAACAGACAGACAGACAGACGGACATAGCTACATCGACACAGGTGGTGAGGCTGATCAAGTATATATATACTTTTCCATACCTGCCACGCCCCCTTCTATGCGTTACAAAAGGAATGACAAAGTAAATATACCTTTTGTGAAGGGTAATAAAAGAATAATTTCAAATACCCTGCAACATCAAAATGCAATTCAAAGTTTTTTGCGATTAAACTAAAGTTGAGAAATGTTATTTCTTATTGTTTTCAGATTCATAATGAATTTTAAATTATTTGTGCTAAAAATATGGGGAAAAATGGTATATTTTACTATTTTCAAATTCAAAATTTTACAACTAAAAAATAAAATTTTCAAATTTGCTATGCCATTTTTTACCGAGTAGGTAGTAGAAAGTCTGCAGCTAATTATGCAGTTTCTTTCTGCAAAACTGCTTAGTTCTGACAATAATGAGATCAGTGCATATTAAAACCAATTAAAATCATGACTGATATGTCACGCCTACATTTATGCAAGTAATGCTCTCAAAAGGTTTTTAAGATCCAAGCTACGAGCTCCTCACAGAATTAACCGAATGGCAGCAAGTCATGCGATGCAATAACTGCGCCATATATGAAGTATTCGTACAAAGCAGGACATATATTATATATATTTAGACATCCTTCAGCAAATATTACAAATATTGAGCAAATATGTGTGGAAATGTCTGAAGTTCTATGCACTATATTAACATCTGACGTTTACTTATATATTATATTTTAAAAAATCAATTTAAAAAACTTAAAAAATATAATAATAATGATAACTCAACTTTCAAGGCACAGCGAGGATTCAAGAGACATTACTGCGAACAAATATTTCACTTAGTGCTATAAAGCTGAATCTTTCTTCATAGTAACTACCACAAATTTTGATTAAGTTTCTTTAAAATTAATTTCTAAAATCGAAGTCCTTCAATCCAGTCCAGCATATGTATGTAGTGTTAACCTATTAGGGACTAATGGGTAAAAAATTACACATGAAAATAGTTTTTCTTAAAAAATCGCCAAAAAGATATCGTGAAACTTTTGACATGGTTGGTTAGCTAAAAGACGTAGCTACATTAGCTAAGTAGAGACGTCCTGAAGATTTCGTCATTTTCCTCGCATTACATAACACTAAAAATAGGCAAATGTGTGGATTGTAGAAAATATGGCATCAAATAAATCGGCATTTCTCCCACATTATTCATCTTCGTTACTCCATGTGTACATCACCACTATGACAGTTGTTGCCACAGATTCAGATCTCATGACTTAAATACAAAAAAAAAAAAATTGAAACCACGTCGGCCCAATGGGTAAAAAAAATACCAAGTAAATATCTCAGTAGTCTGCAGAGATATAAGGCTGAAATATTTTTTTGTGGTCATTTTGGAACAATTACAGGTCGTATATGAAGTTTCATTAAAATAGTGCCGGGTCTTAATGCATTAATAGTTTGGCCAATCTAAACAAATTTAAAGCACATTTCATGTAACACATTGTTGCTATTTTTAAAACAAAATATGTAAATTTCTTGATTTTGTGTGGGGAATAAAATTTAAAGTTAAAAACGCAGCAGTAATTTTAGGTTGTTTACATTAATTCTAAATGTGGTTTTTCACCTTTGATTTGTATGAAATACCTCAATATATATAATTAGCATTTTTGAATTTCCAAATATTTTAAATTTAGTAATTTACCATGTAAACATGAAAAATTTATTATTTTTTATCAAAAAAAAATATTTTTCGTAAATTTCATAGCATTAAAGATATTGAATTCTTTTGGTAGCCACTTTTTTTTATTTACAATATAATTCAAATATATTTTAGTTTTTTATTTATTTTTGCTTGGAGAAATATTTTAAGTAAGAGCTTAATATTTAGAAAATTTATTATCAAAAATAATTTTAAGTACATGCTGTGCAATGACGCAAGTAAATATTATGACGTCAGTTGTCAACTGACAACATTTCATGTACAAGAAAGTACTTTTCCTCATAAATTTGCACTTAAAGTACTTTCAGTATGGCAGTATACTGCTTTAAGCTTTAGAAAAAAGTTTAAATAAAAAATCAATAAAATATATAATTCATTTCATTTCACAAATAATTCTTATGGAAATATATTGCTGTCAGTCAAATTTTTATTTGACCTAGTTTTTCTTAGTATAAATTTTTTATAAATTTTATTTTCTATTGTCTCATAAGTGGGCGAAAATTTATTTAAAAAAAATAAAATTATTTTAAAATTTAAAATATAAGAATAATTTAAAAAAATTTATAAATAAATTTTAGTAAATTTAATAGAAAACAGCTTTCCTAAAAGTCATCAAAACATTAAGAGATTAAAGTGTCACTGTTGCACTTCCCTTAAGATTTGTTCCGCATTTTTTTGAAATTTATTAAAATTTCTAATTTTAGTTGCAACAAAATTTGCACTCAAAATGCTTAACATTTGGCTGCACGCTGTTGGCATATTAAATATATTAATAAAAATATTATTGAATGTTATAAATAGATAAGGTGTGCTCTATTTATTATAAAATGTCTGTTTGTCTCTTATATTGGAAAATACACTTTATTATGAGACTTTTCGGAAATTTTTTTAATTTTTTTACTAAATATTATACTTTTGATTCAATGTGCTTTCTACAGCGAATCTATACAGATTGAAAAGCCTTCTTGAGCTCATTTTGTGGTATTGATTCCAAGGTGCAATGTCGACCGAAACGCAAACTTTCAACTTCATTTTCATTTTTGGAAATAGTCTGAAATCAGAAGGACTTTGTGCCAAAAAACTCACAAACAATCAACGATGTGTGATTCTCTGTGTGTAATATCACTACCCAATGTGCACAAAAACGATTGCGGATCCATTTTGGGTCAGTTACAGATGCGTCTGAGAGGATTCCGTTTTTTTATTCTTTGTCGGATCCGTAACGGGTCCGAAACGGATTTCATATACGCATCCGTTCTGGATTCGTTTTTTTGTTAATAAAACGGATCCGTTCCAGATTCCGTTTCGGATGAAAGTAACGAAATGATGAATGTTATTTTGAAATTTTTTAATTAATTTTTCTTAGTTTCATCCCAAACGGTCTACTGGTACTGGTTTTTTCGAAGTTTTACACCGTTTAATGGCCAGAATATTAATATCCTTGATAACTACCCAGTGTGCCGTGGTCCGTTTCGGATACATTACGAATCCGCTTCTTCGTATTATTTATCCAATCGGATTCGAATCGGATCCGAAACGGATAACTACTCAGTGTGCCGTGATCCGTTTCGGATACATTACGAATCCGCTTCTTCGTATTATTTATCCAATCGGATTCGAATCGGATCCGAAACGGATCACGGCACACTGAGTAGTTATCCGTTTCGGATCCGATTCGAATCCATTGTCGTATGAAATTCCTGTCGAAAAACCGGAATGATAGTCCGCTTCGTCGGATTCGTAACGGGTCGGAAACGGACTTCATATACGGATCCGTTTTTCTTTTCGAGACGGAACGTATCAGTTTTATTTACAAAAAACGAATTTAGTTACGACAACCTAACCATATGCGAAACAAAATATCTTATTAACCTTAGATGTTCCCTTGATTTATAATTATCTGTATGGCAAATAAACAAATCATAATTAACCTCACATATTTTTGCCACCTTAGAGATACATAGCTGCAGCTGCAACCATCTCTTTCTACAATTAACGCTCTTTTCATTTTTTGCCAAATTTCTTATGCGAAAAATGTGGTGGCTGCAATTACTACATTCAATGTTGATTGCAAGTTATGTTGGATCATGCTACAAAGTGTATACATTCGAGTCTTAAAAATTAAGCGAAATTTCTTCAAACCACAAACATACATATTTATTATAAATTATTCAACAACAACATTGACAACTGCACGCATTTGTAACCCCCAAAAAGAAATTGTCTCATTTGGCCCAAAGCAATCTGAGGACATAATAAAAACCAGTGAAAAGCAAAGCAAAAAAATGTGAGAGTGAAAGTAAAAATATTGACATGATCAACGATGCTATGCGATCGCGCGATGATCACAATCAGCTAAAAATCAACCAACCAGTCAATTCTCAAAAAAATAAATAAAAATTTTCAAAAAAAGTTCACCAAAAATTAAGCTGAACTGGTAGCTGTCGCTGCTGTAGCAGTTTTGGTCTACTAACGTTGAGGAAGAGCCCAACAATTACATGTTAAGTGCAGACATAAATTTAACCACATGTGGTCTACTTGGGTATACAATTCGGTGCGTGGTATTCCCGTTTGCGCGTCGAAATGTTGGCGCGGCATGCTGTTGCAGCAGAAATGTGAGGATCATATTTGGTTTTGAAGTTATTTTTGATTTTTTTTTTCTTACTTCTTTGGTTCAAGACGCCAAAAACTTATGTAATTGATATTGTAAATGTTATGGCCACTTTATGGATTGTGATCATATGTTTTCTTATTATTTCGTTGTATAGTGTCTAAGTTAAAAATTTATAAGATAAGTATGGAACAACTTTTTTTTTGATTTATATTGTGTGTAATAGTGCCGAAAGTCAATAAAAGTCCAAAAAAGCGGTCTGTTTTCCAAAACAGATTTTAACATCAAAACTGATAAAATTCTCTATAAATCATTTCAAAAGCATTTATTCCACAAAGCATATAGCTACACCGCTACAGCGTCGCAAACCCCCAAATCATCAATAAATTTTCTATCAACAGCAATGCACCGGCTGACATTTTGATGATTTGGCAGTTCGCGACGCTGCAGCGGCATAACCATAAGATTTATGAAATAAACGCTTGAGATACGATTTATACCAAATTCTAAAAGCTTTCATTTGAAATTAAAATATATGCTCACTAACATACATATTACAAGATATGCGTAAAACATTCATAAAAAGACCAATTTTCAACTTTTATAGATTTTCAGCACTATTTGAAACGACTGAAACCTGTAATCCAGAAATATTTTCTTAGCTGAGCGCAATTATATTAGCAATAGAATTTAGTTACTACAGCTATTGGCCATCGTAGCTATTTACGTTATAAATATTTTATTAAGATAGCTATTAGGTTAAGTGACTGTTGCTTGGTTACAGCCAGAATCAAGCGCGGCCCATGTATTTACTCAGTAACCAACTAATTTGAGTGTGAATATATGCAAAGACCCAAACCTCACAGATGACATGCGATATAAAAACGGAATTTGCATTTACAAATGGAATTTGAGTTACAAAGAGGTAACTCGTTGCTCCACAAGGAGCAATTTATTTTCCCCTTAGCATATATCCTCAATTACCACGTGAGATTGGTTCATCTCTTATCTTGTCATGTTTGTTAAAAAATTTTTGATTATTTTGTAAATTTCCAAGAATATCGATTAAGTAAGTCAATTTAAAATAATGAAAGAGATATACTACAGTAAACAAATATTTCTCTGCTACAAAAAAACATCGCCATAACTTATTTGCAGAATAAAACAGTAAAAATTAAAGTCAACAAAAGTTGACACAATAAACACACACCGATCTACTAACTAACTGAATAATAAAAAGTTGCAATATTTTGTGTAAAAAAAAAGTTGATCTGTTGATTTCATCCACAGAGTAGGCGTTAATTTAAAACTTAAATTTACGTTAATTAAAACGCAGTTATTAGCTGCTTTATTTGTAGCGACAAAACACAAAGTTATTACTCAGATTGTGGGCAGCAAATCTGTAGCATTGATAATGTGATAAATTATATGCTATGCAATAAAATTAAACCGATCTATTACGCATAGTTATGAATTAATCTGAAACATATAGCTATAAAAATTTAGAAAAGGGCATTCACTAAATTTTGTATAGAAAGGTAGCTGAGTCATTCCCTTTTAGCAGGTTGGAAATTTAGATGCATTTACAGAAAAATTTTTTAAAATTTCCAGAATACAAGAGTGGTTCAAAAATCCGTCGAAGTCAGTGGTTGCAAATAAAATAAGACAATGAAAATATTTTTAATTTTCAATACAACCTCTCTTAAGCTCTATACATTCATTAGAACGAAAAAATGAATATTTTAAATTAAATTGATTTCTTTTTGCTCTAAAAATGAACCGAAAATGCGACCTTAACTTCATTAACATCATTGAATTTTCTTCCTCGTAAGATTGGAAATAAAATCGCTGCGATTTATAGCGTCAGTGAACTGGTGATTCAAAACTGTGTTTGTGTAGAGCTTCCATCACAACTTTGCTCTTGTAAACAGGCGAGTTGTCTTGTGGTGTAAACATTCTCGGCATCTTTCTTGTCGCAACCTTGATTCAAAAGAATATGGTACTTGCAAATTATAGTTTGACCAGGGCAGCGCTCTCCGTAAATAACTTCAATCTCACTCAATATGGTTTGTGGAGTTTTTTCTTGCTTGGCGACGAAATCAAAAGACGTAATTCGATTTGCTCTATATCTGCAGTTTACACCAGAGTTGACATCTTTAATGGACGATAGCACATTAACGAATTCCGTCAGACTATTGAAATTCGACATATGTACCCATAATAAGTTCTCCATTAGTGTGGTACTAAATAAGTATACACATCCTCTCCCTTGCCCGTCATTCCGCGGAATTTTAGACCTCCTCTAGTAAATAACAATATTGTATGGGAATTTCATCTCTTATGTAAATTTCAGGGTCGCACACTAACCAGAATGTTTCATATCGAAATTTTTTTCGGATCATGCTCTAATCTCTTCAGAATCGTTTTAAAATATTTATGATATATATACACTTATTATACACTTTTACTGGAAACTTTAGGAAGGATTGCTTCAATATATTGACGTCCTCGACTTGACTTGCATTCAATATTAAAAAATTTATAAGAAACGATAAATTACATTCAGAAGATCGATGGAATAAATGTTTACTGATCGTGAAATTTTTGCACTAAAAAGCTAAATATATATATATATATATATATAATATATAAATATATAAAAATAGAAAGATCTGAACTTTTTTTCTTTAAAGGCTTGTGCCGAAAGCAAAAGTCAAAAACGTTTGCATATTTTGATAAAAAAAAAACAGATAAATTTAACTTTTAGCTCAAGAACCCGATGTAGAAAAGTCAAGTGTATAAGATTACGGAATAAGATATACACGATGCCCGAAAATTACCGGATTTCGCCCTTTTTGTTGTTTTAATTGGAACTAAAGGGTGTTTTTTTTAGAGGTATAGAGCTTTGAATTGAAATAAAACACAAGAAAATCGTTTTAATGTCCATCAATTTGGCTTTATTGGAAGGATAATTTTATGCCATTAATGTTTAAATATGATTTCGGGGATGTGGCTGCCGCGGCTGGCTCGAATAAAGCCAATTCTACAGGTCCAATTTTGAACCACTTTTTCGAGCATATGGGGCCGTATGTCGGCAATAACGCCACGAATGTTGGCTTCCAAGTCCCCTAACGTTTCTGGTTTATTGGCGTAGACGAGCGACTTCACATATCCCCAAAGAAAATAATCCAATGGTGTCAAATCACACGATCTTGGTGGCCAATTGACAGGTCCATTCCGCGAAATTATGCGCTCATCGAATGTTTCCTTCAATAAATCGATTGTGACGTGCGCTGTGTGGCATGTAGCGCCGTCTTGTTGGAACCACAACTCATCCACATTCATGCCATCCAATTCGGGAACAAAATAGTCGGTTATCATGGCTCTATACCGGTCTCCATTAACGGTAACTGACTCTCCAGCATTATTTCGGAAGAAGTATGGCCCAATGACTCCACCAGCCCATAGAGCACACCAAACAGTCAGTTTTTGTGGATGTAATGGTGTCTCAAGGGTCTCATGTGGATTCTCTTCACTCCAAATGCGGCAATTTTGCTTGTTGACGTAGCCATTCAACCAAAAATGAGCCTCATCACTGAACAAAATTTTGCGATGAAAATCAGCATCGAGATCAATCTCATTTTCGGCCCATACACCAAAATCACGACGCATTGCATGGTCTCGCGGCTTTAATTCTTGCACAAGCTGGATCTTGTAAGGTCGCAAGCCAAGATCTTTGCGCAAAATCTTCCATAAAGTTGATGGACAAAGCTCCAATTGCTGTGCACGGTGGCGAATCGATTCATTTGGGTCCTCTTCAACATTTTGCTCTACAGCGGCAATTGTTTCTTCGGTGCGCACTGTTCGACGTCTCTGCGGATGCGTATTATCACATAGAGTAAACGTAGTGCGAAAACGATCCATGGTTAACCGAATTAATTGCTCTGATGGACGATTATGTCGACCATAAAATGGACGGAGCTTGCGGTAAACTTCGCGATCTGAACCATTATTTTCGAAATAAATTTGCACGATTTGCAAGCGTTGTTCTTTTGTCACCCTGTTCATGATGAAATGGCAAACCAAACTGAACATAAATGACATTAGAGTTGCCAGATTTGACCATAAAATGCCAGTTATAAAACTGGCATTCTATTCGAAAAGCAAACCTCTAAAAAAAACACCCTGTATATATTATTGCAGCTCGAAATGTATGCCAAATGATAGAGCCCAAAGAGGCCTGAACATAACATTAATTTTCGAAACCTGTACCAGAAACTTGTTTCTACCGCAGTTTTCGGTAATTTTTTATTAATATATATATTAATGCTTAAAATGTGTGCCAAACGAAAGAGCTCCAAGAGCCTTAAAAGAATATATAGGCTTACCTTGTCGAATCTTGTCTTAAACATGGGTTGCCATCCGATTTCAGGACTAATTTTTTGAAATGATTGGCAACCCATGCTTTGGGCAGGATTCGACAAAAAAACTTTATATGTTATATTTATGCTCTACGAGCTCTATGATTTGGCACACATTTCAAGCTGTTTTCTTTATTAATGAAAATAGACACAAAAATCTAGTGGAAACCCTTATTTAGGACAGGATTCGACAAGGCAACTCTATATATCATATGCAAGCATCTTCGAGTTCTATCATTTGGCATATATATTGAGGTGTAATATTTAACAGTTTTATTTAATACAACAAAATTGGGCACAATTCGGGCATTTTCGAGCATCGGGAAGGGCTTTGCAAGGCAACCCTGGTTCGTATATATCGCCAAAATGCATTACTATCTTTCCCGTATATCTTATCCTGTAATCTTATTTACTCGAATTTTCCACAATGGGCTCTTCGCCTATTTAAAAAGAAACATAAAGTCTTCGGCAAAATATTTTAAACAATAATGAAAATATTCATAATTGTGTTCTTAAAACTCAAAAAAAAAATCATATTCATGGTATTGAAGTAAAAAATCTAAAAAATATCAACTTACTTGGTAAACTAAATACTCAAGAAATATCAACCTACTTGGTAAACTAAATACTCAAGCAACTTTTGTCGCCCACTCATGAAAATAGCGGATATTGTCGGAGAATTCTAAAATAAAAGCTTAGCTGCATATCATAAATTTGCGTTAAAACATTAGTTAATAACTTTGCTAAATGTTTGACGGCGTATGCAGACAGCAACGTTATGACATATGTGACAGACTGCAAAACCCACAAAAACAACAACTACTGATGTTGCCAATTTTGATGTTGTTGCCAAAGTTATTGCTTTTCTGCTCAGACGTCCAAGTTGATAAAGAAAAGGTGTGACCTATTTAAAGATGTCAATAATTTTTTAGTGCGCTGCTTTTCATCTCGTTAATATTTCAACGTCTATTAGGAATTCATCTTATATTTCAAGCATAAGTCTGTTAGAGCTGTCAAAATGATCATTTGCGTTGACAAGTGTCAGATTGAAGCAGATGAACAGCTGACATATTACAAAATGGGTTGTTTGTGAGTAATGCGCTAAATATTGAAATTGAATTGAGTGAGGTGGAATTGGGGAGGAAAACACTAAATAAAATAAACAAACAAAATTTTTTTATATAAGAAATAAAAAAAATTTATTTTATTTGATATTAAAAAATTAGCGTATTTTGAATGTTTTATTCTATAAAAAAAATCTTTAGCAACTTGTCAGGAAGCAAAAAAATTCTTGGAAAAGATATAAATTTTATATATCGTGGGTGTTATTTATAATGCGTGTGTGCAATTTTATGCGATTTTTATTTTAATGTATCTATAATTTTGTGAAAACTTTTAAATTTTTTAACATTATACATATGTTGGCAATACAACAAAAGTAAATTTTTTTGCACACCTTTTGCTTATTTTTGCTAATTTGATATTTTAAAGATTGTTGATTTTTTGTTTTCCCACAAAAATTGGCATATGAGATATATCTGTTTTGAACTTTTTTTGTTTCCTCCTGTAAAAATCAATTTTCCTTGCGCTAAATCGCTGGTGATTCATTATATTTTACTCGTATGTAGAAAACAATTGATTTTTGAAAATAAGACGTCTGCCGTCAATATTTGTGCGTCGCAAATTTTCAAGAAACTGGGTCACGAAAATTCAAAAATTTGCTTGAGTGAAAATAATGGAAACCATATGAGTTAATTATGATAAACAAAATTGAAAGCAAACAATCATTTCAAAATAAACCATGACAGTGAAAAGTGTAATAAACTCAAAATATTTCGGGGGACCTGAAAATAACAAAAAATTGTGTTGCCTCATGTGAAAGAAAAAAGCTTGGAAATATTCATAATTTTGTCATAGATGTTTGGTGAAGCTATGCATTATAAAAATTAATATTCTCTGGTAAAACAAGCTACTGTCTCAATAACCGCAGATTTTAATTTTGAGCTTAAAAAGTTCACACATTCGCTTGCTTTTGGTATCGATATATTGAGCGTTTGCTTTAGCAGTGACTTGGGAAGGACAAAAGAGGATAATAATATATATGCTAGGGACCGATTCTCAACACCCTCCGTTTAACATTGTGTTGAATATATTTCTTTGTTTGCTGATTCCTACCGTCAAAGTTAGGGAGGAAAATGGCCGTATACTTAAATGTTCTCCGATATTTTTCGATTATTATCAACTATTCGATGCTTCTCGATATTATACGATAATTTTCACATTTTGCCGATTATCGCTATGTTTTCTGATACTTTACGTTTCGATACTTTTTAAGTATTTGGATACCAAACGATACAATTTTGCCGACTATTGCTATGTATTGCTTGAAAAAGTTTTAAATTTATGTGACAAAATTTTTTGATTTTTGTGATATCGTATGATACCAACATAAAAAAAAGGAATAACATTGCGAATATATATTGAATTTTCAATTTAAGTAAAAATTGGTGTTCCTTAAACTCACAAGAACAAAATAAAAATGAATACTTACAACATTCAATATTCTATAACTAATCCTATAACACAACACCACTTAAACTTCAAATTTTTAATTAAAATGAACTTGAACTCACTTTTCCAAATGAAATATCCGCGTGTTTACATGGTTTCCAAAAATGTACAAAAAACCTGCACTTAAAACAACCGCCTGCCCGCTCGTCTACCTTGCGCATGTGCGACACTTCACTTCAAAAGCCTAAAGCGCATGCAGCAGCAGCACCATTACGTAGTGCAGCACAGCGGCGATGCTCGTTAAATTTATTTATTTAAACGCAGCAAAGAAATAAGAAATTAATAAATAAATAAAAATAAATAAAAATCCAAACAAATAAAATATTTACAAAGTCAAGTTGCAAAAGCATCAAAAAGTCATGGACACTCCAGCGAACTGGTGGCGGTTGCGATGCATCACAATGCACAACAAATGAAACCGCTGTGATGTATGTCCGCACGATGGTGTAATAAATATCAACAATCAGAAAATTTATATTTTAAATGGTGTTAAAAAAGTTATTGCACAATTTGCTGTTGTTTCATAGTCATTTTTATTATTTTAACAATTTAGCAATAATTTATAACTCTTGTTAAACAATTTCATACGTGATTTTTTGATTTGATTTCCGCATGAGAGATTTTGCGATGAAGAGGAAGAAGCGAACTTTTTGTTGCAATTATTAAGAAGAAATTAAGCAAAAATGTTTTCTAAGGTTAAACCAAATACCACCGAAAGTAGGTTAAAATATCAACTATTCGATGTCTGGGGAATGATGTGATATATCAACGAAAGTTCAAGTGTTGCATACAAGTTCTTGTCTAAGTCATTGTCTGAAACCTTTCAAACCTTGAAGGGTCCAATGAGTTTTAAGACGATATTCACAATCTTTTTATTGAGTTTAAAGCATCATGCGACGTTGTCAACCAACTAGCTCAGCAAAGCCTTAGGAACTCTGGGATGCCAGTATAATTAATTCGGTTATGTCGT
Source organism: Meiosimyza decipiens (assembly GCA_963680825.1). Taxonomy (NCBI): domain Eukaryota; kingdom Metazoa; phylum Arthropoda; class Insecta; order Diptera; family Lauxaniidae; genus Meiosimyza; species Meiosimyza decipiens. The sequence continues at coordinate 16,769,722 of OY804260.1, read as the reverse complement.
GCAATGCTTTAAAATGCGTGCACTAAGCAATATGGTGATTCATTGCATTCTCATTTCTTTAACCTCCTGCTGGTGCAGTATATGTAGTGCCAAATTAAGAGAAATGAAAAGGAGGCTCCTATAAAAAAAATAATGTTGATGATAAAAAAAAGTTATTCATAAAATAAACACGTTTTGCTATTGCAACTCAGAAAATACATTGAAATGGCGATGTCAAAAGCGGCTCTTGTACTTTTTTGTCATAAATATTGACGGTGTGACTAAACAAAAAAACAGGTCCTTATGTTCCGTTTCTCACAAAATATGTGGAAGCCCTCTTGTGTTTTGGGTACGGAGCTATGGCCCCCTACTTCAATAGAGCGCTGATGTAGATGCAAGAGCATATAGATGTCATAGACATGCCAGTAATCTCTCTGTGAAACCTTTGGTGAAAAATTTTGGACTCTAACGAGATTTCAACTAAGAACTCTATGTGGATGAAATTCAAAAGGTGAAAGTCCGACGGACCCAACGTAGACAACGATTTCAAAAAGAGGCAGGCCATACAAAACTCCGTTTCAGATGAACACTGACACCAGATCACTTGAGCTAGATAACTGTTAAGTACTTTTCCGACATAATATGGGAAGCTTTAGTAACTCATTCATGTGGATTCGAAGCAGCGAAAAGTAGAAGTAGCTTGTCTCTCATCAAGCTCTAAAAGAATTAAGTATCAAAGTTTGGGGCCGTCAATAAACAATACTCTTTCCAAAAAATGTTACACGAAAAAATTTTAAGAAAACTTTTGTCACTTAACACATGTGTCCTGTGTTCTCTTACAGGATTTGAAAATTTTGTGTGTCATTATCTGAAGGAAAAATTCATACACTTCAATAACAAAAGCATTTAACTGAAAGCAAAAGCCAAAACCAAAAGCCGATTCCAAGAATCAAACAAGAACAATATGAGTGTAGAAATAAAACTACACTGATCAAACGAAACAAGAGAACCTGTGCTCAATATGCAAATTGTTGTTGCCTTTTTCGCTCGCTACGGGTTTTTGTTTTTTTTCTGAATGATGCAACAATAACAATAATACAAATTCCGTGCATAGCGCGTATAAAAAAAAACACTTCGTTGAAAATGTGCATAGCAGGAGTGAGTGCATGTGTTTATGGTTTTGGTTGCATTCCGTAAGAAAAACGACGTGCTTGTTGTTAAGAGCTAAAATTGGCTCATTTTTGCTATTGTGCCCATCGCTGGCTTAAGCGGTTGAGGTTTTGTTTTTCAATGAATCTGACTGACTTAGTCAACACTGCTTATGTAATTTACTACTTTTTATTAAAGCATACAAATGGGTATGGGTGTTGCGGAGCTGTTTGCTACTTTTCTGGGTATTACAAAGGAGCAAGTCTGTTTCATATGTGTACGTAAATTAGTTTCCAATACAGCCAATCATACTTAACCCAACAATCAGTGGCAAACAACCGAACAATCAGTGTCAAACAAAATATCCTTGAAATTTTCGTGATATAAAGAAATTGTTTGTTACAACTTCAAAACCGATGCTTAATCCTCCGTATCATGTCATAAAAAATTAATTTTTGAAAAATCGAATTCAGTAACTTTTTGATCTGAGACTCGGCTAGGAAAATGTTTTTGTGGTTCTGAATATTTAACATTCAAAACTTAACGCTTACAATAAAATATTGCATAACAAGATTACTTAACTAAAAATTACATAATTTTTCACAGCTTATATGATTTTCAATAAATTTTACTCAAAATAAACACTATGATAACTATATTTTGATTAATGACAACACATGTCAAGCTTCATTTCTTTTTTATCTTACATCTCAAAGATAAACCATAGAAATCAAATAACAAGACATTCATTTTTTTCTATTTTTTTACTAAAAATACAACAAAAAAAAGCACAAAGCAAAATATAAAGAAACAACACACAAATAGAACAAAATATTAAAGATTATCGCAGGGAAAAGAAAATAACACAAAAGGTGTTTGTATCACATATCTGTAAGATAAATTAGAAGTAGTTAATTTAAGAAGTACACGCTTTTTTTTAACTGCACCAAAACAACAACAAAAAAGTAGCAATTAAAATGATAATGAAAAGCAACAACTGATAAACGCAAACGCTTTTCAAAGTAACGTGAACTTTGAACAAAATCAAGACGCAGATTGAGTGATCAAATTTAAGAACAAAAAAATTATTCAACAAATGAAAATCAAATTTTAAACAGAAAACATTAACATTTCGTTAACATTTGCTGTTGCACTTAACAGTTAGATACATAACTGTCACTGTTACTTTGTATCTGCAACTGCAACAAGCAGTCAAACAAATAACAGCAGCAGCATAGCTCAACACAGCGTGACGTTGTATCTCTGAGACATTTTCACACTGCTGCTGCTGTCACGAGCCTCACTTTGAGTTTAAACGTTCGTGCGTGCAGTCGTGTGCGCGTTGTTTTTTTTTTCCCTACATACAAAACATTAGCGGCAAACGCGTGAATACTTCAAGAAAAACGTTAAAGTTGTGGATTTCGTTTTGTTGACAACTTGAAGTACGGATATTTTTTTTGTTCAAAAAAAGAGTGTTTTTTAATGAAAAATTTTACAAATCAACTTTTTTTAACACAAAACAAAAACAATAAATTGCAGCAAAAACGCCAAAAGAATTAACGCTAATTAAAACTCGCCCCCAGTAAAGGCGACATCAAATTTATCGCTGACTTTTGATGTGAAGAAAGTACTAAGTTTGCAAGAAAAAAAGTCTACAAAAGTATAAATCTATAAAAGAAAAAGTTCCACTATAAATATTGTCCTAAAAAATAATTTAAAAATTATATAAGGTCAATTTTGGTCAATTTCTTACTGGATGGATATAGCATTAAAGTCAGTGTTTTTAATATATCAATTTTTTTTTGTGCTGTATAATATGGTCATAGATAATTTTCATTTGAAATAAGACAAAACGTCTCATAAAAATTATTGGGCGTAAGAAAGTTCTCTTCACTCTTTTGCTCAAACACGCAACTTTTGCGTGCTGAAGAAATCGCACAAAATAATCGCTTTATGTTTACATTCGCGAAAAAATGTCATTTCACAACTAAAAATTTTATTTTTGATCTTTGATCGCAAAATTTTAAAGTTGAAAATATTAAAAATAAAATTTTTTCCCTTTATTTTTAACACACACCATTTTATTTTGAATTTAAAAAGTCTTGAAAATAAGATTTTTTGACTTTAATTCAATCATAAAAAATTTTGAATTGCTTTTGCAAAGTTGCAAAGCATTTGCAATTACTCAAGCGATTTTGCGTAAGAGAAAATTGTCTTAGAAGCATTAAAGGATATTTGCCCAAAAAATAAATTTTTTTTGAGGAACATTGCTCAGAACTGATATCCACTTTTAGAACATTTTTTTCTTCTACATTTCAGAAATTTGCTCAAATATTTTAAGTGAATTTTTTAAACGTTTTGCCATTTATGTTTATTGAGTACTAATTTTTTGAGTGATTTAAATTGTATAGTTTTTTTTTATTTTTTGTTACGGCTTATTCTAACTATACTCAAGGTCACTTTATACAGAGTGGTTCGGATCAGTAGTTCTATTCGAAAAAATTAGATTGCCTGATTCATCTTGGAAAACATTTGATAGGAGTGAGGACTATCTTGAATACCCTATTAGTTACAGGGTGTTTAACAAAATTTGTTTAGAGTAGTACTTACAAACAAAGATTACCTCAGCTTTTTAAGTAATAGAGCTAAAGCAATAAAATGAGTGAGTTTAATTAGGTAATTAGCTCACAAGTTTTTTTCGTAGTTTCAGTATACCTAGATCAAAACTATCGCTTGTTAAAACAAAAAAAAAAAAAAAAAATTTCTCAAATAAAAATTTAGAAGGGCGGCATATTTTCGATCGACTCCCTTTTTATGCTCATCCGTTCTACACACAATGGTATTTCTAATTTTTAGCTAAAAAATTGAAAACCCGTTTTGGACTGTTAACGATTTCGAGCAATATTTTTTAAGAGAAAAACATCCAAAATCTGAATTAGTTTTGTTTACGATTTTTGGACACAAAGTTTTGTGTTTTCACGGAATAATCACAAGACCGCACATTTCATGCGCGACATGTTGCTGAAGCGACATTTTCTTGCGGTTTAATGGTTAACCCACCGATGGTCTTTGGAGGGAATGTCTACATTGTAAACTGTCAGTCAAGCAATTTTAGAAATTATGTCAGAAAGTTAAAAATCGTAAGAAAGTACTTTTATTCACGCCTGTCCACTCTTTTTTTGACATGGAAGCACAGTTGGAAAAAACTTTTTATCACAAGAAAGAGTGCAGTCACAATCGGCCGAATTATTACTAATAAACTTACTCAGAGTTAATGGTGTTGCAAAATATTTTGCATCTGCAATCGATTTTTGTCATTCTTGAAAATGATTTTGTAGTGAGCTTTTAACAGCTGAATCAATTACCTTCGCCCAACGAAGTCCGTGATATAAAAACAATTCAACTTTCAATAAACTTCTTTTTTAGAGGGATGCAAGTGCCCATCTATTACTATTATTAAGAATAGTATCATCGGATAAGAGACAGTTAAACCTTGTTTAGAAGCAGAAGCTCTTGCCGAAAATATTCAATACCAGCTAGACGGAGAAGTTCATCTTGGCTCTAAGCTAGCGTCGTTTTCTATATTCAAAGCCCTTGCTTTCCCAATTTTTTCGATGACTGGCTCAGCTAGATAGAGCACTTTGAGTTATAGCTATAACTGCCATCACAACCGGTACGAAAGTAAGCTTTTATCAGTTTTTTGTATGATCTTAAAAGCCGGACTGAGAAATATATATATGTTATATGCAAGTATATATATTGAGCATTGGATCGGATCGGCTTTAAGAGGCATTGAAATGGATTTATGAAGAAGAGTAGCATAGGTCAGTTTTAAAATGGCACTAAGTGCTACTTAATGGCTTCTAGCATGATTGCTCTAATCGAACTCTAAGTTAGCATAGTTCAGAATTGAGATTTGTTAATAAAATGATGACATTGAATCCAATAGATGAGCTTATAGCTGTAGTAGCTAAACTCATTACTTTTATGTTGAATACGTTAACATTTTTTCTCAATATTTTGTTCTTTTTTGATATGTTGCGAATTTGAGTAGTTCTTAAAAACTGGTTACAAATGAAAATCTGATGAAAATTAAAATGTATATCCAAACATTTTAGTCGTTGTGCTTGTCGAGTTCTTTTAAATTCAATAAACAATACATAGAAATCCTAATATTACTAGTACCCTTAATAATCTCATAAATTTTGAAATAAAACCTTTTCTTAAATGTGATCTAAAAATTTCATATTTTCCTTATTCGCATTAACTTTTTTTTAGCTCATAGCTATAAATAAGCCTACCTGTGCCAATATATAAACAGAAAAAAACTCAAATGCCTATTCACTCAAACAGTTCATTCTATTTAAATAACACTTCCACTTTTCTTTCCCTGCTAACGATCTCAGCATTTTCCATACGCTTGGCATACAACGAAAAAAAATAAAAAAATAGAGCCGACTAACCGCAGCCAAATGAGTTTACAATAATGATGAATTTCGTTGATCATCAACATCATCATGTGCTACACGATCATCACATAAAAAATGAATAAAAACAAAAACAATTAGAGATGAATCATCAACATTTAGGAGGGCAAGATTTTCGTTATTTCAAAGGTGTTTCCTATATGATAACATAACAACAACAAAGAACTAAAAAAATCAAACAAAAAAAAAATTTAAAGACTTATGCTGACCCTACAGAATTCTTAAGAAATGGAAATGATCGTGACACACAATCAATAAAATGTGAAATTAAAAAAAAATTGTAGCATTTTTTATACAAAATCGATCAATCGAAATTTATCTTTTACTAATTTTGATATAAATTGTTTTTTGTATGATCTTTATTTTTTATTGATCATGCTGACGTGCTGTACGATCCTCTTCAAGTGCTTTTAATTTTTTTTTTTTTCTTTTTTCTTTGACCTGCTGTAAGATCACTCGCTCACTCACGCCACCAGTTGGTTAGTGTCTGTTACAAAGTTCAGCCAGCGTAAACAAAAATCTTTTACAGGGAGCAAACAAGAGGTTAAAAGGCTTTTAACTCAAGCTAATGATTGCGCATTTAGTTAAATTAATGGCAGTGCATTTTAGTGCTCAATTTGGTTGTTTTTTTTTTTGTTTTTATTTTCTTTTCTTTAGTTTAAGTTTGGTCATAATTTTTGGTCTTTCGTTGATTGGTTCATTTTGTAGTTAATTTTGGTTGTGTGAAGTTGTAAAATAATAATTTTGTTTTTTGAGGTTGAATTGCCGTTTTACGGTTCATTTTATTGATGGCTTTTTAATTGGCATTTACGTTTGACTTCTGCGAAATTTAATCAGTTTATAATCTACCTACAGCGTTCGGATTACATAAGTTTTTGCGTAGCCACAGCAGAGTATAGGAATTTTTCAAGGATCATTTAAAGTTGTGCAAATGAATCAGTTTGGCTTGCAAATTGTATACTAAGTGAAATGGCCTACATATGCTGGTGTGTTGTTACATTGCTTATCACTGTTGGCGGTATAATAAAATAAATGCAAAGTTATTGCTATTTCAAGAAGCTCTACAGCAGCAGAAATGCACGCAAGTGGTATCAGCTTATAATGGCCTACCACGCAGAGATGAAATTTAAGTTGAAATAATGCATGTGAAGTTGGATAAAAGAGAAAATCACACAAAAAATTACGTCGTAATAATAAATCTATAAACAATTTGCAAGAATTCAAAGTTTGATGGCCAGAAAACTCAAGGAAATTAATTAAATCGACCAAGCAAAACAAAATTAAATATTACCCAAAAAAGTTTTCTCAATGTTAATGGCAGATTCCACAAAAATACAAGAAGAAACTGGACTAAATCTCAAAATTTGTAACATATAGAAATATGTAAATATTGAATTTATGATAAAATAAACATAAACTTGTTTACAAATTTATGCTCAGGACATCAGAGATATCAGTTTTTAGGCATTATCTATACTATTTTCATAAAGTTGCTTACATGTAAATCGTTTGTAACGCTTTGGCGCATAATATACGAAAGAGATTTAAATAATTTCTTCTTTAAATTAACATGTTTGTGCTAAAAAAGTTTATGGTTTACCTATATTGTTTATTTTATCCTTTTGTTTAGAATAAAATTTTTGTCAAGTCTCACACACAACTTGTTGTTTGATTTTTCATTGCTTATGCCTATCAAAAAATATAATGCTTTAATTTATTGCATAATTTTCAAAAATTTGACCAAATTTTTACTTCACACATCGACATCAGTTAAAAATTAAAGCGAAGGCTTTAATGACCACAATACAAATACTTAATCCAAGACAACATTGTTTTCCGCTACTGAAAACAAAAATTTAAACAAAATGTGAAGCCTAATTAAATTTGTGTGTGCTTTCCATCAAACTTTCTGCACCCCCCCGCTCCCCTTAATTAATGTTTCCTTTTTTAGCTGACATTGGAATTGCGCAAAAGTATGATGATATTAATAATAAAGTGCCTATATCTTGAGAACACATAAATTTGACGATCTATAACCATTCTGAATCAGTATGACTGTCTCTAAAGCATATGTCAAAACCATCAATATCGAGATAGGACAATTTTCTCGCGAAAACAACCGTATTGCTCTTTAAATATACATATCAAAACAAGAAAATTCCTTGAGCATTAAAATAAACATAAACTTTTCAGTAATAACTTGCCGAAACTCATTAGAAAAGTTCTTAAATTAAAGAAAATTGTACAAGATCTTACATAAATAACTAAAAATATATATATTTCAATCTTAACAGTTTCAAAAACAAAATCTCATATGTGTTTGAGTGAAACAAATGCAATTTGTTAAATTTTATAAAAAGAAAAATACAAAACGTCAAGTTTAAAAGTGTACAACTAAGCAACGCAATATTGTCTTAACTTACAAGACGTAAACAAAAAACAAAACTATAAAATCATTATGGCTGCTACCCTACAGCAAGCAACAGCAACACCGGCGGCTACTAAAAATCCCCAATTAAAACGCATTGTCTATTCAAAATATCGTGAACTATTGGGTTCGTATAATGATAAGGCGAATGCAATCATCGAAACGCTTCCAGCGTATATGGTACATGAAGATCGTGGTTTTAACTTTGAGCCCACCTCCTGTCTGGATGATGTTATGATGTAAGTGTTGGGGTTATTTTCTAATGTACTTCCTATTTTGCAAAATTACAATGTAAATATGTATACAGTAAAGTATTTATTTGCGCTATGCAAACAGCGTTTTATCTGTCACTTAGCAGCGCAAAAATATTTGGGAAAGATTAAATTTTTCATTTTATTGCTACATGTACTTTTCTCTATCATGTGATAAATCAGTTTTATACAGATTGTTTATTTTATTATCTTTTTACTTAGAAAATAGCATATATATTAAGTTTTAATCATTCAAATCTCTTGATTTTTTCACCATACGCAGTGGCAAAAACTTTGCAAAGAAACTTTAATTCGTAGTCTTAATGTCTCATATGAAGTTTCCAAGAGCTTGAAGCTTTGTTGTAGACAGATCTATCCAAACAGACTTATAAGAAAAATATTGTCTTAGAATTCAGTTTCATGAGAAAGATATTAGTAAAAAATTTAAAGTGGATGGATGAGTGAGATTTTTTAAGAATCGTAAGCGAAAATTGTAAAAAAGTGGTATCAGATTTTTTAAAAGCCAAAATTTAAAAAACTATAGTTTTTGAATAAGACTTTGTTGATATCGTAATAGCAAAATATATAAAAGAGTAACTATTAGCATTCTGATTGTTCAAAAAGACTTAAGTAACGAACTCAACTTAATTAAATCAGAGTTGTTAAATGGGATTTTCCAAAATCGCAAAAGACAAGTTACACGTATTTAGAAGTAATAGCTAAGGTTCGGATTTTTCCAAAAGACTTAAGTTGCAAACACCACTTTAACAAATCAGATTTCAGTAACAAAAATATCCAGCTCTTTTCGCCATGCTTTTTGTTAGTGTATTTTTGACTTCAAAGTACTTGCAACGAAATTGTAGTATCAAATAGTTACAAAAACAACGATAAACAAGGACAAAAAAAATTGTTACTTTGCAGTGTTTCACTTTTTGCTTGGGTTCTCAAAAGATTTATGCAAAAAACGAAACATATTAGGCTTGTGGATTCTGACTTATTGGCTTAAAAGTCACTGGACTCATTCACTTAGCAACGGATGAAACTAGTACGAGTAGTTTTGACCATATTATTTGCTTAGTTTATCTTATAATTTTTTTTAGTGTTGACAGAGGTTTTTGCTTTTGTAATTTTCGTCTTCAACGCATTGGTTTGTTCAACTCATTAAGTTAAGTTAAATAATTACATTTCTCTTTCACCACTTGCTTTTTATTTGTGTAATTTTGTCTTCAATGCACTTACTTAAGTTAAATAATTACATTTCGTTTTCTTCACGTGCTTTTTGTTTGTGTAATTTTTGTCTTCAACGCCTTGGTTTGTTCAGCTCTTTCCGTTCGTTAAGTTAAATGATTTCGATTCTCTATCGCCGCATGCTTTTGTTAAGGCACTTACTCGAGTTAAACAATTTTGGTTCTCCATCACCACATGCTTTTTGTTTGTGTATTTTTGTCTTCAACGCTCCGGCTTGCTTAGCACTTTCCGTTACTCGAGACAAACATTTTCAGTTTAAAATCACTGCATGCTTTTTGTTTGTGTGATTTTGTTTTCAAGCGAGTTACGCCTTCAATTTCCATAAATTTGTCAATGATGATTTCAAAAATGCTGCAATTTATGCGATATCTTTTATAGTTTTCAAGTTTTATTTTGAAAAGCGTTCGATTTCATACTTTTTATCCTAAGTGGGATAGTTTCGTTACAAATAAATTTGTGAGACCATTTCATAAAAGTCAATTTATATATAAATATGTGATGCGCTCAAAAATTACAATAGAAAAAATTCATAAAAAAATGGTTAGAGAATATGCAGTTGGAACTTTGGAGTTTGGTTTACCATGCACATTATATATAAAAACTACTTTGAAAAAGACAAAATAAATTTTGATGAATAAATAGTTTTTTTTTCGTGTTTTGTTTTGCAACATTTACACAGAATGCATAAGAGAAATAAACTTTTAAATGTCTAGCAAAAAGCGCACAGCGATGAATTTAATATAGAAATCTGATAAATATACAATAAAAAACCCTTTTCACTGTAATTTCTGACATCAGTATTGCAATTGGTTGGCCACATATGAAGAGTGCGATCCATTTACAGCATCCCAATTCATTCAGATTGCTGCAGCAAAAAAAAAATGCTGCAGCAATCTGTTGAATTGAGAACAGCACCCAAGTAAGATATATAGAGAAGCGATTCAATATGAAAGAGCGCAAAAGAAGACATGGAATTTTGAAAATCTTTTTCTGGCCTGTGTAACGCTTTTTGCTGTACCAAATCATCTCATACCATCCATACCATACGAATATCATCATGCCGTATCGCAAGTTTGTTGCATTCATCTGTTTTCCTTGGAAATATTTTTTCTCTTCGACTATTTTTGCCTTATTTTCAAGATCAAGGGCAAGTATGAGTAGCTGGTGGCTTTATAAATGCAAGCGTTGTATGTGGTGCGTGCGTTTGTATTGGCATGCAAATTGCATGACAAAATGATAAAATTTGCTATAAATAGATTCTATGACAAAACCGTCTAGCATGCAGTCTTTGTGTAAAGCAGGATTTTGTAAGAAATTTAAATTAAAATAAAAAGTTATCAAAGAAATTTAATTTGTTTGTATAGATTTTCATGACTTAGGGTTTGTAGACTTGCGATAAAAATAATTTCTTAAATATGGCACTGGATTAAGATTGATTTTTCTTATGAAAAATACTCTTTTTTGATAATCTTTTTGTGTACGATGGAAAAAATTAACCAGATGTATACAAAAAAAATATAAAAACCTTATGAAAATTTATATTAATTCTTCATTTTGGTGCTTGTTTATTTCTCATAAAATAATGAAGCAGAAAAAAATAACAGTAGCAACAGTGCTTGATTAGTCACAAGAAAATTAATGTTTCTCAAAGTATTTAAATTGCCATGCGAATAAAAATAAATATATATTAAATAAAATGACTCAGTCAATTTATTTAAAAATGTGAACTTTTACGGCGATAATAAAAAAATGGTGTTCAAATAAATAAATAAAATAAAATATTTCAGGATATAAAAAATATGTCCAGTTAGAAAATATCACTTTTAAAAAATATTTAAAAACAGTACTTTTTTGAAATTTTCTTTTTTGTTTAAAAAGAAAAATTAAATAAAATTTTTTCTTAAGATAATAAAACTTTTTTTTTATGAAAAATAATATATTATTTTTTTGTAAAAAAAAATATGCAAAATATGTTTGTTATAAATATAAAATGATTTCTCTAAATATTTCTCAAAAAAAAATTTCAAGAGAAGAAACCCATTTTTTTTAAAAAAAAATTTTTATTTTTTGAAAAATATTTTTTTTTTATAGAAGCCAAAAATTTCACAGTCAGAAAATATATTTTTACAAAGTGTTAAAAATAACTCCATAAATAGAATTTAAAAATTGACTTAGTTGATTTGTTTAAAATTATCAACTTATATGGTGTGTGCTAAAAAAAATTATTTCAATCCGTAAACAAAATTCATGCATTTTCAGTACTTACAAACGTTTTACCGTATCTATACTATTTATATAAAATTGATTGAATGAACATGGTTTGTAACGCTTTGGCGCAAAATAAACTAAGCCGATTTTAATAATTTTTTTTTTAAGACAACAAATTTTTGCCAAAAAAGGATATTGCTTACTTATTTTTTTAATTTTTAAAGTAAAATGGATTAGTTCTTAGGATTAAGTTTTTTGCAAAACCTCATACTTATATTGTGGTTTTGATTTTTCGTACTTATGCTGCTTTTTGAATTCTGTGTTGTTGTTATTGTAATTTTTTTGTCATTTGTACCATTTGCATTTGGCTTTTCAATTGTTTTTTTTTGTCTTACTTTTGAAGAGAGAAGATAGAATGAGATCAGCGTTTAATTTCATGATGAAAAAAACAACGGAACATATGCGCGCAAAGCCGCGAGTATAACTACCTAGCAAAATTTTCAAAATGTTTATAGAAAAATAAAAATATTTTTTACGAAAAAAAGTATAGATTTTTTTTTTTCAGTTCATTATTATTAATTGAACATTATTTCACCCTAGAAATCTAGTCAAATTATTTTTCTAATTAAATGATTTTTATTTGTTTATCAAAAAAAAAAAATTTTACTGACTAAATTTTGAATAAAATGCATACATATCATATTATATTCCTCAGAAAAAAGAAAGGGATATTTTTTTTTGTAATAAAAGTTTTATTTAAAATTAAATAAACTTTTTTTTATAATTTTTTTCATACAAATAATAACAAACATTATGCTCCGAGGCCACAGTTGCCCAAGGGTTGACACTTCAGTATTATTTGTTAGACTTATGCAAGTGTGCGTTAATTTTTAAATTTTTGCAAACTTTCTTTTTAATTACCTCTTAATTATGCTGATTTGTTGAAGTAACCTCTTCGATGGCATTTCAAGTACAGCTAATGTACCACTTTTTCAATGAGTGTCCAATAAAATTATGACACCTTTCTGAAATTTTGCATGCTTCAGTTTATATTTGATTTCTTTGCAGTTCATAGCTCCTCTTCTCATAAGCACTTGAGCCGCTTTTTTTTGGACGTGGGCGCGTGGGCTCTTTTGAAATAGATATGCAGCGTTTAGTTGTTAAAAAGAGTAAAAGCTGCCAATATTGCTAGCGGCAAAATTTTTATATTGATAAGTAATATTTTATTTGAATTAGAGACTTCAAATTGAAACACGAAAATTTTTTATTTTTTTTTGTTTCTATAAATGAAATTTACTTCGCTGCACATTTATCTGGTCGTTGTTTATGCTGACACATCATAGATAAATTTAGTTCTTCTGACATTAGTCTATGCTCTTTCGACATCATATTAAGTTTTTAATTTTCTTCAAAATGTGTTAGTACATTCAATAAATGCATCCACTATAGTGCTGCATTGCACAGGATCGCATACTGGACTTTAAGGCTCAAAACTTATATATATTCTAGCAGATAAAGTACATTTCGCACATCATATAGTTTTTCAAACCATTCACTTTACCATAGGTATATCTTCTTTCACACTCATTCCTTCATACCCGTCAGTAAAGATATTCAAACAACAACAAAACATGCTCGAATTGCACTACAGTTCATTCGCGAAATGTTCCAGCGCCATCGCTATTCTGGTCGTTACTCAAACTTTTTTATCTATCTCCAACGATAGGCACAGTAAACAATTTTTTTACTTAAGCGGAATTAAAATTCAGTCTCTTTTAGAGGGATCGGAGGCACCCCTGGTCATATGCAAGAAAAAAAATCAGGCTTCTTCATCGATTGGTGAAATAAGGCTTCCTAAAGGTTGCTCTGTGGCGCCACTGGTCATATCCAAAAATTTTGTGACAAAACATTAGCGTTTCATTGCCGCCAATTCGCTTCAGTATTGATATTTACTTTCTTATCCGCCAGTAAAGATGTTCAAACGCCAAAAACTTGTAAGCAACATTTCAGTTGTCACATTACCCCATTACACATTTGGCAGTGAAAATCATGCCAAATCGTTGATAAATCAAAAAGCTATGCAAACTGTCAAGAAAATTCAAGTTCTTCATTAGCCGTATTGAACGCTTCAGAACAAAATCAAAAAAAATATATGAAATGTCATGAATTTTAATTAACAGAAAAGCATTCAATTAAAAAAGTAGAAAATATAAAAAAAAATGCAACATAAACAAAATCCGAGAAAATTTTAGATTTGAACATGACCCAATTTGTTGCAAAAGTCAATGTAAACCAGCAGCAGCATAGTCTGGGCTTGTGTGCATCTTGACGATGATGACGTATTAAAATGTATATTTTAGTATTATTTTCATACAAGTGTTTCCACATGTGGAGGAAGGAAAGAAAACCAAAAACGTTATAATGCTGTTGGAAACTGGAAATATTGCTTGTCACTTTTAGTTTGTCTATCTGCCTGTCTGTCAGTCATGCATGAAAACGATGTTGTCTGTAATTTAAGTTGTCAACTTTTGCAACAAGTTAATAATTTTTCCTGTTAGTGTCGTTAAACGCTTAACTTAAATTCTTGCACTGGACCTGTTGCTTCAGCGTGTAGTGTGAGAGTGGTGCGTGTGAAGTTTTTCACTTGATTGCGCTTTAAGCTTTTAAGTAGGCAGTGCAGCAGATAAGCACGATTTATGCTTAAGTTTTTAAAACTTTGCGTATTTACAAGTTTATAAAACAAATTATGAAAATGTGTCAATCTATAATTATCACATTTGTGTCGGGTTTTTATTCATGAGACATTGAACATCTAAGAACCGTGTTTTTCTCTTCACAACTTTGATTAAATGCACGTTTGAAAAAAAAAAGTCTCTTTTATATCAGTCGATGCTGGTTTATACAAAACCTTAGAGCATTCTTGTGCAATCATGAAATATCTCAATTGCGTATGCTAGTGTCTTGAGTTTTTTGTTGCTATGTCTGTCTCACTCTTTAATCTGGTAACATTGCAACAATTTTTAACTTCAGTTAACTTGGCTATTTAACTCGGAATCATACGTGTAGAAATATTTCAAAGAGTTAAATTAGTGCTGAATTAATATTTAAACAGCTGAATATATTATATAAACAAAAATAAAAAGTGCTGAATTAATTTTTAAGCAACCGGTGGTGTGAACATTCTTTTTAGTTTCAATATACACAGCCAAAACACTACATATTGGTTCCTATGATAGCAAGAATCTAAAATTTGGTGTTAGGATGCATTTGATCTATGCTAAGAACCTCACAAAATATTGATAAAATTAGAAAACTGGGTGGGGCACCTTTCATAAAATAAAAATAATTAAAACCCTATATCTGGACAAATGTGATCAAGCAGGAGTTTTGAAATTTGGTACTAGGAGGTAAATTGTCACATATAAGCGCCTCACGAAATTTGGACGGAACTATTCAACGTAGCTTGGCACCTTTCATTCAACAAAAACAATTGAAACGCTATATAATATGGTATATATTGCATATTCTGAAAATCTCATGTAATGTAGGCGCAATTAAACAACGGGGCGTGGAACCTCCCAAATAACAAAAAATACTCTAAACGCTATATCTTGGCATCTATGACAGCTACAGTTGTGAAGCTTGATACATGGATGCACATTGTTTGACCATACAACAAAAACACTTAAATTGCTATTCTTGCTACTTATACCAAAGTGTTAAATTTGTTGCATGGACCCAATACTCTGCAGTAAGGACTGCGTAAAACATAAGCGAGGTTGTACAACGAGGAGGGAGTGGGCATTGCCGCGAGAACAGCTAATCATTGATAAATTTGAAGAAACTGGCTCAGCTCAAGATCAAAGAAGCAGAACCTATCACCGTAGTGGTCGTTCAAGTGAAAATGCAGCCGTTATATGCAGGTGCTGCTGAAGAGCCAAGGACATCAATTTGAATGGAGATGGAGATGATTAGAAACTTTCTTTGGAGTCAGTTGGAAGATATTGATGTGCAGAATATGTGGTTTCAACAGAACGGTGCAACATGCGACACAGCAATGGAATCAATCGATCCGAAAGAGAAGTTTAATTATCGAATAATTTCCCGAAGGACAGACTTGTGTTGATCACCAAGATCATGCGATTTAATGCCAATGGATTTCTTCTTATCGGATTCCTTGAAGAGTAAAGTTTATGCGTATAATCCTCAAAGTGTTCAGCACCGCAGAGTTTTGATGATTTTACAAAGTTGCAAAGTTTGAGGCAAAAAACCGATAACTTAGATAACTTCGAAATAAACTTCAACTCTAGAGTTATTATTAAATAATGACACTGAATAAATTATGAATATAAAGGAAGCAAGTGCTGAATTGATTCCTTAGCGGCGGAATAAGTTTGCATTTATTCAGCTACAATTATAAATAAGTTTCAAAGCTGCTAACTACAAAATTAAAAAAAAAATAAGTCATTTTTAGTTGCTGAATAAGCTGAATTAATTTTTTTTTTTGTTTTCAGATGTGTGTGAATAAAATCAATTTTAATTTGATTTAAATCAGCTGAATTGACCTTAAAGTTGTTTGGTTTAAATTTAAATAGATTTGCATTTACTGCATCCCATTTAACAGCAGCTGAATAACAAAAGAGGAATATTTCTTGCAGCTGAATAGGATTTATTGCAGTTAAATTTATTTCAAATTAAAACTGTTTTTTTAAAAAGGTGGTATCTTATATGGAAAGTTGCTGAATGATATTCAAAGTAGCTTAATTAAAACAAAACCACTAGAAAATAAACTAAGTGAATAATGTGCGCCTAAGTTACTTTGGATTTGCAGATTACAAGTAGTTTTTATTGAAGTATTAGCGTCTTTTATAAAATTTTGCAAAGTATTATTTCACGCCAGCTGAATAATATTAAATGTATGTTTATTGCAGCTGTTTTAAGTTTTTCGCCAATAAGTTTAATTTTGAAGTAGCACATTACATTATTATCGTAGCTGAATTAGGCTTATAGTAGCTGAATATGCATAAAACAAGCTAAGCTATATAGAAGTCAAGTTTCACTTACATATTTTTTTATGTAAAATTTTCTGCTGTTTAAGAACTTGAAAAAATTTCAATTTAAAATTATAAAAATTTTAATCAACATTATTTCTGTTTTTAATTACCTGCTTTTATATTTAGCATACAAATATTAAATTAAAACATTATTAGTTGCTACCACAACGTGTTGTTTTAATGCGCAATTATCTAAATAAGAATTTTCAATTCATTTTCCGATTTTCTTATTAAAAATGTGTTATTGCAATTCGTATATTTCCAAAAATAGATATAGTACAAAAATTAATGAGGTTTATTTTTGTAGCTTGTATATAATTTTGTACATCACTAAAACTTTGATGAAAACAATATTGAGCTATATTTTCGGAAATTGTTTATTTATGCAGGCAATTATAATAGTTTTAATATTAATGATTCATGTTTACTTATGTTGGCTTTTAAAGACGTTGATCATTGTGATAAATTTCAAATAAATATTTATGTCCGCTTTAATAGCAATAACTTTTTTGTGAAGTGTAGCGACTTTAAATCAAATTCAGCAGTACTAAACATAATTTTTTGATACTCTACATAACCAACACTTTTTAACTTAAAGTGTTAAATTGAATTCAGCAGCTTTATACATGAATTTAGCTAGATGTTTATTTCATTTATTAGCTTAAAAGTACATTAAAAAATAAATTGAAAAATTTTGTCATCAATTCAGCGCTTGTAACTCAAATTCAGCTGGGCTTAAATTCAGCTAGGTATATGCTTCACATACATATGTATGTTTAAAACAAAGTAGCTTGGAAAGTGTAGTAACAATTTTTAACTTTAGTTTGTGTCGTATGACATTCTTTTAGTTAAAAAAAAGTTTTAAATATTTCAATGTTAAAAAAATCACTTTGATTTCGAAGCAAACATAACAATTTGGAAAGTCTCATTAAATTTAGTCAAAATTAATTGAATTCAGCGCTTTGCAGACCAATTCAGTTAAGAAATTTAAAAGACAACTGCATATTAAAGAAAAAATTAATTTAAAATTCAATTTTGAATTCAATTCAGCGCTAGTAAATCTTATTCAGCTCAGTTAAACTTACAATAAGATGTTTCAGTTTTAGTTCAGTAATGTAATCTTATTTAGGTCACAACAGCCATTTGTACAGACTTTCAACATCTCCGAAATATCTTAGCATATATAAACTTGAAAATGAACATTTGAGCTCTTAAGAAATTTGCAAATTTCAAATAAATTTAATTCAGCACTTCAAGGACCAATTCAACAGACATCTTAGCAACCTTAAGTACATTCAAGGAAATAAATTAACTCGCTATATAATATTTTCTATAATTCAGCGTTTATAACTCAAATTCAGCGCAGTTAGAATTTTGCTATAGGCTTCAAAATATAAGTTCGTCATTTTAAAATATGCAATATTATCTTTTAAATCAATTCAGCGCTTTGTTTAAACATTTTAGATGTGATTAATCTATTTCAGTATCTGCCATTAATAAACAAAAAAAAAGTCTTAGCACAATTCAGCAAAGTTCTTGTTGTAATTTAGGTTTATAGGTTGTTACAAAATCTTTCCTACGTCTTCAATTGATCACTATGACTTTGATTCTGCTCTGCTGAAACTAAGCTATAGGCTTCAAAATGAATTTTCATAATTTTAAGAAATTCATTGCTATTAATTAATCTAATTCAGCGCCTATTAATTGTGTTACTGCTTTAAAAACTTTTTTTTTACTTACTAAGTAGATAAGCTTATTCTTATAAAGCAAACATTATTAACGCAATTCAGCTGCATTATTTTGAAATTCAGCAACTGTGCGAGCATTGTTATTTGTTACAATGTTACTTCTACGTCAATTTTCAAGCGTTAACACAATTGTAAACAGCTGCTTATAAAGTAGCCAAGCCTTAAATTCCTACATACGCTATTTTCCTGTCTCCCTCACTATGGCATTAATTTACTTGATAAGTTGTTAAACTTCCTCTTACAAGGCATTAAAAAAATCTAAACAAGCAAACTTGTCTTACTAACGTGTCCTGCTTTTATTTCAAGTTCATAAAAACATTTTTTTTTTTTTCTTATAAATGTTTATTAATATTTCGACCCAAATTTAGAAAAATACATGAGAACCACAATAAATGATTGCGCATTACATGAAGCAATTCAGCACACACACACACAAAAAAAATATTACTTTTACGTATCCTATAAAATGAAAAATAAAAAATTTTATGAACAAAATTAATAGAAATGGAAAACTTGATTTTTCCATAAGTGGCCATGTGTCATAGCGTTAAAATGTTGCCGTACAAACGACTGGTAGGCCACACGCTTAATGAAAAATGATGATGACATGCGTGCAAGCGTTTGTAACGTTTTCGTTATGGGCGCAGACGAGTTTTCTATAATATTCATTCATTTTATAGGAAGTTTGCAATTGTTAATTAATCTTTTTTTTTTGGTTGTCAGTCAAATAGGATATCAATTGAGGAACCATATTTTTTTATTGATTTTCCATATACGTTGCAAAGAGATTTATAAAATTTTTGCAATTAAAATAACAGTAAATATTAATTGTGTAACATTAGAACTCAGCTGCACTACAAGAAACTCAACGCTTTACTTATTAAGATGCGTTGCAATTCAGCGACATTAAAATCAATTCAGCTACACTGAAACTTAATTTAGTTAAGCTCAAACCATTTCAACTTTTTACGTATTAAATTGTGTTGCAATTCAGCTACTTTAAAACCGATTCAGCCATTAAACCATTTCAACGTTTTAAACATTTTTATTCAGCAGGGCTGTAAACAGCTTTATATTTAAGTTATCAATTTGCTAACAACAACAGCAATAGAATATTTTGAATATTTAAACCTATTCCACTATATTCAGCCACTGTAAGGCACTTAAATTACTTTCATAATTCTATGATATTTCATAAATCTGTAAGATAATTAGTACACCAACATTATCTATAAGTATCATTTTCCCAATTCGGCTGCTTCAGAACTACTATATATGTATTCAGCCACCGTTCAAAGCATAACAAAGCCTTTTCTGCCAAATATATGGGATATAACTGAATTCAGCTATTTAGCAGAACCAGAAGTATTGGCGGCGTGAGGAGTATATGCAGTTAAGTTTCTTTGAATATTGATGTTTATGTACCTTAAGAGAAGTGAAGTTGTTGAGCTATTTTGTTAAAACTTGTGAATTATACGGAACAATAAATAAAGCATTTATATTTTAAAACGTTAAAACGTGTGTTTTTTTGATCTCATAATCGCTATTGCTCTATATGTTATACTATAATCTAGGGATTTTTTAAGTGAAATGGGCGTTGATTTAAATGCTCTAGAAGCAGTGATGGTATTTAGGTTTTGTGAAAATGTACTGAATCGACACTTAAAATGTATTTTTTAGAGTTCGAATGTACTTTTTTGTAAGGAAAACTCAATTTTACTAAAATGTATTTAATATTTCTAAAAATTACTTAAAAAAAAAAGGTCCTCACTTTCGCCATTTCTTAAACCCTAGCAAAATGAGATAAGTGTCACAGATTGTCCGAATGTACTGAAAATGTGCTAAAAATTCGACAAATGTACTACTGAGCTATCCTTAGACCATGTTTGAAAATGGGTTGCACTCAGTGTAGCGTTTTGAAAGTTTCGCTTGGGAAGTGTCACACCCAAGTACGCCCACTTTTGTATGTTGCTGGCTATAATCTTTTTGTGTATTTGCATGTATGCATTTTGGTTGCATTGCCAAAAGTAATTCCCTCAAAGAAGAGTTTTATGAGTTCTATTTTTATGGGCTGTAGGCATATCCATGCATGTATTACGCCCATTTTCAATGCCAAGAGCTATGTTTGAAGACATAGCTGGTGTACCGAATTTCATTCAATTGTTTTACTTCGTTTTCACGTAATAGTGACAGACAGACGAACATGGCTTAATGAAATCATGATGCATCCTTTATCAAAAATACACGTAAATGCGACCTCAGTCTAGGCAACCCTTGATAAATGCAACTCCTCGATGTTCGCAACAAGTAGATTTCTTCCATTACAGACTCAGTAAATGCAACTTTTCAAACAAATTTTATCTCGCTTATTACAATGTATGTAGTTTGAATACCCGTATTATTTACAGAAATCAACAATATGCCGATTGAGTCATAAGAAAGCTGCGCTATAAATGCTAGTTAGCAGCACCTTAGCTGGTCCTAGAAAACGAACAATGTTGAGAGTTTGTGAATACCCCAAAATGTTAAAATGTTTATTTCCTAATATATATTCACACCCGTATGCCTAAGATTTTTTGACCATATCATTGCAACTTCCGTGGTTATTGCAACAGGCTTGGTTTCTATTAGTTGCGTTGACTGGGGCCGCACTGTATATACTTTTTATATCTGCCACGCCCTCTTCTATGTTTTATAAATGAAATAACAAAATGAATACAACCTGAGTGTATAGTATTAAAAACGTTTGATAATTTGCTAAGTGATATTTTATTACTACAAGAGATCATGAATATATATATATATACATAAGTCTCTAAAAGTGCTCTACAAAGAACTTATAAATTAATGAAAAATGAAAAAACAAAATTTTTTAAGCCACATTGAATATTCTAGCCGCTTTTGTGGAAATTTTTTCAAAGTATTAGAGAATATTTTTCAAAGTATTCTCGACTTTTTTTAATTTTATTTTATTGACAAGTGGTGTACAATTATTTCACTTAATTTCGCGATCAATAAAATATTTTATTGCTTACGTTAATATTTACATCACTTAGTGCTTATATATTTGCATAAAACAGCTTTGAAATATAAAAATTTATTACTTAGTAACACTTTAAGATCCATACAAATGGAAACCACAAATAATTGCGTCACTTTTCATTTGACTTTGATCTGCTATAATTAAAATGCAAATTGAGTATGTGGGTGATTTTAGTTAAATTAATGAGATCTACAACAAAGTATTAACTAATATTGCTGCATGGTACTTTTATGTGTGACAAAACACATAAATGAATATTAAGTATTACCTTCGCATTTGAAATAAAAACCAAAATGTGGTTCAATTTGCAAATTTATATGTTTCTGCCTGCCATAATTTTTATTATGTGTATGTTCAATTTAGTTCAACTTTATTTATATTTATTGTTTTGCGGTAATACCAAACATGCTTGTTTATGGGAGCATGCTAAATTTGAAACATGATCATTTGGCACATAAAAAATAAATCAAAATCAAAATGAAAATTATCAGATTTACCATTTTCAGAAACATAAACATGCAAATTTTAGTCAAAGCAAGCATACTTTTTTTGTTCGTATATTTTTTATATTTTTGGGCAGCCAAGGATACTTCTTTTTTATTGTTACAGCACAATTAATAGTAAGAAAGTTAATAAAAGTATATTGCTTCTCAGTGACATCGAAGCTGAGCGAACAATGTTCGAATTGTTAATCTGCAGTACTTTCAACGTTAATAGCTCAATTCCGATGCAACATATAGTAAAATTTTGAAGCTAATTTCGTTAAGCACGAATTGCTAACAAAAATATGAAATTTTGATGTATGGCTGCAAGTTATTTAAAAATAAATTGGAACTTGTTTGAAGTTGTTTGTACACTAAGGCCCAACAAAGGCTTCAGTTTCAATTACAAATAAATAATTTCGTTGCACACATGTTTTCAAAGCATAACTATAACTCATTTATCTTTTGTTTTAAATACATTTAGACAGCGCACGCGTCTAATGGTAGCAAATTATAGCAAAACTGAAAAAAAATTTGAACTGATAACCCATCCATCTATGTACAAAAAATACTCGTGACGTCAATGTGTGGCAAAACTTTGCCTTATTATTTATACATTTTTTTTTTTCAAACAAAAAGCACTTACTAAAAAATTTAGTATCCAAGCAAATATATTATTTATTTTTTTCATAAATGTAAACTTGTTGTTTTCAAGAAACACAGACATTCGTCAAAATTTTGACATTTTCTTGCTAAGTTTAATGTTAAACATAATTTCTGTTGTATAATGCGCGACATTATTTTTTCATTATCAAGGCAAAGGTTAAATAGTGGGAATTATGCCATGGTGCATACATAGAAATATTGACATTGAAAAAATTACTTGTGATTTTATATTATAGCAAATTTATTTATAATATATGTAAAGGCTAGGATCGATCTTTTCCGATTTATTAAAATCGAGTTAAAACACAAGAAATGTTTTGAAAAATTATCCCTTGCAGCGCCGACGACGTCGCGATCTAAACTAAAATAAAATATTTAAAATTTATTTATAGGTTTTCGGGTTACAAAATTATATAATTTTAATAAAAAAACACGCTAATTTTCAAAAACAGCGTTTCTTGGACTTGCTATTATGTTATAATATAATATATAAATAATAATATTTTTGAAAATTTTATCAAATACATACACAAATGCTAAAAACAACTCAAAATTTACTAACTTTCCTTCTGTCTGTTCTCTTCCAGTTATGGCGCTGGCGGCGGTATCCCCTCACAACGTCAGCCTACACAGTCACAGTTTGAAGCACCTGCCTGTGTACAAAATGCTATGATGACAAAAGACAAAAAACCATTTACCTACACACCAGGCGGCATTGATCTCTCACAAATCAAATCTGAACGTATGGCAAAACGTTTGGCACGTAACGCACAGGCTGAAGGCGCAACTGGAGCATCTCAACTGAATCGACCTACGAATCCGAATTCACCCGGTGGCACAACAGCTGCTGCTAGTATGGGTGCCGCTGCTATGGGTATGCCGTTTCAGGTGCTCCCACCTCCACCACCTCCACCAGCACCAGGACAATCTGGTAAGCAGCACCAACCTAATGGTAGCGCTGGCGCTCCACTTCCTCCACCACCACCACCACCATCATCATCCACATTAGCACCTCCCAATGGCAACAACGCGTTGACGGCGCCCGGTTCACCGAACGCCGCACGCAAGTCGCCAACTCCACAAAGATTCGAACCACCACCGATGGGATTCAGGCCGGAAATTAAGATTCCACCGAATCCAATGGCCAGCCTGAAAAAGATTCAACCACCAGTTGAAAAGAATAACTTCTGGATGGAAGAATACCGCAAGGAGCGCTCCAAGAGTCCCATGGTTGGTGAAGACGATCATGACAATAGTCAAAATGCAAATGCAAACGCTAGTAATAATGGTAACAACGACGGTGAGAGTCAAAATTTGCTCAAAAATTCGTATTATACAATAAAAAGAAACTTGCTTATTACTGACCACTAATTTGGTTTTGGTGTTTGCTTTAACAGGAATTAGGAAAGAATTAACTAAACATGGCTTTTAACATAGATATGGAAATATGATTTCAGCTCTTACTAATGCTTGATTTTTATTCTAACAAAGACGCAAACCTTTCGAACTTAAAGTTGTACAGAAATACTCCAAAGTTTGGAAAAATTATTCGCTTAGTGGCTTAATATATTTTGTAGCGGAGAAACAAACCTTCAACATTCTTCCGTAAACGAAAAAATACTATCTCGAAACTCTCGATTTTCAACAACGGAACTCAAAAGCTCTTCCCTTTTGTAAAGACATTTTTTTTTTAAATTGTACTATTTTTATGAATGCTTCCTTAAAAATTAACTTTTAGCAAAGGGCATAAGCCGTAAAGTTATGAAGTGTTCTAAGTTCAACCTAAGAATTGTCAGACTCTTCTTCCTAAGTTTAAATTTAACCAATAAACGGTGACAGCTTACTAAAAAACTACTTAAAATCTAACCACAAAAACTATATCCAATTTTTCTTACTAACCCATATACCACTAACTTTATCCAATACACAAACCTAACTCGAAAGCTTCTCTACTACCACTAGATTACAGAAAACCATATACGCCACCGACGACGACTCAACAACCTGAATCGAATAACTACAATAACAATTTTAACAACAACAACAATACATATCAGCAATATTCATCAACACCGCCAGCATCACAGCAGCAACAACAATCAGCACGTCCAGAGTTTCGTAGTGTTCCTGTACCACAATCACCATCGGTTAACGTCTACACACAACAGCAGCCTTTGCAACAGCAGCAGCAACATCAAAATGATGCAGCACTCGCACAGCAACAACGCGCTACAGATAGCCCATTTAGGTTTGCTCAACAACAACAGCAGCAGCAACAGCAACAGCAGCAACGTCCACAGCAAATAATGTCACCATTAGCTCAGCAGCAACAACAACAATATACACCACCAACAGCAACATCATCACCATCAAGTGTTGTGCCAAATGCAGCAGCAAATGCACAAGCTCAAGCTGTGCCTTGGCGCACACAACGTACCCAGCAGCCAGGGCAACAGCCACAGCAGCAGCAACAGCCACAGCAGCAGCAACAACAACAACAACAACAACAGCAGCATTCACAACCCATTTATAATAATGTGAGATCACGTGATGTTTTTAGCCCAACTCTTGAATCACAACAACAGCCTTATCAGGGACCAAAACCGGTGAGTATTCTTTAATTTGATATATATTTTACCAATTTGAATATTTTGCATGAAAACAGTGTTTCTATAATTTTATAGCAAGTATC
This sequence comes from Meiosimyza decipiens, assembly GCA_963680825.1. Lineage (NCBI taxonomy): Eukaryota > Metazoa > Arthropoda > Insecta > Diptera > Lauxaniidae > Meiosimyza > Meiosimyza decipiens. The sequence goes on along the minus strand of OY804260.1, from coordinate 16,744,287 downwards.
GCTCGAATAATTTTGTTCTCTCTCTCTCTCTCTCTTGAACTTTATCTCCTCACTGTGCACAGGGCCTCCACAAAACTCTTATATCGTATATGATCAGTAGTGAGTGCTATTTTTTGTTTAAGCAATCATTCCTATCCTGAGGGTTCTGCTCCAATGCTTGTGAGCCGACTTTAGTTGGTGATTTCTGCAACATGTTCCCAATCCATTTCCATTTCCGCCACTTGATTTGAGCGGACATTGACGTCATCTGTGAAGCAATTCGACTTTGGAGACCTGATCTGGGTCAGAATTCGCTGATGACACTGTCCTTGAACAATTGTAAAGGGTTTTTCAATAAGAGCGATATGGTTATCAATCCTTAATTCACTTTTAAGTCAATCGATGTAATTAATTGTCTTCTAAAAGGAATATAATGCAAATGGCCGCCTCAACTTCTCTTACAGAGGCAAATACGATTACTTAAATTTTCGACCACTTTGTTCAATGAATTAGGCCTTGTTTCCGGAAATCGGCGTTTAATACTCCATTTTTATGCATCAACTTTCCTTGATATACAGGCATAGACCAATGACATTAACCCTCCGCCGTTCAGATGCTCCGATAACTTTCGAACGGTTGGATCTAGTCTGGCGCGACCACTATACATTGACATACATTAATAAGAATATCAATTGCAATTGAGAAAGTCTAAACATATTTAGGAAAGTTTATTAATGAACGAAATGAAACTTTATATTGTGATTTGGCAAGACCAAAGAATTATTTCAGCAAAATGGGCGGTATTATGCAGTTTTCGCAGCAAAAAACACTTTAACATATAACAAAAAATTTAATCAAATGTATTAATATTTCTTAAATGTAATTTATTTCTTCAGACCAACGTCGGTTCCCTTTACATCGCTCCATTGGCGCCACCCACTGAGCCACAGGCACAAAATATTGTGCGTCAACAAATGCAACAGCAGCAGGCAGCAGCACAGCGTGACTCACCAATGCGTCAATTGCCGCAGCAACAACAGCATCAGCAGCAACAACAACGTCAACAACCGACAGCACGTTGGATGACTTCACAACCTGCAACCAAAGAGCAGGCAGCGTGGGCACGTCCTGAAGAAAATGGCAATATATTGCCATCATCATTGCAGCACATTAAATCGCCAACTCCAGCACAAACAGCACCACATGTTGCACCATTGCAGCCACAGCAACAACCGCAACAGCAACAGTATCAAACAGTACCAGTTGACAGCGGTTTTGGAGGTAATTTCAGTGGTCATAATTTTGGTGCGCATACAGCAGCAGCACCTGTAGGATTACGTTTGACAATCACTTCTGGTGCGGCAAGCAATCAAGGAGGACCAAAGGTGGGCAGTAATTGAATAATTTTGTTTTTCTTCTTATTTAAAAATATTTTTTATGTTTTTTTTATAGGAACGCATTATACCAATACAATTGGAGCAAACGCCCACTCCAACACGCACACCAGTACAACCTGGTTTTGGGCAACAGCAGCAGTCTGCATATAATGCTGGAAATGTCGGTTAGTATGAAGTATTAATATGCGCCGTAATTTATATATATATGAAAGCTTTAAAAAAGCTCAAAGCAACTTTAAGTTTGTTAGTATTATACATATATTTATATAAAGCTTCGATGCTTGAGAGCTTTCAAGCTTTGTTAAGAGATTTAAATACTTTGCGGCAATTTCTGGCTTACTTTTAAATTATGCGGACTAAATATTAAATGAAATTTGATGAATTTTTTTATAAAAATGCAGAGCTGCCAACATGGAAGCCTTGGCACTTGCGCAATATTAATTAAGACTTCATTTACCAAAATATTATAATTAAAATTACATATATTTCATAATATGACGAAAGCAGCTTTACAGCCAAAAGTTCTGAAACTACTACGTTATGTATATTATATTATTATTGCACTTTTGGCAAAATCAGAAAAGCTTGCTTTACATAAATTTTTTTAAGAAAATCTTTTTACACAGGTCGCATACAAAGCTTTCAGTGTCTTTTTTTTTGTTTGGATCAATATATTTTATTTTATAAATTAATCAAATTTTATAATGCCATACCTGAGAGCTTTTCAAAGCTCTCAGGCATGTGCTTTTGTTTGCAAAAAAAGCTTTATTAAACTTCACGCTTGCATTATTTTCTCTCTCTCTCTCTCTCTCTCTCTCTTTGTCTATTTGACTTGCAGCAGCTCCACCAAGCTATGTGTTACGTTCGCCTAATCAATTTGTTGATCAAGGTTACAATAATTATCCTGCAGAACAACCACAATATAATCTTAATCGCGTTGTATCACCATCGCAACAATTGAATGCACCGCGTATTATACAACAACAGCAGCAACAACAATTTAACACCAACGCAACCACTAATGTGGGTGGTCATATAACACGCATAGTACCAATTGCAGTGGAGGGAAAAAGTGATGGCACACGTGGTCCTGTCTCACAGACACCAATTGTTATACAAAAGTAAGTTGAAAATTTTAATTTCTAGTTTCTTCTAAGTATTTGTTGTTATTACTACACACATAGTTTTAAGTTAATTTGCTCAAAAGCTTTAAGCTTCTGTTTTACTTAAGCTTTAAGCTTTTCCTTTAATATGTGGCAATTCGATGCTTATTATAATTTCAAACTTTTTTACCACACAAAAGTAGGAAATACAATTTATATGTGCACGAATGCCCGCTCGATGCTGAGATACGCTACCGAAAAAGTCGGCTCAGGTAGAGTGCAAAGTGAAGTGTGTGCTTAATGTAAAAGCATGTAATGTTAGCGTGTATATCGTAAAAGTGATGTCACGTGATGTCATTATGCACGTGTGTAATAGGTCTTCCTATCAAAACAGGCGAAATATCTCATTTATTACTGTTGAGACCAAAAAAAAAAGCTTTTTGTAAACTAAAAATATCATAGTAAGCTTTTTATGCGCTTCTAATCTTCAACGTTATACAATTAATCATTTAAAAAGATTGCGTGAATACGTTGGTTAGTTTTTGTGTGCCTTTACTTTGTCGTGTTTACTAAAATAGATCAATGATAACACTCCAGAAATTAGCGTCACAAAACATATACCATTTGCACACATTTCTATAATGTTTCTTTTAGTAAGCACAATGCCGCTGGCGAGTTGGCTAAAAATGGGCGCACAGTATGACCGAATTAATCATACTTGGCCAAAATTAATTTCTTAGGTCAAAATTAAATATAATTCCCGCTTTGCATCCCTGTTTGGCTAACTAAGCAGTAGTTCGACAGCAATATGTTCCGAGGATCATGAACTATCTAAATAGCTCATTTTTATGCCACTTCCATGACTTTCCGGTCGATGAAACCTTCTTTGCCTTCTTTGGTGCATGTGCTGCGGAAGAAGTGCATTGATTTGACTGCTTGTTGATCCTTGGAGTACAGTGATGGATCCATGTTTCGTCAACAGTTATGAAACGGCGAAGAAACTTCCTCGGATTTCGGTTAAACATGTTCAAACATTGCTGTGAAATGGTCACCCAATTTCATTTTTGATTCACAGTGAGCAACCGCGGCACCCATCACACCGAAAGCTTTTTAGGTTCTAGCAAAAAAAAAAAATCTTTCGAAATACTGAAAAAATATTTTTAACTTTAATTCGTAATTTTATTCCATAAATTTCCACAAGCCATATCTCAAAGAGGAAATAATGTTTAAAGACGAGTCGAAAGACCTACACTGAAACATAACCTCCAATATGACAAAAAAAACAATGCTTTTTGCTATTTTAGATAAGCCTATTTCAAATATCAGAGCTGATGGGTCAAATAGGATTCAGTGCGTCATAAGCCTTCGGAAAAGAACAGTATTTTTTCTGGATCTGAAACTGTGTCGGCCTGTGTAAACTTTTATACAAAAATAAACATGATTAAAAACACCATATTATTTAGGTTCCAAATTGTAGTCGACTTGAAATATAGGACTGAAGAATTTAATAATAGCTTTGTATTATTCATTAGCCACTACAAACATAGCGTTTTCACACATACATATCTTATGACCGATGATGGGCACAAGTTCTTCTGCAAGTTCTAGCAAGAGCGTAATTGAGAGTAATTGAGTGTAACGAGATCGAATTTTGTGTACGTATACAAATGTGAACGCACAACAGCGCCTCAGTTCTACTTCAACAACCAACGAAGCAGGACCTGAGACAGATAATTGTCAGCAAGCGTATTTTTTTGAAGCGATTTATGATACACCCAAAAAATTTTCAAATTTTGTTCAAACTGAATTTAAGAGGCTTCAATGTGACTCCTCCCTTCCCTTTGAGCGCGGGCTGAAATTTTGGTGAAAAATCGATGAAATTATTTATGCGATTTTAAAAAGTAAAATGTTGTCTCTACATTCCATGTTTGGCACAACATATTTTTGCGAAGCAACTTATTCATCTATTGTATTTACTAAAAATAAGCAAAGAAATTTATTATATAATGAACATCTAGAGAACTTATTACGAATAAAGGTCTCTAGTATTGAAATTGATTTTGATAAACGAATAAAATATTCAAACGCTTAATTAATTTATAAATTCTCTAAAAATAAATTATATATTTAACATTTTTCTGATACCACAGTGGCCACTTAATACAACAATAGGTTTTTTAATTTGATTACAACCAAATAAGTATAAGTATTTTGAATATATAATTTTCATCAAAAATAGGCAAACCAAATAAAACCTTTCAGAGCACGATAACATTTTTTTTGCAGTGCAAAGCATGAATAAGTTATTTTATGCTTACAATGCGTTTTCAGTTCAGTTCACCGCAAGCATTGAAGAAGGCAAGACGTATGTCGCTTGTTTTCATACATATGCTTCTTCTTATTTTTTCTCCATATGGTTGTTATACCACTGCATGGAAATTGAATTTGTGCATTATGTTAGTGCCCATCATTGCTTATGACTGATGTAACTTTCAACATAGCAGTTGATTAATTTATTTTTTATTATTAAAGGCACTTCACATATCTTAAGTTTGACTTTCTGGCATTAAAAAAGGTTTTAAAGAAACGCAAGATTTTGGTTCTAGTTTGCATCGAACAAAAACTTTCAGGGTCCTAGGTTATTTTAGTTATGTATATAAAACTGAAACTATCAATAGAAGTTTCATATCACTCATACGTCATGTTGTGCATGATGTCTTCAAGCTGTAAAAGCTAGAACCGATGTCATTTAAATTGTCAGCGTTTACTCAATTCTCTTTACTTTTCACTGTCCTACATTGAAATTGAGCTATCTCTGCTGGCCGTTGAAAACTATTTATTTAGGCATTATAGCTATTTGATTATTGTAAACTTAAACTTTTCTTAAAGCTCCAATACTTTTAAGCACAACTGATTCGGTAGTTCATGGAAATGTTTTATTTTATTTTTAAAAACATAGTTTTTTTCACCAAAGTATAGATTTTTTTTATAAAATTATTAACCGCTCAAAAATTGATCGCTTTAACTGTTGTTTCGCTTCATTTCATTGTATTTTCAGTTTGCTTTGTATTTTTTGCCTTACTTAACTTTAAATAAACAACAAAGCTTTTTGTTCATCAAAAGCTTCATTCATAAAACTTAAAATTTACTAATCTTCTATGCACTAATTCTTACTTACAACCAAATTTTCTAGCGATCTACGTTCACCGCCAATACAATCAAAATCCTTTAGAGTTTTACAAAAAATCACAGACACAACTGATGATGGCACATCGACGCCAAGTACGGATGGGGCGAAATCTGCGCCCATAAATAGCTATATTGATGCTGAGCCACAATTGCAAAGGCCACAATTTGCGCGACAAATGAGCGCTCAACAGGCACGTAATAGTCCAACTATTGAACAAATGAGACGTATGCAAATTGCACAGGATCAACACCAGGCATGGCAACAAGGTAAGAGCGTAAGAGAGCATAAAAGGAAAAGCAGTTTACATATATTCTCACCATGTGTATGCCGGGTAAGCTGGCAAAGTTTTGGTGAAAAGTATACCTTTGCCAGTGTAAGTTTTAAAAAAGTGTGTTTTCATTTTATTGGGTCCAATTAGAAGTGAATGTCTTCAATAAACCCAATGAAAGGTGGGCTGAGATACACACAAATTTTAATAACATTTCTATTCGGGTCCGAAAGTTTCGAAGGAGCTGATCCTTATTATAAATAAAAAGAGATGAATGATCTCTTTAAGTTTTGCTCTTCAATTCAATTGAATGTTACATAAACGTCACGTTATTGAATTAAAGTAAAATGCCATATGGTCACATAGCTAAATCCTAGTGTTACGTTTTAAGCAAAACTTCAACAGATATCATTGTTAATAAGCTAGTGCTTTTGAAGTTACTAACATTTTTCTTAATTATTTTGATTTTCATTATGCAACTTTAATTTTTAGTAGCTATGCTACGATTTGTCTTCCTTGCAAGATCACGTGACCTTGAACAATTCAGGATTAAAGTTCATACGATCAAAAAAAAATTAAAAATCGAACTGAAATGATTAATTTTTAATGGTAAAACTACATTAATTCATTTAAATATAAAACAAATAGTTTTTAACACCACAGTAGAACCAGCTTGGCACTAATATTTCCATAGCATCTTATTTTATTTAAGTCACATCCATACATAGTTTAAAAAAAAGCTTTAAAAGCTTCTTTAAGCTACACTTTTTCAAATAATATTTTAATCTTTATTTTAAACAAAATAAACAACAGAAAATCGTACAACAAAGCAACCGATAAATAAAGAAACCCTCTATACTGGGCCGACAAATCCGTCGAAAACTTTTCAAATGCTACAAAAAGCTATTGAAAGAGCTCAAACAAACGAGCGACGCCAGCAACTAGAACAACAGCAGCAGAATAAATTATTAAAGTAATAAATTATGGTAGGCAATGCTTTGGTCCAGTTAGAAAACAAAAGGCTTCCTGTATAATGTCCAGTGAATGGCACTAGAGTGCGTGCTTTTATTTTTCAAAAGAAAAGAAAACGAATTTACAGCCTGTGAAGAACGCTTTTTATAGCATTTAAATGAGTTGATTATTTGTATTTAATTGAGTTATTTAATAAAAAGCTTCTGGCGTGAAAAGGCGAATTTGGCAAATTGGCTAAAAAGCTTTTAGCTATTAATGCCGCAATAGTTATATTCTCTTTAAACTTAAGTTATGAAAGTTAAAATTCAGTTATATATTAAAGATGTCGTTAGTAGAGCTTTCACATTTTAAAAACATTCTCCCTCTTTTATTGCAGGTAATCCAGCAGCAGTTAAACAGCCCCAACAACAACAACAACAAAATAGATATGTACAGCAACGTCCAATGTACAATAATGAAGGTAAATATCATAAAAGCTTTTATAATAAGGAACTTTACTATATTTTATAACGATTTTCTTACTGAAAGGACTGCAAGTAATTGGAGCTTGACAAAAAAATCTTTGCTCTCAATAAATTGATAAGACACACAAAAGCTCTTTCTATGTTGTCTCCATGTTGAAGCTTTTTACGAGCAGTAATATCAAGTTGCTTTTGTTTTATTAAGAAAGCTTTTAAACTGTCTAATGAGCTATATGATGATTAATGCTAGCAAATCAATTTCGTACTTTCGCTCAGAAGAGAGTGTGATTTAAAACCAAGGGCTTCACATGAAACGGATTATCTCGATGAGCGAAAGCTTAAAGTTCGCCATTTTCTTCTCATTTGTAATTTATATCGCTCTTGTACACACTACTTTTAGCTTTCACTGTATATCGTGTTCGCCCTTAAGATACAAAGTATGCCAGCTTTACTTTTAAACGGTTTTTTTTGAGCTACAGATTTTGTTGAGTTGGATAAAACAGCATCCAGCTTTCTCTATTCCATCTCTCATATACAAAAGCGCACTACCATTTTTCGAGACTATACAACATAGGTCCATACCTGGTTTAAGCTTAAGCCCAGATTATTCAGTTTTCATTGGATATCTCTTTTCGAGTCGTATTGATAAAAATAACTTTCAGATATTTCCTGCTGGTTTATTTTCGGTTGCTCTCTTGGGAACCAAGAGTTTTCCGCCTGTTTAGACTCTCGTTTTAGTAATTTGCACAAGCCTGCAAGATTAGCAGGAGAACATCCGACTAAAATCAGTGAGTTCTTTGTTTGAAGTTTTGACAAAAGCCTCCAAAATGCTGCTAAAAGAGCCCAAACTCTCGGCTCCGGTCGCGACTATTTCACCCATTTAATCTTTGCGATTGAATAGTAAAAGCTTAGTCGCCACTGTAAACATAATCAACAGACAGACTTTTGCGTCACCTTGTAGGAGAGTTCTTCTTTAACGCTATGGCTTTTTTGGGTTAAATATCCGATAGTACTCCTACTTTGCTAGCTGGTATGCATTTTCATTTCCTATAGTTTTTTAATGCCTCGGTATGTTTTGAATGAGTACTATTCACTGAAGAAACATAAGATCCAACCATAACTTTGTTCTTTTATTTTAGATAAAACACAACAACAACAATATGTTCATCCTAGTGAACAACAAGTACCCGAACCGAAAAAATATACCGGTAGCGCAATACCAAGTCGATCATTTAAAATTCTTCAAGCAATGACAACACCAGAAAATGCTGGTAAGTTCAATAGTTTGGAAATTTAAAAGTTAAGATCATTTTCTTTGGCTTGAATAATTTGTTATGACATAATATTAAATGTATAAAGTTTATATGAAAACTTTTTCAATACATACACGTTAGTACAATAGATTTTAACTGTATATATACATACATAGATATTTATATAAGATACATTTGACAAGCACATATACATAAACATTTATACTCACTCACCTATATATAGATGACATGAACTCATATGATTTTGAATTTGTGAGAAATTTCACCTATTTTTGCAAGAACTATTTTTTTAATTTTTTATTTAATTAAATTAATCATTTTTATATGATTAGCTTGATTTTTTTTTTGTTGTTGTTAATTTTAATTTGCACATTTTTTTAAACCTTTTTTACACACTCGAATTTTTAAATACGTTTACACCCTTATCGCGAAACCCCTTGTTTTTGTTTGGAGCTGCGAGACATTTGGATAATTTTTCTTTAGTAAAAAGATATTTAATAAAAGCGCATAACACCATGTTTCATCAAGTACTCCTGTTTTCTTTAAACAAAGCATTTCAATGGGTTCCCCTAGAAGGAGATCTAATGATGAGACTGATTGAGGGTCAAGTTGATAACTCCACAGAAGAAGACCTAATGATGAGATTGATTGAGTGTTGTGTTGATAACTCTACAGCTCAATAAGTTGTTGACCCATTTTCTTACAATTATCACAGCCAATGTTTGCAATGTTCATATTATATGATCCTTCAACGATACGCAATTCTGGTTTATATAGCGCTGATTAGTTCATGCAGCGCTCTGTCAAAGGATTTACCTTTACGTAAGTGCTTTGCTGAAACTATTGGCAAAACACACAAGCAAAGTGGCACTCTCTCTTTGTATGTAGGTATAACAGTACATATTCACCTCGTGCATAACTCAACAGACGCTTAAATAGCTTGGTGAAAACTCGTCAGCTGTTTTGCTGCTCACCATTAACTCTTCTAAATGTACAGTCTATATTATAAAAAATTTACAATATTCCTGAGTAATAAATTTTAATTAGAAATTTAGTAAATGACTTTTATCTTTTTTTTGAAAAATTATCCAAAATGCTTAAGCTAATTTTTGTAAAAATCTCCTGACTCATTCTTTCATACACATTATATTTTAGACACAAATTCCTCTACAAAACGTCACAAAGCATTTGTAGCTTTTCCGTAAATTTATTTTGTGCTTACTCATTTAATACTTATCAAATCTGTGTCACATTCATGTTCCATTATCAAACTCTCTCTTTCTCTCTCTATATCATTCACTTGTGTTTTTTCTCTTTCTCGTTCTCTCTACATTTATTTGTATCTCTTTTGACATTATAGCCGAGATGGAAGACTCGGACAGTGTTGTTGAATTGAACGAAATTAATCATAAAAATCAGAATAATACAAAAAAAAATAAAACATCAACATCCAACATAAATTCAACCACGCCTACACCACCTACAGTTACATCAACGCATACACCAACTCCACCTCTCATTAGTTCAGCATCGTCAGATTCATTTAACTCAGACGCTACATCTTTTCCAGCACAATATCCCTACCAACATACATATCCTTATGCTTACCCACCTTGGTGCCCACCAATACCTCCACCAGGTACAATTTTACCCAACGGTGAGTCCATGCCTAATTGGCATTATCCATATCCAATGCCACCACCTTCAGTAGCTATGAACGGTGTCGAATCTACACCAATGTGGCATTATCCTTATCCCATACCGCCACATCCCGCTAATAGTTCTTCCACACATCCACAATATGCTGCATATCCGTATTATTATCCTTACTACACAAATCCTCCACCTCTTTCCCATACTGTTGTACCAACGACTTCATCATCCTCTTCATCCATCGAATCTGATACGCCAAACCTTTATACCCAACCAATGCCACCTTATCCAACTTATCCATATCAATACCCTGTCATTACTAGCAGCAGTCAAAGTTCAAATCATAGTAGTAGAGCAAGTAGCGTGCTTCCCGATATCATTGTTACCCCTAGTACAGACGATGTTCCCTCACAAATAGTTTTACAGCATCATATTAAGGTTGAAAAACGTGATCCACGAAAACGCGCAGACTCACTCGAAATTGAAGAGGTATCTTCCACGGTACAGTCAAAGCCAACGGAGACTACGGCACGTGAGCAACGCGAAGGCTCAGTAATTGATAAATTAAGCAAGCGTTTGACCGAAATACAAAAGCCGAATGAATCTGTCCTCAATATGAGCTCAGAAAGCCAGAAAAACTATGTGGGTGAACTTGATAAAGATTTCGACAAAAAGTCACCAATCGATAATACTTCACCAAGTGCTAGTAAAAGTATTGTTGTCGAGAATAAAGATGATGATAAAGATGTTGACGAAGACTCTGATGATACTTTTAGCTCTTCTTCAGAGAGCTCTGACGAACAAGATGGTGAAATAACACCAAAAGGTTGCTCACCATCTGTTGAAAAAAAACCACGTGGTCAGGGCCTACAAGCTATCAGATCAGTTACTAATGTACAATACTATAATGGACATGTTAAGGGAAATAAACTCATTGAAGACGAAGACGATGATGATGATGATGGTGATGATGTTACCACTGCTGATGGCGAAAGTGATATCTTCGACGAGGAAGATGAAGAGAACGAAGAGCAAGTGGTGACTGAACTTGAACTAGACCAATGCATTGAGGAGAATGATGATGATGACTTGGAAGAAGACTTAAGTGTTATTTATGAAGAAGATAATGAAATAGAGAAGAGTCAGAATCATGAAACTTTATTTAAAACAAACTTGCACAAAAATGATATGGAACAACAAATTGAGCTCGACGATGATGACGATGCTGCTGATGATTCTACTTCAGTGACTGTAAGATTGCCACTTAAATTTTCATTTAGTCGTTCCGTGAACGATGAAAATATAGCCACAGTCGAGGTGGGTAGCAGTCAAATCGAGGAAAGACATAACCGTTTTAATATTACAGAAAAGAGAAATTCTTTTAGTGTAGCACAACTGGATTCTGATGAGGAAGATTATGTAGCACAAGAATATGATGATGATTGTGATGTGAGCATTACGATAAGTTTAACGCCATCTTCAAAGTCCAGTTCTATTGAAAGATTTGCCGAGCCACGTATGATAACTTCGTCACATCCAATCCAAGAAATCGAAATAATTGAAGAAATAGAACGTGATCTGAAATCAAGTGCTGAAGACGTCTCGGTATCTTTTTCACTCAATATGCGCAATAAGTTTTTGAACGAAACTCTTTCCAATGCTGTAACCAATAATATATCTAATTTAGAGAAACCAAAGGATAAACAGCCAGAAATAAAACTGAACACCGCTGCGCAGCCGGAAGAAGAGTTTGATTTCTTCGCTACTTTAAGAGCTACTAAAATTCAGGCTCAGAAAGTTAAAGAACAATCTGCAAGCTATTGGGGCAAAACAGCCGAAAAGCCCGAACAAAAACTGGAAATAAAAACTAGTTATGTGGAACAAAAACAAGAACAGAAGTGTGACTTAGAGTCAGTGAAAGAAGAGGCAAAAGATATCGATGATATTTGGGCAAACAATGATGACATATATGAAGAGCCCATTTTGTTTAAGAAAAAATCATCACCTACTACTTTAGAATCAGCAAAAAATAATTTTTGGTCAACCGTTGAAGCAGCTACGCAAGACACACTTACTGATGCAGTAAGTATAAATGAAGATACTGAAGAAAATGATGTCGATTTTTGGGCAGCTATTGAAGAGTCTAAGGAAAAAAAAGAATGGACACCACAAAAAGCAACAGTTTCTTGTACTCAAATCGTTAAGGAAAATATGCAAGAAGTTAAATACTGGACAACCACATTGAAATCACGGGTAGATGCAATGCCACAGTCACAGAAAGCAGAAATTTATATACAACCTGATGAAAAGCCCAAGCAAGTAGAGATAGAAAATGTAGACTTCTGGGCTTCAATTGAAAATGCTAAAGAAGGAAAAACTTGCGTTGAAGAGGCTGCGGCTACACACGCAGTGTCTAATGCATATAATGAAAGCAAGCAAATAGAAGTAATAGAAGAAGTAGATCAAGACACCCAAGAAGACTTCTGGGCAAATATTGAAGAAGTAAAATCTCAAGAGCATCAACTGACATGTCAATCAATTAGTAATGAAATAGAAACTGAAAATAACGAAATAGACTTCTGGGGAGACATTGAAGAATCACAATTAGACCAATGTCAAGACACTGACGATGCCACTTATTACCCAGTGGAACCACACTATACCTATGATCCAACTTGTTACCCCGAAGAGCCACGCGAAGTTGATACCGATGAAGAAATTGATTTCTTGGCTGAGCTTGAAGCGAAAAATAAACGTGAAAATAATGATGAAGTCACTTTTTATGAAGCGGCTAACTTCTGGGCTAGTCGAGAACGTAAGAACTCGGTAGATGAAACTCCTTACAAGCTGTTACAGCAAACGGCCTTCCCTGCCAAATTACCAAATGAGCCTAGTGTTGACATGAATATTTGGGCTGCACTGGAAACAGCAAGAGGGGAAGAACCAGAATTTATTGATCCAATTGTAGAAGAGGAAAGAATTTTAGTAGAACAGTTTGAAAAAATGCCACAATATGATGATGATGCTAATATAGTAACGGAACAGGCGTATACACATGAACCAGTAGCAGCTTACGCTTGGGAGCCAACTGCTAATGTGGATTCATGTCAAGAAGTAACACCCAACCACTTCGTTGTAGCTGATATCAATGATGAAACAATTGAGAGAATTAACGAAAATTATGAATTGGAAAATAAACGTAACAATTACCGCAAGGCAATGGCATTCTTTACTGCATCTGTAGATGAAAATAAGGAGCAATGTGTGGAGCGTTATACGACGGACACAAAGTCAGTTAACAGGAATTCGGCTATTGAAGAAGAGCATGCTGAGTGGAACGGGCATGAATTGGAGTCCATGAATAAGTGTAACACAGCGAATAATCAACTTTGTGTGCCAGAAGTCAATGATTCAGAAGAAGAGAAAACACAAACTAGCTCTGACACCAATTCAACACCAACTAACTTTGAGTTGAAAATAACAGCCACACAAAATAATGTCGAACTTTATGAAGAACCCATCCTTCAATCCAAGTTATTACCCAATGGTCTTCCTGACCTGGAAATAACTAAATCTAACGAAAAAATTTCCGTGCGTGATCGTATATTTGCTTTTGAAACTGGTGCCGTTGAAACGCCGGAGAGCAAAAAACTCGATGCTATAAGAACACACTCGCTATCTGTTGAAAGCTATACACCACCGGAAAGTTCCCTATCACGGCACAATAGTTCACAGCGTTCTGAGTCCGAAATGGAAGAAGACGACTCCGGTGTTACAGATATGAACAAACGGCTATCCGAAACTGACACCGAATCAGAAAGTTTCCCTGAACTACGCAAGATGACTAGTTATCAGCGTGCTGCTACACATTCCAGACTCTTCAAACTGCTGCAGGACGGGAACGATGATGATGCACCAATATTAAACAAAGAAGAACAAAAGCTTGCAGATGAATTTCAGCTGAAGCCTAGTAGACGCAAGATCGTGCACAATGTTTCTATCACACGCAAACAAAATCCAAAGGCTCTGCAAGATGCTGAAACAATGGTACAGCGCCGTGAGCGTCTGTCATTGCCGCTACGCAAGAATATCAGTATCGATGCTGACAATCCTTCTACTCCGAACAGTCCAGCATCACCAATATTAGGGCAACCAAATAGCCGTGGCGTAAGTGATAAATTAGTCAATGAGTTAGTACAGAGTTTGCTGTTAAAACAAGATAGCAGTCATCTGCGTAATTTGCCTATGAAAAAACTACAGGCAGCTGCAAAACGTGTGCTTGAAGAGGAATTGGACTCATTAGAGAATACATCGGTGGAAACAACACCTGCACCTACATCGAACGATGAGAAAGCAGAAAAAACTTATTCAGATTACTATGACACATGGTCTGATGCAAGTGGTGCTGTGGATATTATGCCCTCAAAAGTATTTAGGACATTACAAGAGAGTCCGAAACGTAGTCCCTGGTCTGTCAAGTGCCCCAGAGTATTGAGTTCAAAGACTATTAATCGAGACTTAGCGCGAGTAACCGAATCGCCGGAGATTTTCACGAGAAGTAGCAAATCGCCAGATTGTTTAGCACGTGAAGGCTCCGTTGGTAGATGGAGGAAGGTGTAATCTTAGTGGGTATGGGTTTAGGGAGAAAAGAAAAAAAGGGAATAAACTAAGTTTAAGGTACGACTCAGCACTCTGGGCAAGAATAAAAAGAAAATTTTGTAAGACCATAAGATGTCTTGTCAACGAAGAAAAAATTAATTATTTTGAGCTGCTGTTGTTTTGATACTAGGCATCAAATGTCCTTTCCACGATTTATTCTTTTGGAAAGAAGACGCAGTATACTTAACGTAAAACGTTGCTGAGCCTTTATGATCATTGCAGGCTTGCATCTGAGATTATCAGTTCAGATAGTTTGCACAAAAGATGCTCGTATCATGTTGACATTTGAACTGAAAATTCAAAATATGGTGGCCAGACCGGCGCTAAGCCAACGTATTATGGAAGGTCTTGTCGCTTACCATTTGTCTGCTGAATCTTGCTAAACACTTTGAACTCATAATGAACCAAAAAGATACTCTCTCTATAGAGCTTTTCGCAAATGGGAAGTAGATGGTGTTACACATTTACATATTTTATATTTTCCCGTTTACAGGGCTTTGACATATACTCAGTTTGAAGATTTTAACAAGATTCAGCAAAATGCTAAGTTATAAGACCATTTATAACATTGTCGGTTCAGCGCTGGTGTGTAACAAACTGTTTAAGTAGTTCAAACGTCAAACTGACGTGTAAACAATATGACAGCTCAATAAAATCAAAATCAAACACTGCCCAAGTAGCATTTTGCCATGATACTCATTAGAAATTCGAACGATGGTTACTAATATGTACATAACTAAAGTATATATACCGTTTTGCATTTTTATTTTTCACATAACATTTTGTATATTTTGTTAGCATAAATAGTAGTTAAAAGCAAAAAGTAACCGAGCATAAAAGTAATCGTTACTATACCCACTAGATAGCTATAAAAATAAAGTCACTTAAAGCATGTTGGCGCATCATATTCACAAGAGCTCTGCTCATTTGATTTGATTAATCATTATATTGTTACGAAACCGGTTACTCAAGTTTGTAAAAAATATATTAACCGATTTTTTACGTTAATTGATCAAAGACGAGCTTCCAACATTTACATTATACAGTGTATATATTCATTGCCAAGCCCCAAAACATACATATCACATTATATAATATCAGGCAGTTTATTTGGATGTCGTTGTAACAAAGAGAAAGAAAATAAGACAGTAATACATACACAAGAAATTTAAAAAGATTATCAAAAAAAAAATCGTTCATTCGTTCGTTCGTTACCTACGCTGCTGAAAACTAAATCTAAATATACAACTACACTGAAAAAAAATCAAAAACCAAATCACGATCATTGCAAAATTTTTAGTTGAAAACCTAATAAATTCAGCTCGTTCAAAAATCCTAAGGTACCTAAATTCTTATTAATATAAAGAGAATATAAATTTTTAAATGTTTTTCTTATATTTGCAATTATTTAAGTTTTGTTTGTTTGCTTAGAATACTTTTTTTACTATAACTTAATTGTTTTTTTTTATTTTTGTCTAAAATTTTTATTTTTATTAACCTATTTTTAAAATATTTGCGATAAGTATCGAATTTAAAGTTCTTCTACCCACGTTGAGTAAAATTTCTCAAAATGAGTTCATTTTATGGACAAAGTGAGTCCGAAGCAAGTTTCCGAAAAACCAAGTTTTAACTCTTCATTCTTGCAGAGCTCAATGAGACATGCAATAAACATTAAATAGATCTTTGGTATGCCTAACAGCTTCTGGTTAGCGCATCAATTTCGACACGCTAAAAAGTAAAGTCTCCTCGAGATCATCATTTTCAAATGACTGATTTATTTTATTTTTTTTTTTTTTGTGGTACTAAGATTCTAATCGCCTATCTCGAAAACCAAGAGGATAAATTTATTCTTTGCTATTTCTCTGCGCAGAACTATAATTACTAAGGTAAAATTTTACATAATCTCAAGATGGTTCTCCACACTTCTAAAACTCTTGCCCAGAGGTGGACTGACCACCAGAGCTTTGGAAACCCTCACCGTCAAAAAAAAGTTCGCAAATGATTACTGTAAAAACGTTCAAAAGTGAACGAACAGAGAACAGAAAGTTCTGTTCAAACGGAGACTTTATAACTTTCAGTCTCAATTCTTGGATCTTTAGATGATGATGATGGCTTCAAATCTAGAAAACTCAGGATTCTTGAATTATTTTTAAGCACAAACTGCCTTGAAGTTATTTTACTGTTACGTAATGTGTATCATAACCAAAAAATTACACTAAACGCAGATAAAATCAACAACAAAAATATGAATAAAGCTAGTTATACTAGTTTCATCTGTTGCTAAAAGAAATCATCAGTGGCTTTTAAGCCGATTGCATAGAATATTTAAGCCTGCTATGTTTTCTATTTTACATAAATCTGTTGAGAATTTTAGCAAAAAGTAAAAAGTTTTTTTTTGCTGTTCCAACAGCCCATAGAGAAATTGACTTTAAGTTCTTTGGAGGTCCCATGCTCTATGAAAAAATTATGAAAACATCAAGAACCTCTAAATTTCTGAAAGGCCCTCAAACCTCTGTGTTGATCAAAATTTTGGAAATGCCTTACGAACGCTAAGTTCTTTGATTGAATGAACTATCATAATTAGTTTTATAAAGATATTTCACATTGAAATATTTAACCCAAAACTTTGTTCTTTTAAACTAATTTTTCATTGATGGTTTGGTAATCGCTTAAACATAAAAAAATCTATGTCAATTTGGTTGATTTCATCCATATTATCGATCATATTTACTATGTTATACTGTTTATTTATAGTTGAATTACTACTGTTTAGTTACTGTACGGTAGAAACAGTAAATTTAGGTAAACACTTAGTTTGGAATTACAATTGTCTACAGTATCGTTTAAATTTACTTTTAAATGCTGTTAATGTACAGTTTAATCGACTCAATAAGTGTTAAAGCAGTACTGTACAGTTACAGAAAAAATAATTTTGTAATCAACAGTTAGCACTCAACAAGGATTGTTACATATCAAAAGTTAAAGTGGAGTTACAAACCGCGCGTCACCACTTTATCGTGGCACTCATGTCCACAATGTGAAGCGTAGAAATCCATGACGTGATGCAACGATGCGTTTTATTTGTAACTCAAATTTTGAATTGCAAAAACATGTAGAATATAATTTCTAGTTCCAGCTAACTCATGTTGATTTTTTTTAAATAGTGGGGAAATCTGATGTATCCATTGTTATTGTTTTCTTTAACAAATTCAAGAAACTGCAGAGCTTGTCTTATTGACCATCAGTCAGTCTTTTTATTTATGTGTACCTTTTTATCCTTGATTTTAACATTGGGGTATCAATGAACGTAGTTCCTTTGAAGCGCTGGTAGACTCTGTCCCTACATAAAACGTTTCAATACGGTAGTAGTCTCCAATAGGTGTTGTGCGCTCAAAAAAAAAAAACATCGTTTACATTTGATCGACCCTCGTATGAAACACTTCGCATAAAATTAAATTTTAACATAATTACACTTACCCATTCATTCGCCGATAAAAAGAACACACAGTTTTACTTGCATTACACTTAAAATTATATTTTCTTACGCATTTAAATTGCATTAAGCTTCACTTTTTTCAATACCACATTTCACACAACCGCTGTTTTTCTTTCGTCTCACTGATTTTTTCTTTGAACTATCGATAACATATTTCAGAGTTGCCAGATTGTTGACGTTGAGTGGCAATTTAAGAGTGAATTCTGATTGCTACAAAGTTTAATGATTGAAAGATTGCTCAAAAGTTTAGCACAACCTCTGAAGTAAATTTTCCACATGCGAAGTAATGTACTAATTGAAACATTGAACATTCAGTGACAAAGCCTATTGTGTGTTTTTAATTTTTTCAAAGTTAAATTAAAAATCTACTTAGTGATAGCGGTGTGCAGCTTAGTTTTAAGTTTACGAAATAATTGATAGCGCATACGACAAAGTAGCTTATTTTATAAGAAATAGCTATTGTTTAAATATAAAAATTTAAAAAAAAAAAACCTTACAAACGATTCAAAAAATTTCTTAAATTCTATTTTCTTGCATTGAGCACGCACTATAAATAAATTATAAGTGGAACTTAAACTGAAACAGTTTCCAGGTGGCCAAATTTCTGTTTTTAGTGCGTCCTTAAAAATCTAAAATATGAATATGAACTACATACCTAAAAAAGCTATTTGATACATATACATAAGTATTATGCATTGAATCATCAATAGTTTGCTCGACTTTTACTTACATTTACGTTGTTTTACTTAAAAATTTAAGGTTTGTATGAATCGCTTTCCATAACACCTTTTGAACTTTATCATAAATATTGCCTTTCTTAAATAAACACAAGATTCAAATAGGACTACCTTTATGATTTATTTATCGCAAATATTTTATTTAAGTAGTTAATAAAAATGTTGCTTAATTGTTTATGCATTTTATTTCAAAATTTATTCTTAAATAAAAACTAAACCCATGGAGAGCAAACTTTGCCAACGTTTTAAAAGAAGAATCATGAAGTGAAAAACTTATTGTAACTCCACGTAATGTAACGCACAAACGAATGAGGACCACTTATATAAAATCAATTTATGAAATACATAATCAAATAATTTATACATAATGTAAGATATGCAAACTTATATTAGACATAAACGCACCAAAAGTCTATTGTTAATATTATTATTTTCTACAAACAAAAAACTTAATTAACTTCATTTAAGTTTAGTTTAAAAAAAACAATACATTTTAAACAATTAAACTTAACACAAATGAATGGCTACTTGAAATTTTCTAATTTCGTTCTCATTAATCAAATCATTTTGCAAGTTTGTCTTGTTAGCTTAATGTTTCTATTTTTTTTTTTTTGATTGATTAATCAATTAAAAAGGAAAATTAAATTTTATTTGAAAAAGGTGAAGTTTTCTCTCTCTTTAATTGTTTTTGAATATCTGGCAATACTTATGTTTATTTTGATTAATTGCTATATGTTTTTGCGCTGTGTATAAATGTGAATGTATAGTTGTCTCGCTCGCTCGCTTTTGCTTTTTTGCATTTGGCTTGTAAAGTGGAAGCAATTGATTGAAATTGTAAATAAAAGAAAAATTATGTTCATTTATCAAACCATAAATTTCATATAAACTTATACATAATAATAAGCTAATTAAAAATGTCGGTTAAAGATATTTCCCACCCGGCACAAAGCCTCACTTGAACATCGAAATCGAAGACTCGCGCGAATAATTTACAAATATGACATGTTCTTCATCACTTCACGGAGCATTAGGTCTCCACAATGCAATTCCAAAGTGCACGGTCACTAGCGCGAGTACTTTAAATTCTCTCCAACATTTCTTCGATTCACATATTTGCTGCAGCAGCAGAGGTTTCAACAATGATTTAGGACGGCTGCAATTTCTGCTACCCTGAGGGTTCCGCTCCAATACTTAACGGCATGGAATTTTCACTTTCGCATTTTGATTTGAATGATCTTGACGGCATCTGTTGAGCATTTCGACATTGGAAATGGTACTGGGTCACCAAGTTTTCAGAACTCGGCGAAGACAATTGTTGGTGAAAACTTGTGAACCGTAGAATTACTCGAAATAATAAACGTTTCGAAATCGATGCGTTTGACGATACGAAGGCTCGTTTATTTATCGAAAAAATTCCATTTCCAATTCCTTTTTTCTTTTGGCTTTTGATACGCATCTATTTCCAACTAAAAATTACCGAAAGTGATCATTATTATCGTAAAACCATCGTCGTGATCGAGAAATTTTCGTATTGAACGTTTTTTACGAAATTTGTGCCGGATGGGTAAAAATTTTAGTATTAAATTTGAGCAAGGCAGACTCTAAGAGATTTTATTTTGACATTAATTTAAAAATGGGTTTTGATTTTGATGCTATTAGGTATATAAAAAGCACATTGAAATAAATTCTCCGCATCGACTAAGTCCCAATTTTTTCTTCCTACAAAGAAACTCGCCGAACTGGTCTCCTATCACAAATCACTCCGAAATTCATTTGTTTACAAGCATTAAGCGCAACTTAATAGATGGCTAGACTAACTTTTAATCCATTGAGGGTATTTTGCAAATCTTTTCACTTTACTAAAACAAATCTTTAGTCAACTGATCTCTGAAAAGAAAGCTAAACCTATTGTTTTCTTCCTGAAACTGACACCTGTGAGTTGAAGGTTTTATATGCTGTATCGTTATTTGTCATTGGTATAATTGGTCCGATCGAGAGAGGTATGTAACGCAATATTTTTTCACCTTAAGCCAACCCTCAATATTACATAGATTCATTTGTGAACAACTACGGATTAGTTACCAGATTTAGTTATTGCATTAGTCGATACTGCCATTATACCATTTCTTAGCTAATTTTCTGTTTAGGGCCTATACAATGCTACCGTAAAGTTATTAGTCCAATAAAGGAGGGTAAGTTCAGATAGATAGATTTTCGTTTTGATTCTTACTAGAGTATGGTCGTAGGCAATATTTATTATTAGAATAGATGTGTACTTCTATACTACTATTTGCCTGAAAATATCGAGGTATTTTTGGTCAATGTTGACTGATTCAGCAGAATTCAGTAAATCGAAAGTTAGACTAACTGAGGTAATAGATTTATGGTTTTTCCAGCCCCATCTGAATGACTGAGTTAGTCTAAGTTAAATTTCTCTGATTTCTCCAGCACTGTTTAGGAAGCATAAAATTTTTCTTACACTTAAGCTTTTTATCTCTAGTTTTTAAATGGTGCATGCAAGAACATCACATTGTCCTCTAGACAATATCTACAAGTATTGTTCACGACTGCTCCAATTTTGTGCAGGTGGTAGTTCAATTTGCAGTCACCCGTTAGACGATTGTAGTATATTTAAATATGCCCGTGATGTCAAGTTGATCAAAATTGCAGAGTATGACCACAATTTTAGAAAAACTTTTGCAAATATCAATCAATTGTTAAACTTTTTTATTTTATTAGTCTAAGCTTTTTTCGTTGAAAATATTCCTTTTGATTCCATACCATATTTCTATGAATTTAATTAAAAATTTCCTTTTTTTCTCTCTTTTCTATTTTAATTACAGGGCCTGGACAATCGGATCTATAATTGTTTCTTCATTCAATAGAAATTGATTATAGATTTTAAATAAAAAATATTTAATTTAATCGAAAGATAAAAATTTTGTCCAACATTCGAGTTGTGCTGCAATACTTATTTGGTTTGAAAAATGTGGTTAAGAAGAGTTTTTGCTAAAAAATTATAGAAAAAAAAATGCCAAACAAAACAATAATTTAGAGAAAAAGCAACTAACCTTAGATATAAGCTAACAGGTTTGAAGAGGTAACGAATATAACCATAGGAAATCATTTTTGAAATCAGTCAAACTGTTCAAAGAAAAATTTTAAAAAACGACAAAAAAAAAACGAATTATGCGCTATTATTTATTTAACTGCATTATTGCGATAAGATTTTTCTACGGAATTTTTCCCCGAATTTTAATCTTTTCAGAAGGATCCGAGTTTGGGAGTGAAATTCTGAGCGAAAATTTTATTTAATGACCAGGCAGTTTATGCTTAAAAGTTTTAACAATAAATTTATAAATTTTTTATTTTTAAATAATTATTTTCATTCAAATTATAATTGTATAATAAATATTAAAAGAAACTCGATTACTTTTATTAAAACGAACTTTACATAAATATAAAAAGAAAATAAAAAAAAAATATTGATAGAGCTATTTAACTTTTTTCCCGTATTTGTTTTTATATTTATTTTGTAATAATAATTCACGAATTCGGCACAACTGTTCCTGCACTTGAAAAAATATCTATAAAACAATTGTACTAAAATGTGTAAGTTTTTTTTTCAAGAATGTAGCGAAATAAAAGAAAAATATAATAAAATCCATCTATTTTTTATTTTAGTATTTGGAAAAATAGTTTGTCATTAATGTAGGTACTTCATGTTTAGGTTCTGTAAGTTCATGCAATCAATTAGCTGACTAATTTTTACAGAGCACCGAACCAGATTACAAATGAATAGTTGGCGAGTTTTCACACAAAAAAAAAGGAATTCTAAAATTGACGTCAACTAAATAAATTTCCAGTCATTGAGAAATAGTCTATCACTTCAAATTGAAAAAAAAAATATTTTTATTTTCCTCAACTTCCATATCAAAGTTTGGTCAAATTACAAATCTCTTGGGCACCTATTTTATTTAATTTAATTATGACAACAAAAACCTTTCAAAACCGGCTAATAACTTAATAAATAATGCCATTTAAAAAAAATTAATGTTACTTTCTATCAGTATTTAGATGACCTTACAGCTGGACAAAAAATTAGATATACTCTTTCTTTTTTATTCATATTTTTAACATTTCTTTAAATTTAGATCATCAACGTAAACATAAAATAGAAAGAACCTTTAAATGTGCAAATACGTTTTTGACGCATAAAAAACTTATATAAAAGATTACCATTCGTAAAAATGGCGAGCAAGTAGCTTAACTATCAAAATTCAGAATACTTACTGACTGTGCACTACCACGAGGCGGCGACTGAATTGGAGTGAGAGTACATGTTTCTAGTCGCGATAGTTAAAGCGAGAGGGGAACATCATACTGATGTTCGTCAAAATGATGAAGGTAAGTCAACGTTTGCACGAGTTTTGTGAATTTGTTTTGTGTTTACACACGAAAACTAGAACTAGAGAACATTTTCTCAAGAGTTTAATCGTGTAAACGTTGACTAAGCTATATAGAGTTTAAGATATGTAGTTCTTCATTTCTCTTTAAAGATCTCAGTATTCCCAATTTTTTGTGAAATTTGAACAAGTGGGGATTGTCGACTTTGTGATTATACTCCTCATTTGTACATTACGATGGTCCGTCATTTTCCGAAATGATTTTTTCCACACAGTCGTGCTCTTAATTAAAAGCCTTTGACCTAATTACACATTTGCACACAAAAAAATATTTTTCGATATCTGTAACTTGCTCATTTCCAGGAAATTTTTGGATTGTATTGGTATTGAGATTTGTCCATTGGAAAATAAGGGTTTGAAAATCGTTTTGCAAGGTTAAATAAAATCTTACTTAACCGTGCGTGCCAATTTAGAAAAATTTTTTACTAAAAGGAAAAACAGAAAACGCACAAATAGAGATTATTATTGCATTTTTGGACCAGACATCTGATGCATTTTTTTAATATAATGAGGTTGGTAGTTTACTATTTAGAGAATGGACAAAACATAACTCAGCAGTAATTTAAATTATTATGCATTATAGAATATAGAAGATAATCTTTGAGTTCTAGTTGTAGTAGTAGTATGATTCCAAGTTGAGACCAATTAATGCTGTCGTGTTTACCTGATGTAACTCCTTTGGGGTCGTACGGTTGCTTAGTAACAAAATTTTGCTTGGATATATACGAATTCGGTCAAAAATTGATGACTTGAAGACAAGTTGGTCTATTGCTAACTAGAAGATTTACAAAAATTTAAAGAAAACTTGACAAACTTTAAGTCAAAACTTGTTAGACTACTTTCTTCACACTATATGTCATTTGCTTGGAGCCATTGAATATTTCTGGTGTTGGGAACTATCGAGTGATTTCAACAATCGATTGTTAGTAACTGAACGATTTTGACTATCGAATGATATTTTTCACTCCCTCGTTCACTCATTTAATTTTAATTCAGTGTTGGTTACCATCAATTTGGTTTACTGAATGTCAGCAAGTAATTGATCACTGTTAAAAATCAAACAATTTTTTAATAGTTTTGCTTAATTTATCCAGTCGTTTAATATAATTATACCAACTACAGCGTACTGTAACTGTAACAGTACAGCTTGCATCTCCTACTCCAGTAACAATAACATTTATGTTAATTTAAAAGCTTCTTGCTATGTGCCGTCGGCAATTCGTAAGAATTCCTTATTTCGCTATAAATTCAGTCATTGAGTGATTTGAAGTAAGCGATTTTTCTAAATCACACAAAGAACTGTTTATCCGATAGTTGAATTTTGTCCATGAGTGATCTAGTGAGTGCAACTATCAATGAGTGAAACGTTAACAGCTATCGACTGAATGAAAACAAATAGGCTATCGAATAACTCGATAGTTTTTATTCGATAGTTCTCATCACTAAATATTTCACTTATCTTCTGAAACTATTAAAACATAATGTATATATGTGTGTATATGTATATATATAATAGAAATAACAAACAGTTAAAATAAGGTGCATATTAATGGAGCTATGCATTAAGTTAATGTTCATATTTTAAAAAATTTTTTATTTAATTTTTTATCAAAATGTTGATATATGATAACGATCTCACTGTACAGCTCCAAAAATAGCCAAAATATTTAATACTCAGTTAATTTTTCATTTATTTAAATTCAATCAACAATTGATTCGGAATTTGCTTAACCTACTAGACTTGCTAATACTTTTGGATCTATAGGTACTGCGCTCGCCAACGCCAATGCACACACAATCAGGACGACAACAATAGAAGTGAAACGCATCTTGGATTGATTTTAAAATTTTTCGTAGACGTTCGTAAATCTGCAGAACAAGTGACTGCTAATGCGTACTTCCCGCACTATTTATAGGCGAATTTCGATTTTCGTTTGTTCCACTCTCTGGTAGCACACGTGTTTCAAATATTTGCGATACAAGAACAATATTTGTTGTGTTAAAAAAATTGCAAAACACCTTTTTTTCTGTTTTTCATTTACTTAATATTTCAAAATAAATACCATTTAATAAAGTATGTATGTAAATAGTTATAAAAAATGAGGAGAAAACATTTTAAAAAAATTTAAAAAAAAAAACATGTCATTTGATTGAAAACAAAAAAGGCAATCCATTTAATGGTAATTTATTTTGAATTTATAAATATCGATGATATAACTAATCATGATGCAGGGGCGAACAATGGACTTGTGTCTAGGACAGGACAACATAATGTTAAAGGAAAGAGTTCTGTCAAAGAAAATATACCGATTGTTCAGTCAGTTGTGGTGTACAAAACACTAGCTTTTTTTTGATTTGTCAACAGGGTCGTAATGAAAGCCCATATTATAATGCCAGCCACGTTGTTAAAATACATGACAAAAACATGAGGATAGTCAGAAAATTATTTAACCCTTTACACAAAAGCAACACTTTTTTCAGTAAAATTTTATTTTTGTAATGAGTTATAAATCATTGAAAAATCTCCGACATATTTCACTTAAAACGCTTCATCACGACCTTGGAAATCTTTGTTCGAATGCGTTTTTGGTTGAAATTAAGCACATTCGGCACTAACGCATATCCAATTCTACGGTGACGATTTACCTGTATTTTCAGCGATAGCACTGTGTTTCAACAGCCTGTCGTATTGTTTTTATGAAACAGAGGACGAACAAATGCTCGGTATACACTAGGATATATTCACTTTCTCATTCCGTTTGTAACGCATAGAACAGTGCGTAAAAGGTAAGGAAAGTCTTAGTACGCTTGATCAGCATCATCACCTGAGACAACTAAGCCAAGTCCGTCTTTATGTGTTTCTCTCAGTCTCTGTGTCGCACTGTCTGTCTGTCTGTCTTTCAGTCTGTCATTTAATTTAATTATAAAAACAAAAACTAATCTAAATTGGTGATCAACAATTTAACGGTGAGCAATTGCAGGCCGAGTAAACTTATTAAATAAGGTCCTATAGTTGCCCAAATACTTTACTGCAATTTTGCGCTAACCCTTAATGTTAACAAAATTTTGGAATTCAAACCTCAAAAATTCCACTGCTTATAGCCAAAAAAAAATCGTTTGGCGAAGGGCAGAGACTTAGATTTTAATATAGGACCCGAACGAAGTAAGTTGAGAAGCATTTCATGGCAAATTTAACTCTCGAAACCTTGTCAGCCAGTTAAAAGAGTGAGTACTGTATAGTAAAGAAAATGTTCCAGTGATTTGATATTTATGCAGCTCTTTGGGACGAAACTAGGCTATCGTGCTACGGTGCTTACCAGAGCCGAATTGGTGCTTGGGCTTTAATGCTCAAACAGTATAATTTAGAGACAACACTATTTTTTATATATATTATATTGTATATACATACACATACATATAAAACTTTGAATCAGTTTAATAGTTTCGGAGCTAAAATAATTTATTTTCTTAAATTTTGATCGATTCCTTTTTCTTGAATATTTAGTTTTATTTTTATACAAAAAAAAAATAAAGAACCCGATTTATTTTTCTTAAAATGTATATCATTTGTTATACTTTCGTAAAGTATATAATCAAACTTATATAGGTCTCGGAACTGTCTTCGTAGAAAATATGTTATTGAGAGCCAAATCGAAACTTAATTTGGAAACATGATGTTTTACTGAATCAGTGCATACAACTCTTCGTTTTTGATACATTTGCCTGTGCCCAACGGCAACGCCAGCTGTCATTTGACCTAAGTCTAAGTACGTAGCTTTTGTTGATTTCTTTTGTATAAAAAGATCAAATGAAAGTAAGGCCAGCTGCACGTTAAGAGATCTTCTATGGTTTATTTTAAGGATATATTTTAAAATAAAATTCAATATTTTAGCACTTTTTAGATAATATTTATTTGTCATAAAATTATATTTGAATATTATGGTAAATTTGAGCTTTTATACAATCGTTTTAACCATGTATTTTATACATATTATGTTTTACCAAAAATATACGTTCTATTTATAATTTCATTATAATTGGAAATATACTTGTAGTAAAATATTACATTTTAAAAGAATGAGTTACTTAGTCAGTCAAAAAGTTGTATACAAAAATTAAAAATGAAACAATCAGTAAAATGCTATTTTTTGCGCTCGCTGAGATTTGAGATCGTACAACATTTAATCGACTTAAAGAAATTTTTTCATGCAATATTTTATTAAGATTCTTTATTTAGATAGAAAGTTTGTTATTTGTATATATAATTCTAAATAAAACTTTAAAAATTTTTAACAATGTTGAACTTTCGTTTTATAACTTTTTTAGTTAAACTTTTTGTTTTCAAAAATAGTACTTTTTTGGCAACATTTTAAATTCTAGCATAAAGTAAACTTTAGTCAAGTGATATTGAACTACATAGATTACAATGTTTTTAACAATTTATGTATAAGCATATATGTATATATATATATGTATATATGTTAAGGTATATTTTTAATTATATATACCGTTTAATTTCTACTAAAATTTCTAATTTAATACAACATTTAAAGCATATATTGTTTACATTTGTAAAGCTCTAAGCTATATTGCTAATCGATTATTGTGTATATAATTATTGTTTACTATTGAACTACTTTTAAGCATACATTTTAGTAAATATTATAAGTTAAAAAAATAAAATTTAAATTAGTTTAACAATGTAACAAACCATATAGTGAAACTCTTTTAAGTAACATTGAAACAGTTAGCTATTATCTTGCAAGTAAAAATAAAATTTGTATATCTAGTCTAAAATATATCTAAAATAAATTTATTTATTCGAATAAATTGAGTTATTGAAAGTAAATTTTATAACAAACAGTCAAAGTTCAAGTTATAAGCAGATAGCTTGATTTATAGAATGTGCCTAAAAGTATGCTGCACAAAATATACAAAATGTAACTAATCTGATTAATAAATTATATGTGAAACATTTTCTTTAAATGTTTGTTTATATAATTCTTAAACCCGTTAGCTTCATAGAATTTATTCGAATAAATCATTTTTTTTTAATTTATAGTGGAAGATATAGCTTTCAGCATATGCATCCTTCTCGACTAAAATTTGAATATCAATAAAAATCCTAGAAATATGTAAAACACCGTCGAAAGGAAGGATCCAAGAGCACTCATCCATTGCAGTATGTAGTTCCTCATACAAACTAAACCTAACATCTGATTACACATTTAAAATGCATCCACTTCGTCATCATACTGCACATTCATTAGTTCCTTTACAATGTGATACTCATGACATTGATCACATATTAAGCGACCATTTGATTTATTTGCACGTTGCACTTTTTCATGACAAACAATATGTACCAACTTTAAATTTTTCAATGAAAATATCTCAAGAAAATATTCCAAAACCGACACATCAACGACACGTCGTTTCGGATGTTGTGCACATTTCGTTTGCGGTTGTTCGACCAACTCCTGTACATGTGACAGCAAAGCAGGCAAAATGCTACGTGACAACTCAATTTGATGATCCAAATTCCATACCTGAAACAGTATGAGATTTTCACGTGATGCATACGGATTGATGGTGTGTTGTAAGGTACAACAATTTTCTGTTTCTGTTGAGAAAGCTCCCTGACAATAAAAATCACCCAAATCGCTACATAACGACACAGACCATTCGTCCAATATTTCGTTTTCTGTAGTGTATTCCTTTATGACTTGTTTGAGTCGTTTGTTGGGTATAGCCGTAGCATCAGTTTCATCATCCAGCAATTTATCTGCAAGATGTGCATGTTTTTGTGTACATTTACGATTAAAGATCATTGAAAAGTAATCGCATCCAATAAGTAGATAACGAAATTTACGCAAAATTTCATCGATTATTTGACGCGCTTTTAGATTGCTACGATAAAGTTTCGTACGTGTCAACTCGTCCTTTGTCTTATAGTAGTAAGTGCGTACGCGATCCTGTGCACGTTTAGTCATTGCTTCCTCTTTACTATTGCAACGTTCTTCTTGCCCCTCAAACCATTCAGTATGTTCTGACTTGAGGCTCAGATGTGTTTTTGTACTTTGCAGAGCGGCTGTGGATGCTGCTAAGCTACCACGTCGTCGCTCGAAATCGACAATCATTTTACGAAATTTATCTGGATTGTGTTCAATGAAATCACAAATGATATCTGCCACTTTTAAGAGAGGTGAATGTTGTCTCAGTTTTTCAAATTGATAATCAGCATCTAAAGGAATAATAGATCGGGTAAGATAATTTTCGCCAAATATAATTGTCATCAGTGTTAAGTGTAGTAATATAACTTCTTTAGGTAAAGTGTTTTTTTATCTAACCTGTGGTGATAACTTCATCGGCACTACCCACAATCAATAGTATTTGCGGTTGCAGCGTTTGAAAGTAATCTTCATCAGATATTTCAAAACCATCGCTAGCGAGATAAATTCGCAAGTCTTTGATCTGAAAGGAGAGATAGTTTTATATTTGAGCTGAATTATTAAATTGTATCAGAAGTTACCCAATGACTTCGATGTGTTATCGGATATCGTGTAATTTTTTTTAGGAAAAACTTGACTTTTCTGAAGATATAATGACCATTTTAATATCACGTGCTACAGATTATTTTTGAGTGATTTTCCTATATTAATTGTTGGGTCATTTTTCCCTATGTGAAATTGTCCAAAAATCAAAATGGAAAAATCATACGAAACGCAAGCCTCTTTTCAAGTATTTTGTTTTCGAATGTATTGTGAACTAGATATCGGATATTATCAAATCGTAACTTATGGAACAGAGAGTGCGATATACATATATCGACAACATATATACAACAATGGAGTGCCATTAAATCAATTTTATTTACTTCAAAGAAACAAAGTGTTACACAGCTCTGATGGCGACCGATTTAAATGCGAACCATAGTATTTACTTACTGCTTTAAAAAAAGTCCATTAATGCACCCCATTGCTCTAGATTTGCAGATAGACTCATGAGCCCTGACCGAATTTATTGACCCTCAAACTTACAGCACAGCAACAAAAAGATGCATCATTTTAGGTCATAACAACAAAAAGTTGAATGTCCTTGCTATTTCTGTTCATGCTGCTGCTGCTGCTGCTTCGAGATGCAACAAGTGGTTGGTTGGAAGACTTCGCTGAAGATGAAATTGGACGACACCACCACATCAGCAATAACAACAAAATAAAACAACTGCGCAATGTGAGTGGCAATGAAAAGAGAACGGTGGAAAATGGCAACAAATTCAAGGGGATAAGCTACCAACACTTCTACTCTTCATCCTACAATGACATTGGCCTTGAAATGTCGTATCCCTGCAGTAGCAAAATTTCGTCCTTGCTTTCATTGTTCGCATACGTGTGTGTGATTGTTTTCATTTTTTCAGGAACAACGACGCAATAAACGAGAAGCAGTCATTGATTTAAACAAAAATTAATAAATTAATGCAATTAAAATTTTTTATATAAGACTTTTCAGATACTTGCATTTGTAATTATAAAATAATCTGTTTCATTTACTTACTGGAAATTTATTTTTCGCCTTATCAATTAGCATTTTAAGTGAATTGGCGCCTATGCCAAATTTTCTACTACGCTCATTATCCGTAATCTTATAGCCTTTCATCACCAGGTTGCTGACATTAGCACTGCTAGTACGTGGAGACATCGCGTTCAATAAATTAAACATTATGTGCGTTTGAATCTAAAAAATTTTTATTGTACACTAAATTTTACTTCAACGGTTTCCACACAACTTGTTCGCCTCGCAACTTCCAATTTTGTTTTGATGGTTTTGATTGCACTTTCCAAATTCGGCCAAGAATTTTAACGAATTCTAAACTCAACAACCATCAATAAACACCTTGATTTTGCTCAAAACTACTGCAAGTGTCCAGAATACGCAAAAAAATGTGATTTGCCATTTACAGTGTTGCCAAGAATTAAATTCAAGCAGAAATTTTCATCCCTTTCAGTTTGCGTTGGTGTGAAACGTTACATTGCCTTTTGTTTACGTTTTTCTTGTTGTGTTTTTATTTTAGACAAAAAGTTTTCAGTGCTGCCAAATCGAAGTGCTATCAGATTTTGCTATCAGATTTTGCTATCAATAAAAACGTGCTTAACGCTTACATAGCTTACACTCAATAATTCATGTAGTGGAAGGAACTGGAATTTCACATAACAAAAATCGACCCAATTTGCACTGAACCGATATTGGCCAGCAAATGCATGATGCTATTCACTTTGCAACTAGAAATTTTTTCTTTATGACTTCAATTTCAATAGCTAGAACGAATTGAACACTTGAGTGTATGAGGTTACCATAGACTTATTGTCTGTGAGCACCTTTGTAAATTGTCAAAACACACAGCTTTAACCTTAAATTTAAAGAAATAGGCAATGTTAACATTTATAATTCAAAATAAAATTATGTAAGATGAATATCTTAATAGGTACTCAATTTTATTATTTGTAGTAAATTTCAGAATACACCATATAATAACTACACCTGCCAGGAGAGCTTCCATTGCGCATACACGACACAATCGTTACTTGTGATCCTGAAATCGGAACGACCATTTGATAGTAACTTTATCATTCTTTTCTTCTTAAAGAGACAATTATTTTTATGAATTATACAATAATTTGTCAAGCTGAGAAAAAAAATGTAAATCCACATCTTGAATATGCACAGCATACTTTGACGTTTAATTTTGAAGAACAACAAATGACAAATGACTATTTTCAGTTTTTAAGGCCTATAACTCACTGCGACAAAATAGTTTCGAAACAGTTTTTGTCACATTAGTACATATGAGAGTGCGCTCACTGTTTGACACAAACTCAAAACTTTTTGTTTTTGCAAAACAAAACTGTTTCGGTATGACAGAATCGTATGGAGTGCGCTCACTTGAAACTTTTGTTTCGAAACTTTTTGTGTTTCCGTGGTATTCGACGAAAGAGATCGCGAAATCTCCGGCAAATGAAATCAAAATGGAAAACAAAAGAAAATTAACGAAAAAAAAAATTTAAAAATAAATGAGTTTTAAGGGGAAGAAGTGGAAAAAAGGCTTTTATGACAAACGATTGAAATTTTTATTTATTTTTAAACGGGCACAATATGTTTGTTGAGAGACCAAATGCTTCATCTGCTACCAAAGAAAAAGGAATTGCTTTGCCTTTGGGTCATTAGAAATGGGGCATTTCTTTGTTTTTACTTTTTTTCTCTGTGTTCGTTTAACTAGAACACACACGCATCCTTCTCCGTCAAATTCATTTATCTGATTAAATCATAACTACGCAATTTGTCATGAAACAAATTGTCTCAGTGAGCGCACTCAAAATGAACCTCAAAACAAAAACAAAACTGTCTTGAAACTGTTTTGTCACAGTGAGTTACAGGCCTAAATGTCACCACAAAAGTGCTGCCAAAATATTTAAACAGCAAAAATAGTATAGTCATTTCACTCTAACTCCTGCGTTTAAGCGAATTGCTCAAAAAGCAGCTGTTTATTATGACAGCTAGGCAAATACAAAATATAAAGGAAAGTGAAAAACGCACCCACACGACAAAAAATTTTGCAACGCAAACAATTTTTCGTAGTTTTATGCAAATATTGACATAAATTATAGATCAATTGCAATTCAAAAGGGAACTTATCTAATAAACAATGCGTTAAATCAGGTTCTATAAAGTGCAAATGTCGATTGTAAGCAAAAATTTAAAAGTTATTCCTGAAATCCTGGTCATGAATTTGTAAAACTTTCCAGTTTGCACTGCAAGAAAAATGTTGAAATTGATGTAAGAAATGGAAACAATAAAGTAATTTGTGCGTTAAATGAAGTCGTAAAAATGTAACACAGTACAAAAAATAAGTGGAATTGTTATGGGATAGCTGTATAATTTTTGAAAAGAAAAGTAAAGGTTTGATAAAATAAATATAAAAGAAAATGTTCAGTAGCTATGTACCATTTGAGCTAAGTTAAAATATTTCTTCAATACCAGTGGCAGCTTTAGAAAGTACATCTTTGTTTAATACCAAATTAGAAAATTTAATGAGCTTTTATTTAAAATCTGCGCAGCATAAAATATACAATTTGTGGATAGTATTAAAATTTCACAATGCTACAAAAACTGCAATATCAAAATTAAAGTTATTTCAAAATAAGAAAATCTTTAAATAAAACCTAAAAACCTCGACGTTTTGGGGACTCCGCATTTCCGCGTACGGAAGTCTTCCATAACAAATTGCTAATAAAATTGCAATAAATACGCGCCGCTACTAACAACGCTAGCCATTACAGATAAGAAAAACTTTGTTGTCGTCACCGAGTTCAGCAACATTAAAACACTGCGATTAGTCAGAGCGACTAGCATTACGGGCTTCCCGCATCCGCCGTTTGTTGGCTTCCCTCACAAATAAAACAAACACAATATTAATATAAAACAGAACCAGGTAAAACAACTAGCGAAAGATTTCTCGATATTAACGTGGCCAAACTGCACTGTTAGCACATTTAGCACAGTTCGCATACAAAAGCACATCACACATTCACATACTTCGCGCTCGTACTCTCATCGCCATGGTAGCTGATAGTGAAATACAGCTGCGCGATTTCGATGAGGAGACCGAAGACTCTGACTCTGAGACTGAATTGCTCATTCGACACAATAGCACAACAGCAAAATCACAAGTCAGTCACGCCGCGTCTTCTGGCTCTGTTGCTAGTTCGTTCTTTTACGGCGCTACAGCAACACCATCCGGAAATCGTCGTTATAGTCGCTCAAGTGCTACTGCCGCTAGTGCTGGTGGTGGCATCCTCGCATCCTCAAATTTTCTAAGTCAATTTTTTAGCACGGGCAGCATTAGTTTAAGCAGCGGCGGTGGTGGTCGAAACAACACCGCTGGTAAGATACGTCTTAGAAATGAACGTAGTCGTGAACGTGGAAAATTATCGAATAAAAATTTTAAAACATTGTCGTCGGCGTCATCGTCATCTGCGGCAACTGGAAGTGGAGCAAACGCGAAACTGGCGCAGACAACGCAAACGTATCGCGGTAGCCGCGCCGGTAGTGGTGGTGGTGTTGATGCAACCAATGTTGGTAGCTTAAGTGTTGGTGTTACAAATGGCAGTAGTGCAAATAGTGGAGGTGGTGGAAATGATGGTGGTACAGATAATTCTGCCGTAATGCAAACAGTGATCGACCCAGAAAATGGTTCTACAACAGTTTTTTATCAAAAAAATCGTCGAAAAAGTAAGCGCAGATCGTTGGGAAACTTATGTAAAATGTGTTTGTGTGGGTAAGTGTAACAATTTTACAATAAAAATAATAACCATACCATAGATTATTTTTTTTACATAACGAGGACATTTGATAACAATAAAATTGAAAATATCACAAAGTACCTAACTTAAATTGTCATTCATTTTTGGTATAAAGTTCTTTTAATATTTCAAATAGATTTAATTTCTTATTAAATTATCTTCCAAATGATATCCATTGACTCCGAACGTTTGTTCAGGACCTTGTAGTAATTTTATTACTTAAAAAATAAATGTATCAGGTATCATACAAGCAATGTACATAAATACGTGTTGAAAATCCAAAACTTAAAAGTTAGATATGAGTGACTTTTTCAAGCTCTAATTCTTAGCTACAATTTATCTTCTTTTGAAAAACTATGCTTCAGTTCAAAGGATTGATGCAGGAATCAGCTTGCCATTATTTTTAATAAAATATTAAGAAAGTTGGAGATTTATTGAATTATATCTTTCTGAAACAAATGAAACTTGTTATTATGTAAGGCATCTACTACTTTGCTGCAAATTATATTGTAAAAGCATTAACCTTGTTCAAAATATATGACATTGTTATTCAAAAATTCTAGCAAATTCTAGCTTAAAAAATGTGCTCATGAGTTACTAAATATCTTCTAAACATCTTCTGTTTTGTTTGCATTTATTCCATGAAATTTACAAACTTAAATAAAATATGAAGTCAACTTATTAAGTCATAAAAGCTAAAGCTATTTATATTCGATACACAAATTTAATAAATTTTATTAACGAAAATTTTTATTTTAGCACATAAAAAAGCGAAACCAGTTTTAAATGATGTAGATTTCAAGTTTATTTTTTTCTTGAATATGAATTTGAAAGTAAAATAATTTATTAATGCTGTTATTTTTTGTGATCTTAGTTAGCTTATCAAGGGCAAGTGCACTTAACTTTTAGTATCTAAAAATCAAACAGAAAACTAATCGACTTTTTTTTTAGATGATAAAGTTGAGTCACTTTTCATGTAGTCGAATGAAATTAATTGTTTGGCATGAAAGCGAGCGTAGAGTCAAAACCGAGACTTTTTCGCCCTGCTATATTATTACAATACATTTACTTTGTACTTGCGCTTTTTATTTTCATATACTCAAATCAGACTACGATTTTCAAATGAGTGCATCACTCTATAATACAGATTTTCCTTAATCAAGGTGGTTGTTAACTCAAAAATTAAAACATTTCTTAGATTGTTCTCTTGGAAAAATTGTTTTTTTTTTCATTCATTTTTTCGCTCAAACCAAAAAAGTATATAAAATTTTTCTACATATATGTACCTACATGTATTATAAACCTGCCAAGCGAAAAAACAACAGAATCTTAAATATTGTCTATAAAAATTTTATATTTTTAATTTAAACTTCATATATCCATGCGTTTTTTAAAATCGTAAAAACTGTGTTGTTGTCATCATATTTGAGAAAGCGTCGTTCATTCCAGTTTTTAGGTTGGCTTTCGTGTCAAGGTACATCAATTTCAACGAAAAACTTTTAAGTTACCCTCTGAAGCAAATCTTTAAAAACCTGTTTTTCAAACAAATTCTGATGCAAAGGAACAAAACAGCTGATTTTCAGCTACCCAAAATAAAATGGCGTGTAAATCTGCTTTCAATCGCAAACTTTTGTGATCCTGTATAATTTTTATTTACAAAAATGAATACCAATAACGCCCACTGACGGAGTGCTCAAAAATATATAGGTGCTAGGTTATCTTTTTGTCTTCCAAATATATTTTATATCATCGTTTATTTTACGACGTCTGAACACAAATTTATGAACCAAACTTAAGGAATAGCTAGCATTTAATGTTTCAAAAATTTAAATTTCAACATCATCAACATTTTTTTCCAAGTATTTATAACTATACTCGTATAATCGAAAAGTACTATATTTTTTACTGAAAACATTTAAAGTGAACTAAATACTAAAGTTAATAATTTGTAGTACAGGAAAATTAGAATCAAAG
The DNA here is from genome assembly GCA_963680825.1 of Meiosimyza decipiens. Taxonomy (NCBI): domain Eukaryota; kingdom Metazoa; phylum Arthropoda; class Insecta; order Diptera; family Lauxaniidae; genus Meiosimyza; species Meiosimyza decipiens. The sequence goes on along the minus strand of OY804260.1, from coordinate 16,707,301 downwards.
AAAAAAAAGTTAGCTTGTTAAACCATAACTTATAAGACAAAAAAAATATTCAAAGGATAGGAGTGAACACAACCGATCATTAAAAATAACTAGAAATATAAATTGTGTAAAAAAGATTTGTTCATATTATTTTAGGTAATAAAAACTCGGCTATGTGTGCCAAGTAAAGAATGTTTTTATCTTTACGGTTACGCCCTTTGCACATCATTGCGTATAATTCGCCATGTAAAGTCACTTACTGTTTCGTGAGTTTAATTTGCAATGAAAAACTTTCTCAACTATTACCAATTAAACTGTGAAATTTAAATGAACATTAAAAATTGTAATGACTGGGTTAAGTGTCTATTTCAAAAAATATTACAACTAAATATATATTGTTTTTTAATAAAATTCTTTATACGAAAAACTAAAACCCAAAATGTTACTACGAAATTTAAACTTACTAGTTATTAAATCAAACTTCAACTTAAAAAAATCTTTTGCATTCTGTCATTTGTACTTTTCTCAATATGAAGCGTCACTGTGATACAGCTGCGGAATAAATCGGGGTTAACTAAACATTTTTTATATTATGTATATGACTGCAACAAGAGGACAACTACTGAAATGTATTTAAAAATTGAATTTTTTTAAAAGAATACTGTTTTATTTTTCACTTAATAGTTCGGAACAAAAGGCTGTTATAGTTTTAATTTTGTTTTTATTTGGTCGCTACAACCAGCCTTTTTTCCAAATTGCTTAGTAAAAATCTTTGTATTATCTTATATCCGTAATCGATAGAAATAAATAATTTTTTCATAAAGTAGCTTAAATTTTGGTGCCTTTTTAGCATTTTTTTGTCTTAACTCAAAAGTAAACGGAATTACAGTTTATTTTTCCCTCTTTTTTTGTAAGCAAGTGGGCCATAGATACCTAGATGTGATTACACTTGTTTAAGAATGGTTTTCCGATACCCGAATATGACATCGTAATATGCACAAACCCTTTTTACAGTAAACCTGCTAATGAAATGAATTATATTTTTTCTTAACAAAAAAGGTTCGAGTATTATACAGAAAATATTCTTTGTATACTTCTTAAAATAGAACAATATGTACTGAACGTGACCATACCATTTTGAAATGAGGAAAACAAATAATTTTATTTGTTTTTTTTAGTCGACTGATATCATTAATTAATTGAACATAATTTGATCGAATTGTACAGTCACTATCAGGAAATAAAAAAAAAAAACATAAAGAAAAACCAAAAATTTAAAAAAAAACCTCCAGCTGTTCGCACTGAAAGCTCGTTTTCTCGAAACTATTAAAATGTTACATTACATTAACTTCACTTGTTCGCAAAATAAAAGTATAAAATTATTTTATTCTTTGTTGACAAAAAAAAAGTTTACAAAACACAATACTTTTACTGAATTATTTTACTAAGCTTACAGTGTGTGTCAATACCAAAAAAAAGTACACTTAACATAGATAAATTAACAAAAAAAGGCTAAGGCTAGTCAAACTAGTTTCGTCCGTTGCTAAGCGGAATCATCAGTAACTTTTAAGCCAATTAGTAAGAATTTCCAAGCCAGATTTGCATAGATCTGTTAAGAACCCAAACAAAAAGTGATACAAAGCAAAGAAAAAATTATATTTGCTGCTGTTTATCTTTGTTTTTGTAACTCATTTTGTAGCTATTACATTACGAATCTTTGAAAACTTTCTCAAATCAATAGTTTCTGTACATGAAATAATCGTGTAACACATTTGTCTCTCTTTTTATACTGAATATAATAAATGTTTGGAATGCGCAAAACTTGAAATATTTCAAACGAAAAATTTCAAACGCTTCAAGTCAAAAATATTTTGAATTTTAAATGGAAAAAATATGCGTGGGCGTAATTTTTTGGTTTAGTATTTGTTTCGTTGCCAAATTTTACTATCACCCATTTAACAATAAATTTTTTCATTTATTTTTGAAAATTTTCAAAGCATTGGAAAAAAAATCAAAGCAAAACGCAATCCAAATTTCAAGATTTCTTTTCGTTTGACTTTGAAATTTATTTTAACAGTTTAATTTTTTTTTGTTTATTTACAATTTCATGGTCGCATAGCATTCGAAGTTAGAAAAACAAGCAGCTTATCAAAACATTAACTTTAAAATATTTGAAAAAAACAAATTTTTTTTTATTGCATTTTTTTCTACGTTTCGCGCATAGAAATTGAAAAAATTCCATATTCAAACAAAAAATTTAAACCGCAACAAGAAATTCAACGTAAAATCCATACTAATCTTGGCTGGAAATCTTCAAGCTTTGGCAAAACCACTAAGCATTTGAAGAATTTCGCAAAAGTGATTTTGCGCGCTCTTACTCGAATTCTATGTAGCTCTTTGTTTTTTGAATGTTTTTGTTTTAGTATTTTTCTTTTTCTGCTAACAGTTGGTTGCGATGGCTTCAAATGTTAAAATACAACAATATAACGAATTTTTGTCATGGTTACAACAAAAACAATGCAAGATTTTATTTGAAGTTGAATTGCCACGAATTCAGGTTTTAAAATTTTATTTCAAGTTTTTTCTTCTTTTTTTTTGCAGTCTGTATGTAGCTTTATTTTAATTTAAGTTGCTTTTTTTGCCATTCAACTAATTTCATTCAGCTCTGATGCTAATTTTTAAGAAACATTTGGAAATTCGTATTTTAACATGGGATACGAATAAAAACTTTTTATAGCAACATGAAAAACAAGTTCTCCATTTTCTAATATGTGCATGTGTTTGTTTCTGATTTATTCCTTTTATTTCAGTTTGTTTGTTTTCTAAAATTTAAACACTTAACGCTTGAGAACAATTGCATTAATTAACAGTTTTGCTGTCGTCAAGCGTAAATTCGTTTTGCTATTGACGTTATATCGGTAGAAATTATTGAAAAATGTTCTGTAATTTTTGCAACAGTTTACTCGTGGATCGCAATGGAATTATAAGTAGTAAATGTTTAAACGGCATTACTTTTTGTAACCTTAGTAAAAAATGTGTTTTTATTAGTTTTAATTAAAAGTTTTTACTAGAAAAAATGGTGTATATTTTTTGCTTAAAGGCAGAATGTAAAACTGGCTTTTGCCAAAATTCAAAAATTTGTTAAAACGATCAAGGTATCTCATAAATTACTATAAGATTTTTAAGCATAACATTACATTTTAACTGAATTTATTATATCATCCTAAAAGTGTTGGCGAAATTGCTCAAAGTATTATCGCAAAAAATAAAACATTGTTCAAATAATTGGTACTTTAAATACAAATGAAAAATCATCTAAAAACCTTAACAAAATTCTTCACCAAAATCAAATTGATTTCTATTTATTTGTAGTGGCTACTCACAATTTTGTAAAATGAAAAGCAAAACCAGCTCTATCGGTATAAAAATAAGCTTACAAGATAATTGAATGCGAAATCCATAATAACGATTAATTTTGATCGAAAAATATATAAATCCAATATAACAATTATTTTTGATTTTTAAAATAAAAATCACATATTTAAAAATCATGTCATGTACTGCGCTTCTGGTCAAAAGAAATTAATCTGTATACTCAAACTCACAATTCGACTTTTTCTTCATTGTAATTTTTTTGACTTTAATTATAGAAAATAATCATTATTTACGATACCTGATTTATATTGAACAGTATGAATGAATTGAAGAAAAAATAAACCAAAAGTCCTGGATATGCCGCTGGCTAAGCCATATATTCACTTGACTGAATTTCTTCAAAATAAAAAAATTAATTTAAATTTTTCAGGTATTTTTGACATCAATGCAAACTTTCAAGCTAAATATAACAAAAGCTGTAAGTTTTATACATAGCCTTAGTTTGTATGAAAACTCTAGCTAAATCGAAAAATTGGCATAGTTTTTTGGATAGATCTCCAGTATGTTTCTGGCTTCATCTTTCGATTTTAGTTCCTTTTTGGATACGATTTGGCGTAAAAGAATAAAATTTATTGGAAAATTGCTTAACAAAATTGTTTTTCAATATATTCCTGAATTTAGTTTTCAAGAACTAAAAGTATCGATCGGAAAATTCAAATTTTTTCTTATATGGGAGTCTTGGCACCGCTCATATTTTCATTGAAACTTAATTTTGCCCGTACTTTTTATATATGTGCCAGGTCTAATTCAACTGCGCCAAATTGTTGATTAGATATAAATTATATCTGGGAATATAATGAAATTGATTTCTATCTTATATAAGGAGGGTGTGGCATCGCCCATTTTTCCAAACCAATGTATAATATAAATTTCTTTTAATGTCTTCACTATCTATGGTATAAATATGGTTTCTGTAGATCTTGTGAATTTTCATATTAGATATCATAATATGAATTTTGTACTTTTGTACAGTAAGGGTCAAAAAAGACCCATTCTAGTTCTATTTTTTGATGTTGCCATGTTCATCAAAATTGTAACTAAGCTGCTGAGGGATGTGATTTTCATTCACAGTTAAATGAAATCTCTTAGCTGATTAAAAGTTAGTAATCGAAAAACCAAAAGTGTTTTTTTTTTAAATTCGACCGCTTGTTGTTACTTTGTTCTGCAAAATTGTAAATATTTTCAAGAGAAAAGAAGGCTTAATCGCTGTTTATCAGTTCAATAAATGATTATATACAACTTGAATTTTTAATTTCACCTTGGAAACATCATTTACAAGACCTAAAGTAACGAAACGTTACATCAAATGGCATAATGCTACTGAAGATTGTTAAAAGATTTGGATTCAGAAAAATCAACCGTCTTGTTGCACAGTGTAATCAAACAAATATACCATTTCAAATTTAAATTGGCTGCACTAATTACAATTACTTGAACACATAACTTATACACTACAAAAATAAATCTATTGCTTATGCATATAAAACGATATTTGCTTTAAAAAATTAAAGTAATTTTTTTAAAAACTTAGCTTAGCTGCATATTGCATTCAAAGAAATTTTACAAAATGTATTTTTCTATTACATAAATGCGCACAAAAAAGTAAATTAAAACAAACTAAATTGCATTTGCAGTACCAGTTAATCAAAAGTATTTTTTTAAACGTAAAAATGCGAATATATCAAATAAATTGCGCATAACGAAATTTACCATAATAAACTTAAAGAAATTATATAAATTTAAAAGCGTAAACAACAAGTAAAGACGTAACAACATATCGACTATGATGTACCGTTAAGCAATATTGTTTACAAATTTATTTAACACCTTAAAATTGCACAAAGTAAAACTTTGTTTTGGTAGAATTTTAATTTCTCTACATGGAAAAAAGTTAATAAAAAAAAATTTCTCTTTCATTAAAAATTATTTTATTATCTACGCTTAAAAAATGAATTATGTGTAAGAGTACAAGCGTCGTGCTTTCTTGTATGTCATTCCCAGCAGCAATAACACACACAACAACAATGTTTATTTGCGTTTTTCCTTTTTCTTTTATTTTTTATTTAAAGATATTTTTAGAATACTTGAAGTTTTTCCATCTATAATTTTCGCATTGTATTAACCCATTTGTTAAATAATGTTTTAAAAGCGCGTTGCATTTTACTCTTAGCATTTGACTTTTAATATCATTGTTAAAGTAAGGGTTGTTATCTTTGGGTTCGCCAAAAATTAAATATCGCTGCAAACGCATTTTTCCACCACGCTATGTGCTGTTCTGGTTTGTTAGAAATTTGGTTACACTATTTTAAATAGCAATCTTAATATAGAGTTGTAAATATTTGGTGATGCTAATATAGAATATTTTACTTTTCTGTACCTACCAAGCCCACGTCCATGCTTCACAAACGGTGTAACTTAGTGAATATACCCTAAGTGATAATAAAAAAAATTTATGTATAAATTAGAATTCTAATTTATTAGGCAAAGCAGCAACCTGTGAATTCTGTGATATGGCGTCTTTCCTGTAACGAAAAACCTTCAAACTATATACTGAAAAAGTCTAGTTTTTCGGTTCAGATGAAAGTTGCAAAAAAGCGTGTGCTTATTTTTATTTAAAAAAAATTAAAAATTTTAATATCTTCAAAAATAAAATGGAATGCAAAATGGGTTAAAAACTTTGGCCCCACTTCTAAAAAGGGAAAATTGTTTATTTTTTTTTTTGTTGTACTTCAAACTTTTTTTGTTTGCCTGAGAAAATGAAAAATAGGTTCACTTTAAATAAAGCCATCTGCTGCAAAAAAAAAAAACGGGGTTTGCGGCGTATATCATTAGGCTACAAAAAAATATGCGTTCGTAACGCTGTTAACATGGCTCAAATGAATAATAATATGATTATTAAAAGTAGTAGAAAAAAAAAAAACAATAACACTGAAAACAGCAAGTGATATAAATAATTGTTAACAGAGCTGCAAAAATTGGTTTTTCTTTAGTGTAGGCAAAATTGTTCAAAACATCGAACGAATCGATTGCTTATGAAACATTTACGAAACGTAAAGTTTATGTATTTCATGTCATTCCACTCGTATTTCTTTCAAAACTTTGTACCTTCTGTATGGCGACATTACTCTTAATGACTGAATTGTTGTGATACTTTTGTTTTGCTATTATACATAACCTTGATTTATTTATTAAAATAATGCACTGAAAGTGATTTACAATATTTAATTTAATTTTAAATCTACAAATGCACGTTCTACTGCAATTTTTAGCTTAAGTCTTCTACTGGCGAACAATTTTAAGTCACATCACTGCCTATGTCTCAATGAGTTGATTTTCTTCATTACACACGCTGTGGCTTTTGTGTTTTCGATGCTTTTTAACTTATAACGAGTTTTTTGATATTCATCGAAATCTTTCGATTTTTTCTATTGTATTCCACAATTTTTGGGATGCATTCACTCGATAGTTTTTTGTCTTGATTTATAGATTTCTTCAAACTTCAACGATCAAATTTTACTTCTCGTGTGCGTTCTTAAATTTTGGATTTTTTTTTTGAATTTGGGTGAATTTTAATCTCTTTTATTTTTGCAGACTTTGTCTACATTACTTTTTCAACATTAAATAATACTTTTTTAAAAAAAGTAGATTCTTTCGCAGCTCTGAGTGAAAAGCGGAAAAACTATTGCCAGGAAATGTCGTTATGTTAACTACAACTATAACAACAACAACAAGAATGACAACATCTTTAAAAGCCACGTTGCTACCTTTAGAGCAGCAAGTGAAGGAATGGGCGGAGTAGTCTAAAGATACAGTCGTGTGCCGTGGGTAACTAGTACACACAAGCAAATTAAGTTAACGATTGTTTCTCTTGTGTTGTTGATGTTATTTTAATTCATCCATCCATCCATCCATTCGATTTTTCCTTTCTTTTGTTCTGCACTATTCCCAACAACGATAATATTGCTGGCCCATAAAGCGTAACGTGCATTAGCGGCCAAATAGGTGCGGCAGCACTGAGTTTAAGCAAAATGCTTAAAAAGGAAAATTTATGAAAACTAGAAAGACAAATATATGAAAAAAGCAAATAAACATTGCAAAATAATCGTTGTTTCCAAAAGAAAATTGAAATAAAAATTAAAAAATCGAACTATTAGCTCGAGAAAAACTTACACAATAGCAACCCACGAGTATGTATTATTAAGATTAAGATTAAAACAAAACGCAAACAATAACCAGCAAAATCTATTCATTTATATATATTGCATGATATTTTTGTAAAAATTAAAAAAACAATATCAATCAATTTTTACCTTTACTTTACCTTTACTTTACCTTTACTTTACCTTTACTTTACCTTTACTTTACCTTTACTTTACCTTTACTTTACCTTTACTTTACCTTTACTTTACCTTTACTTTACCTTTACTTTACCTTTACTTTACCTTTACTTTACCTTTACTTTACCTTTACTTTACCTTTACTTTACCTTTACTTTACCTTTACTTTACCTTTACTTTACCTTTACTTTACCTTTACTTTACCTTTACTTTACCTTTACTTTACCTTTACTTTACCTTTACTTTACCTTTACTTTACCTTTACTTTACCTTTACTTTACCTTTACTTTACATTTACTTTACCTTTACTTTACCTTTACTTTACCTTTACTTTACCTTTACTTTACCTTTACTTTACCTTTACTTTACCTTTACTTTACCTTTACTTTACCTTTACTTTACCTTTACTTTACCTTTACTTTACCTTTACTTTACCTTTACTTTACCTTTACTTTACCTTTACTTTACCTTTACTTTACCTTTACTTTACCTTTACTTTACCTTTACTTTACCTTTACTTTACCTTTACTTTACCTTTACTTTACCTTTACTTTACCTTTACTTTACCTTTACTTTACCTTTACTTTACCTTTACTTTACCTTTACTTTACCTTTACTTTACCTTTACTTTACCTTTACTTTACCTTTACTTTACCTTTACTTTACCTTTACTTTACCTTTACTTTACCTTTACTTTACCTTTACTTTACCTTTACTTTACCTTTACTTTACCTTTACTTTACCTTTACTTTACCTTTACTTTACCTTTACTTTACCTTTACTTTACCTTTACTTTACCTTTACTTTACCTTTACTTTACCTTTACTTTACCTTTACTTTACCTTTAATTTACCTTTACTTTACCTTTACTTAACCTTTACTTTACCTTTACTTTACCTTTACTTTACCTTTACTTTACCTTTACTTTACCTTTACTTTACCTTTACTTTATCTTTACGTTAATTTGACTTTTTCTCAAAAATTTAAAATTTCCTCAAGAGAATGCTACTAAAAATGCTTAATATACATTTGAGGAAGAGCTTAAACTTACTTGACTAGACCATGATGTCAAGAGTTTTTAACTTATTTCAAAGAAAAGTTCCTTAATTTGAGAAAAGCATACTTTTTGATTATTAATAACTTTTTTTTCGACAACCTTAAGCGATTTTTTCTGCTCTATCCCTATGACAGTATTTATTACGGTTTGATTTTTATTTTTGTGCCATTTTTTGCAATTATCTTATGCCAAAATACTCGATTGTTTCAAGAAATTTTCTTTTCTATAATATTTAAACATTTTTTCCAACACTTTAAGAATTAAACTTTGTTTTTAATATTTTTAATAATCTGTACAGCACGTTAAATTCTTTAACACCCTCACAATAATTTTATTATTTTAAGACGAAAAAGCTTTTGGCTTATTACAATTTTGTGAAAATTTTTCTTTAAATTTTATAGCAAAAATAAAACACATTTGAATTGATTGATTTGTATTTTAAAATAAATATTTTCAAGCGATTCATGTTATTAAAATCAAAAAAGATTTGAGGCCACCACAAAAGGTCAATATTCATGTGAATATTTCCATATGTAGACTTTAACACTTTTCTAAATTGAGTTTCTTACTTTGATATCGGAGAAATTTTATGCTCCGAAATTAATTTAAATGTAGTCACTTAGTTACTAATTTCTCCAAATAGCCTGCTCAACTTAATTTGCCCCATGGCGTTGTTAGAATAGTAAATATTAAAAATGCGTGCGCAACAACAATGAAATTCTAGTAACTTTAAAAAAATCAACATATCACATAATTGCTCACTGTATTGACATTATAATGAATGTTAGGGTTATTACTAATAAATAAGAATTAATCAAAATGTGGCATATGTACTGCCCTTTATTATTTTAATATACCTCAAATGCAGCTTATGCTGATGTCACAAGCCGTTACTAAATTTATCTTTTGTTTGTATATTCGTCATCTTGTATTTTACAGTTTAATTTAATGGCCCATTAAAAAAAATTTTATTACTACCTTTTGACTCATTGACTTTCCTCAGAATCTTAAATTTCAACAGCGTACGCTTTACCGTGACAACTTAAAAAAAAGGTTATATTATTAGCCTTCTTTTTAATTGCATACAGGGTTGCCACTTTTTTTAAAATTTTTCACCAAATTAAGTAGAGTTTAGCTTAGAGTATTATTTCTCAAAAATATATGGAAATAAACTTCATACCGACTGTTCAACTGCTTTTAAGTTCAAACTTTAAGATAATAATAGACTTAAGCTATTACAGCTATCGGCCTTCTTACCTACTTATTAAGCTTTAAGAACTTTGTATTTCGTAGTTAAACTGCACTATTTGTTTTTTTTTTTAATCAGTGATTTGTCATAAACAATTTGAAAATTAAATATATTCTCAACGATTTAGGCAAATTTCAATGATGCTAACTTAAGCATCATTCATCTTGGGCTCAAGTTTTTAAAGAATAAGTATGTATTTTCTATTAGTTTAGTCACAGCACTTATTAGTTTAACCACGTTAGTGCACCCGAGAACCATCAAAAAATGACTGTTATTCAATTGCTCTGTGTTTTTTATTGTTGATGAAAATTTCAGTGATATCGATATTGTTAAAAACAAATCGAAAATTAAATATCTTTTCAATGCCTTAAGTAATTTTTAACTATAAAAAATTAAATATTATTTATTTGGGCCTAGATTATCCAAGGAAAAATTCTTCAGATATTAGAAAAGTTAATGTTTTCAGATCAAAATTAGAATTGGTATTTTCGACATTTTAGAGTTAAAGATTATCAGATTCTCTTGTAACTTTTATCCGCTATTGTAAATCTTTGCATACAACAATGACAAAAAATTTGATATCCTCAGCATATTTGTAATAAAATGCAACAAATTTAAGAAAATAAACCAAGAAATACGTTATATCACAATATCTCATAAACTAAACGTGAAAAAAATGTTTAAATATTTTTTCGGACTCTAAACGAATAATTTTGTTTTTAATTTTTAAATATTAAATGTATAAATTGATAGGCTTTTAATATGACGGTTATAAAGTATTTTATGTACATCTATAAAAAAAAATATTAATGGCAGCCCTGTTCGTATATCGCTTTGGTTGTATTTTGCATTTAGTGTAGCACTTTCTATCATAAAACAATAAATCGCTTCAAAAAAGAAATATTTTTGATGTCATTTACCTTTTGGCTTACATTGTTGTTGTTTTGAAATCTTATTGTTTCAAGTTAATCTGTGCATTTTGTGTTTGTTTGCTTGCTAAGCATTACCAACAATTTTGATGTTTTCAAGTAAACTGGGCTAGCGCACTGCATTATTTTTAACCCTGATACGAATCGTTAGTAACCAATACCTTTATTTGCAGTTCTTCTTATAAAAACTATTATATTGTCTAAATACTTTTAAATTTGCCAGAGTTTCACCTGCCAAAGCAAACATAAAGTGTTTACAAGGCATAAACTTTGTAAACTGATTATAAAAAAATCTGTTAAAATATACACAGATACACTTAAAAAAATCAATAGATTCCTTCTGCCGAGAAATCTTTTATTTTCACATGTGGCCAACTATAATTCAGATACTTCATTGATGTTAGAGTTTAAAGCTGGATCTCCGCTGTTCCTTCTTTCTTTTGAATTCCAATAGGTTCTCAAATTTTTATCGCTCACATAGCTCAAAACGTGCTTTCATACGTTGGGCAAATTAAACATAAAAAACTATCGAAATATAAAAGTTTCGCAACGTTTCCGGGGTACCAACAAAAATCTAAATAAAAAATTAAATTAAAAACTTAAAAATTTCGTAAGAATTTCGATTATATTCCTTTGTTGGCGATTTTTGTTAAAGCTTAGTACTTAAATATGAAATTTTAAATACGAAATCGCACTTGTAGACTCTTTTAGAAAATGTTTGTTATATTTTCGCACCATTTTTCCATTAATTTAAAGCCCAATAATAACTTTTTTTCGGCAAGTTTACCGCCCAAAGAATTATTGTTGAAAAAAAAATTAACAATCGCCTAAAAGTTTCAGAAATAGCCAAAATGAAACATGAATTTCCGCTGTACTGAAAGTTTATTAAAACAAAAAAAAGGTGTTATCTTTGGTTTCGCTAAAAATTAATAGTCCTACACCACGTTAACAGTAATAGTACGCGTATGTCAACTCAAAGTTCAGCGTATTGTGTTATCGCAAAAAATGCTCCATATTTATAAACATACATTTTATTCACACGTAAATAGTTAAATATATAAATATGTTATTACACATAAAAGTACCCACTTATTCTTTGCAAAATGTTTTTTTTAGTTAAGCTGTCAATACAAACAATTTAAGTAGTATGTAAATACAATATCTGTGGCAAAAAAGACAACAGCTTATGTCGACTTAATGGATTTGAAACCTTCTTTTCCATTGGCTCTTGAGGAAATGCTCTGCCATTTTTTGTGAGTATTAAAAGTTAAATAAATACTGACATATCACCCAAAAACGTTAGAGAAACTTTGCGCTGAATTAATGCTAAATTTACATTAACTTAATTTATCTTCAGACGACTTAAGCCATTTTTACTTTTTGCCACAGTTGTACTAAGAATAATTCATGCGAGTGTGTTAAAAACTAAATAAAAAATGCAAATTTAAAAAAAGCGTGGTGCTGATTGAATTAGTAAATTCACAACTTTCAAATCACGCGCTAACTAGCTCACCCAACGCATGTATTCTTGCGTCATCTCAAAAAATATTTAACTACTTATCATAGTAGTTTTTTACTACTAATATACATCATACCATCATCATCATCATCATATCATATCAAAGTAGTTTTTTACTACTATTATACAACGTCGCAAAAAAGTAAAAATTTCGAATTAATTGTAAAATCTAATATGTTTCATCATCTTGAAAAAGTAAACAAATACAAATGCATGGTTAGGTTAGGTTAGGTTAGGTTAGAGTACTGATTTAGCACAGCAGGCTTGAAGCTATGGAGCAAAGTTCCGATTTCAACTTCGAAAAATTCGTTGAGGTTATTAAAGAAGGGTTTTCCAACACATCTTAGCCTGATTCTGGCTAAGGCTGGACAGCTGCAAAGGAAGTGCTCGAGTGATTCAATCTCGCTTGCATGCAAGCAGCTGCGGCAGGAAGAATTTAATGGGATACCTATTTTTTCAGCAAGGTTGCCGATTGCCTAGTGTCCAGTGCAAGTCGCGGGGATTCTTGCGATGTCAAACTGGCTCCTACACAGTCAGTGTAGGTGGCTCTCAGGTTATTATAAAAGAGCCAAATTGATCTGGCCATTTTACAGGTTTTTAAAAACATCCAGTGGTTTTCGGCTACAGACAAAAAATGCGAGAAAATTCTTTTCTTAACTAAACCGATGGGAGTGTAAACTCGTTCCGGAGCGGTTTCATTAAGAGAGGAACCACGTCTTGCTAGCTCGTAAGTTTTTTCATTTCCTTCAATGTTCCTGTGGCCTGGAACCTTAAAAGAGTAATGCCAAATTGGCATCCTACCTAGCCTGACAAGTTCTTTCCTGCATTGTTCTACCAGCTTCGATGTTATAAGTGCCGCACTCAACGCTTTGCTAGCGGCTTGTCTATCAAAAAGAATCGCTATCTTCTTCTCTGCATTAATACTGCACACTAATCTGCAGGCTTCAAGAGTGGCAAAAACTTCAGCCTGAAAAACGCCAGCTGAATCAGGTAAATGACAAGATTGAGACATTTCTGGGTCTTTTGAGTAGACCCCTGCACCTGCTGTACAGTCCAACAAAATTTAAGTTGAGGGTGCCCTCTTCTCACAGAACTAGCTCCGAAAACTTCAGCTAAAAACTTTTCTCAAATTTGTGTGTAGAACAGATGTAGTCTGTGGGGGAATATGAGGGTTCGATTGGCAAGGTGTAGAGTATAGAGTAATGTCCACATTGCTTCGAAAATCAATTTCCGGCTTCCCTGAGCCTTATCGCACAGTACGAATTAGCTGTTTGATAAAATAATTGGGAGATAGCAGGTGTAGAAGGACATCACACCGATACAAGCCGTCCTTTGCAATCTTTCTAGCTTTAACTCGTTGTAGCTTTTCCTAATACCAGACTAAAGCACCGTAAGTGAGAATCGAACGAACTACAAATCCATGGTATTTCCTAATATTTTTCATCGTTACATGAAAGTAAATGCAAACGAAAAATTTCGTAAGTTACTTACAAGTATTTGTAGATAGATGGAAAAGCTAAGTGCAAATTTTTCAACTAAATATTTTTGTAATTATTATTGCAAGCGGTTGGTTATAGATAGCAGGTTAAAATAATAAGATTAAACTAAGCGCCAAAGCATTAGCCCTTTGTTATTTTTTTGTTTTTGAGTGTATCATAATAGTATACGTTTTAGGGACACATTTTAGTTTTCTTGCAATTATCTCGAAAATTTTTTTTTTGTTAATATGCATTGAATCTTAATTATCGTAACAGTAATTTTTGCTAAATTTCTTTACGCATTACCAACCGTTTTCATGAAATAAGAATAATAATCGACAATAAAGAAGGTGATTCGACATCGACTTGAGTGTCATTTTCTAAGCACAATTTGCACACTAATTCAATTAACCCTGACCTATATTTTGTTTTACTATTGTACCATTTTGAACTTATGTATATCAATAAAACAATCTATTATTTCTAGTATTAGTTTACAAAAGTTAAATGAGCGCCTTTTAACATCTTTATATCTGAAGATTATCGAATTGATATCTTAGTGATCGCCAGTAAAAAGCTTTGCAATATTTTTACTAAAACTCCAAAATAACAAAAAAATTACGAATATTGATTATTATATATTGTTGTTATTGCTTTTCTATGGCATCATCGATGTAACTCGTTGACTTGAGTCATTCAATAAACGAAAAAACATTGAATAGAGAATATCACCGCGTTGTTAAAAGGCACGTCTGTCGTTATAACCATAAAAGCAGCAACAATAAATACCATAATAACAACAACTACACGATACAACACCGCTATATTTTTTCTATACTTTTGACTTTACACACGTTTATTTGTCTACACTGTTTATTTAGCATAGTGATGTGAAATGGCACGAATTTTTTGTATTCAAACTCGCCGTACACACTCGCTTGTCCCAATTCTACCCTCACATAGCTGCATGACGAAATCAACAAAAACACGTACATAGCTACTTACGGAGTATATGTGCATATATTAAAAAAATAAATAAAATAAATAAATAATAATATTTCCTCCCGGTTTAGACAGACTACTCGTACGAGTATTTGTTTTTTTTTTTAGTCGTTTGACTTACCACATTGAAGATACTGCTGGTTGGTCGTAGTTGTAGAATTAGTGAGTTGCAATCTTCTGCGCGCCTAATATTTGTTATACCTTAAATACAAGTAAATCTATTCATTTATTTATTTATACCTATTGTTATTTGCTTACAACTCAGTCCATTTTCAAGACACTAAAATGTTATTGTCTTCTTGAAGGTTGTCGATTTGTTTTGCTTCAGCTTTCAATATTTTGTTCTTTTCTTTCTGCTTTAATTGCTTTTGGCAAAATGAATGCTTTTCATTGTAGAATATTTACATGTGTTAGAGCTTATTTTTTGGATAAAATGCTTTTTTATTACTTAAAATTTATATAGTTCCTTTTTGTTTCACTTGTTATTTTAAATTTATATAATTTTTTTTCTACGTAAATTCGTTTGGTCAAGGCTACTGACAACAAATGTCGAAGTGCCGCGCACATGTGGTTTTTTTTTTTAATTTGATTTCTTTTCTTAATTATTCAATATAATGCATATGCTGATACGGTTAATAATAAATAATCACTTACTTAATTGATTTTCTATAAATATTAATAGCTTTAGACAGCTTTCTGTTTGGATACGTTGCTGATTTCAATTTTTATATCGCTTTAGTTTGTGTAGATACGTGGAAAATTTTACATAAAATAAATAACCGATATGGCGTTAACAGATTGAACCACTTTATTGACTTATAAAAATTAATGTGGGCAAAATAGCTAAAAAAGAACAAATTTAATTATAAAAAAAAGTTACAAAAGAAAAATCGCTCTAGAAATGCTCATATTATATGTTGCCCTTACGATGGAATATATTTTTTAAGATTACCATTTTAATTTTTAGCCCATTTTTGTATTATTATTGGGCTATATCTTACCATTGTAATATTCCGGGCTGAAATATTGCAATACTTCAGGCTTGAATGATGCTGCTCAGAACTGATCGCTTGCAATATCCCTTGATTTTATGAAATTTCCTATTGAAGTGTTAGCCGTAAACAGGGCTGCCAAGTGGCCGCTTTTGACGAGGCCAAGCCGCTAATTGCATGTCAACGCCTGTGGCCTTGTAAGAATTGCAAAAATTATGGAAAAGCCGTTAATTGGAGGACTTAGCCTGTTTCTGTATTTTAAATTTTTAACGAGCAAAAATAAAAAAAAAAAAACAAATTAATGACAAAATAAAAGTAATAAGCTTTTTATATGAACTATTTTAATATTGCTGACCAAAAAAGGCAACTCCAATGTTGGCTCTATATCTCCGATTAAGGAAATAGGTCAATATTTTTCGTTTTTGGTTCGCTAATTGGGCTGTTGAACGCTTGGAATCACTTTGTTGGTCACGTAAATAAGCAAAATTGTCGCATCTGGGGCAGAGAAAATCCACACGTGATTGTGGGGAACCAATGCACTCTCAACAAGTAACTGTTTTGTGTGGTTTCTGGATCGGAGGTATCGCTTTTGAAGATGAGGAAAGTTGATACGTGACAGTGATTATTTGTGCTTTATTTTCAAAGATATGGACTTCGACAACATTTGTTTTCAACAGCATGGCGCGCCGTGTCACATAAGCCATAAAAAAATCGACCTTCTGCGTGCGAAGTTTGAAAATCGCGCCATTAGCCGTTTTAGTGATGTGCGTTGGCTAAGGCGCAGCTGCGACTTGACTCCGTTGAACTATCATTTGTAAAGGAGCTGTACAAAATAAGTTTTATGCTAGCCATCCAGGAGGGGATTGAGGTTCTTAAGGACGAAATAGGTGCAGCCATCGGCCCAAATAGAGCTGCTTGGATTTCTCGTATGGGCTACTGCAATGCCAGCCAAAAATGATATTTGAATGAAATATAGCTCCATAATTAACCGGACGAATTGTAGTTTCGAATGAAAAAAAAAACATTTAAAAAATGTTTAATATTTTAGCTACATATATCAAATCAAATTCAAAATTATAAATGGGAAACACTGTAAAGTGTGCATCCAACAAACGGACAATTGAAACCAACTTCGAATATTGGTATACAAAGTATGGCTTTCATCCAGACTTAAGTTCCTTTTTTTTCGAAAACGCTATTCGGACAAAATTTGACTAAATCCTAAATCCGAAAAAGTGCTTGTCTTACCCATTTAATTATTTCAGCTAGCAGTCTGTTGGTACTGCTTTTTCTACATTCGGTGCCAGTTTTAAATTTTCATATTTTGCTTTTGTAATTACTCCAGTACAGTATGCGAAGTTTCCTGTTGCGATGCAACACAACGTTTAATAAAAGTGCTAATATCAAACGCTAGAGTTGAATACAAAACTTTCAAAATGTTTTGAAATCACATGCATGATTTTATTTAACACTTGCAAATATATACAGGTAGTCCCCGACTTACGACCGAGATAGGTTCCTAGTCATCGGTCGTAAGTCGATTAAGTCGTAAGTTGAGTTTCATAAAAAATAACTAAAGAAAAATATTACATACATACTGTACTACTAGTTCCAGCCATTTTTGGGATGATATAAAATTATTCACTTAAACAAACGTATTATTTGTACTGAAATAAATCGAATCCTTGTACATAAAGGGTGTTTTTTTTAGAGGTATAGAGCTTCGAATTGAAATAAAACACAAGAAAATCGTTTTAATGTCCATCAATTTGGCTTTATTGGAAGGATAATTTTATGCCATTAATGTTTAAATATGATTTCGGGCATGTGGCCGCCGCGGCTGGCTCGAATAAAGCCAATTCTACAGGTCCAATTTCGAACCACTTTTTCGAGCATATGGGGCCGTATGTCGGCAATAACGCCACGAATGTTGGCTTCCAAGTCCCCTAACGTTTCTGGTTTGTTGGCGTAGACGAGCGACTTCACATATCCTCAAAGAAAATAATCCAATGGTGTCAAATCACACGACCTTGGTGGCCAATTGACAGGTCCATTCCGCGAAATTATGCGCTCATCGAATGTTTCCTTCAATAAATCGATTGTGACGTGCGCTGTGTGGCATGTAGCGCCGTCTTGTTGGAACCACAACTCATCCACATTCATGCCATCCAATTCGGGAACAAAATAGTCGGTTATGATGGCTCTATACCGGTCTCCATTAACGGTAACTGACTCTCCAGCATTATTTCGGAAGAAGTATGGCCCAATGACTCAACCAGCCCATAGAGCACACCAAACAGTCAGTTTTTGTGGATGTAATGGCGTCTCAAGGGTCTCATGTGGATTCTCTTCACTTCAAATGCGGCAATTTTGCTTGTTGACGTAGCCATTCAACCAAAAATGAGCCTCATCACTGAACAAAATTTTGCGATGAAAATCAGCATCGAGATCAATCTCATTTTCGGCCCATACACCAAAATCACGACGCATTGCATGGTCTCGCGGCTTTAATTCTTGCACAAGCTGGATCTTGTAAGGTCGCAAGCCAAGATCTTTGCGCAAAATCTTCCATAAAGTTGATGGACAAAGCTCCAATTGCTGTGCACGGTGGCGAATCGATTCATTCGGGTCCTCTTCAACATTTTGCTCTACAGCGGCAATTGTTTCTTCGGTGCGCACTGTTCGACGTCTCTGCGGATGCGTATTATCACATAGAGTAAACGTAGTGCGAAAACGATCCATGGTTAACCGAATTAATTGCTCTGATGGACGATTATGTCGACCATAAAATGGACGGAGCTTGCGGTAAACTTCGCGAACTGAACCATTATTTTGTCAACCTGTTCATGATGAAATGGCAAACCAAACTGAACATAAATGACATTAGAGTTGCCAGATTTGACCATAAAATGCCAGTTTTATCTCTATTCGAAAAACAAACCTCTAAAAAAAACACCCTTTACTACTGTTTTTTTTTAAATTTTTTCTCATATACATATTTTAGGGATTCCCCGAAACTATTTTAAGCATTTTCTATGAAAAAAATTGAAAAAAAAATTGGTCGTAAGTGCGAATAGTCGTAAGTCGAACGGTCGTAAGTCGGGGACTACCTGTATGTACATAAAAATACATTATCCAGTAATGAATCATTGCATTAGAAAAATACACAAATGTGTGTTTACATATAATTACTATTTAAATTGCGCCTGTACTATAATTAAACATTTTTAAGTTTTATTCTGAAAGTTTGTAATTAAAATGTAATTTGATTTAATCAAATCATGACATGGAACAGTTACTACTGGGCTTATTCTGTTCCTTAATTTATATGCATGCAAGTAAAACAAAATAATTGGTTCAACATTCCGTCAATGAAAATTAAAGTGCTCTTAAACAAAAGCATTTTTTTAGAAAGCATTCGAAATTGTTTAGTCATCTTTAAAATACGGAAAGTTGAAATTCATCCTTAAAGCACTTACGCGCTTCGTCTCGCTGGTATTCTATTCAAAAATCTCTGGTTTTCTCTCGTTTTAAATTCGTTACATCTCTATCAACAATTTAAAAAAAATACACGATATGTGGCAACACCACGTGTGACCTGCAGTCAACAAAGCCAGCTGTTGGCATGCAAAATATTTGTCACTGCATGTGATGTCATTTTTTCGAAATTGCAGTACAAAACAAAATGTAACCAAAACAAAACCAAATAAAAGAAAGATGAAAAAACAAGAGATGGAGCGATAATAATAGCAATGCTACCAACAGAAAAACAAGAAACATAAAATGTTGACTACTCTTTCAACTTATTTAGCTACGGGCCATAGTTGTTTCTCTCGCACACACGTTAAATTGGCACTGTCTTATCGATTTTGTGTAATTCACATAAGAAATGTTCAGTATTTTTTTTAGTATCCAGACAAGTTTGACGTGTTCCGCTTCTTTTTAGTAAATTCTGTGGCAAAAAAGTGATTTTACATTAAAGATAACATTACAAAATTGTGAAATTTGTTTTATGAACAATTTTAATATCATTTACTTTTAATTGAAAGTGTTAAATTTTAATGATTTCAACTAGAAAAGTTGTAAAAGAATTTCATTAGATTTTGTTGAGTGAAAAAATTTTGTGTCTGCTGCTGCAGCAGCTGCTGTGACAAAAAATGGACGACGTTTCGTCTCAAAGTTCCGTTACTACGCCAATTGTGCGTGAAAACATTCCGTTAATCAATCGGCCAAGGCAACGGTGGTATCTTTTCAGGTGAATCATCATCATTGTTTTAATTAAATATGGTTTTTCTTGTTATAACTTAAAATTTTTCATATATATTTGTTTTGACTAATTTTTGTATCGTTCCCCGCTACTCGTTACGATGATAACGTCGCGAGATGCGCAGTTATTTTGCTTTGTTTCATATAGTGGTGGGTTGTGCTGGTTAAAGTGGAATTTTTGTTGGTTGCTTTGATTATGGGTGGCAAGCGATGTTGTTCACTTACTCATGCAATCCACCCACCAAGGTTTAATATTTTCCTGCTATCACGAAAATAAGAACCTTGCTATTTGGTTTTCCCTTAATTTCCCCCGTCACATAATGCGGTGGTTAACCTCGGTATGTACTAAGATACTGCTTTTGTATTTTTCTATTTCAATACCAGACAATCGTTACTTTGATTGCACTCCATAAATTACTGTGGAAAAAGTTCCGGGCTTGCTTAAGCTAAAGCCACCATACTGATGATTCGGGAGATAGCGTTGCATGTTTCATAGTCATTTCCTTCTGCTTAACTTTTTAGCAGGAGGATATTGACATTGGTCTTAATATATTTTTCTATTTGTGGCTTACTTTCACAGTTATTGGGCGAAATGTTTTTCGGCGGCCCCCCATAACCAGGCTCTCCACGATTCTGGCGACTAACGCTTATGGCAATTATTAGCTATACATGAACTATCAATTGGAAAAAAAATTAAGTGGGAGCAAATGGCTATGAAAAATGCAACACTTCCTCTGAGGTTATGTGATGTTTTTGTGTCCTCAAAAGCCATGTGATACTTTTGTGTCCTCGAGTGCATGACCATGACCTCGACCTGTCTTTTTTCCATTCTTTTTTTCCCCTTGTGACATTTGTATCATTTTGTATCACTTAACCCCTTTTTTTTACCGAAAAATGTGTTGATAAAAAGAACAACATTAACAACGTTGTTACCTATTTTTAAAAAAAGCTATATCTGCAACTTCCGTTTGCTATATCACTGAAACTAGAATTTTCCGAAACTTTGCTTTCAATTTTTTGCATCGAAAACACCATTTCCACTGAAAAAGAAGAAAAAAATTTGAAGTATTGACGTAAACACAAGCAGCTACATTGTGCGACATATGGGAAAAGATAAAAAGTTACCATGAGCTAATTATTTAATTAAACCAAACAACACTCGTGCTATTTAAATACTGAATAAAAAAATACTTAAAAATTATTTCTATAGTAGCTTAAAAGTTAGAAAAGAAGTTGTCATTATAATAAATCGGTGCTTTGTTCGCCCTGCTGAGTTGTGTTTTGGTACTTTACAACGTACGTACGTCCGTAGAAAATGCAAAACATCTGTCAAATACCTGAGATGTTTTAATAAAATATAAACTCTCTGTTTATAGCACATTATTTTTCTTATGAGTCTTTACTAAATAACTCTTTAGCTGCAACTCTTTAGAATATCGTTAAACATTAAACCTTACATCAATAAATATTCGTATAATGTGCAAATAACTATCAAGTTGTTTCATTTCAAAATCAATTCAGATTAATTCTGTTAGGAATATATATGTATATGTTTCTATCGTTTTGGGTAAACTGTCATTAAAGATTCATTTTATACGTTCTCCTTTGGAAGATATTTCATCCGCAAATGAAGATAGCGATACGAAGGGTCTTCAAATCATTTTCTAATTGGCATTTAAATTTCTTGTATTTAATTTTTTTCCAATTTTTTTGTTGTTATTTATTTAAAGCGAAACTTTATTTATTTGGAACTAAGAACATTCAATACTCTGTTAATTTGTTTTGCAATGGAATCACCATTTTCGAAATAGTCAACAATATCCCAGAATCAGCGTACCATTAGCGTCTTATCAGTTTATGATTCTTATTCCTTATTGTTTATTTTAATTAAATTAAGAATGGTTCACACTTGTTCTACTTATGTACCTATTTTAAAGATATTCTTTATAGTGTAAAACTTAAACCTTTTTTCAAGTTTACAGGTAGGGCAATTAAAACGTCAATAACTGAAACCTATACTTTAAAGAAAAACCTTTGAAAAACTAAAACTTTGTTATTGTTATTGTTTGCTGCTTCCACTTACCCTCATTTTTGTTTTTGATGCTGTTTGACCTTAATTGTTGTGTCCTAGATTTCCTTGCAAATTACGTGCTATTTTCATTTTCATTGCTATATAAAATCGCTATTGATTTTTTCATTGTTTTTATAATGATTGTTTTTTTCATTGTAATATAAAAACAAAAAAATTGTGATTGGAGCCTTATTGACATTGGCAACAGTTTGAATGTTTCCAAGTTTTGGGTTACATATAAAAAATTTTGAATACAAGTGACGTGAAGTCTTGTTTTTCATCCGATCATAATATATGAAGGTTGTTTTTTTTGGAGTGTCATACGTTCCAAAAAGTATTAAATGTCAAAAATTGCACTTTATTATAAAAAAGTTAACGTAACAATTTATTAAAATTTTAACTTTAAGTTTACTTGATTTTTTGCAATTATGAAGTCAATTGGCCCCCCAAAATTGCGTGTTTGGACACCTTTTGTATTACTTCTTGTGGAAATATGCGTATTCTCTAGGCTATGCGGATAAGTCAAAAACGTTGTACAATTTGGAAGTCAAAGTTTGCCGTCTGAGTCTGAGATGTTCGAAAAAGTAATCGAATATTGTGCTAAGGACGAA
Organism: Meiosimyza decipiens; assembly: GCA_963680825.1. Classification (NCBI taxonomy): domain Eukaryota; kingdom Metazoa; phylum Arthropoda; class Insecta; order Diptera; family Lauxaniidae; genus Meiosimyza; species Meiosimyza decipiens. Next base: position 16,684,376 of record OY804260.1, on the reverse strand, counting down.
GAACGATACGTAGGACTTTGTAATCGATATCTGTTAACATTTGTAGTCATATTAATAAAAATATGAGCTCAAATATTTTTTAAGTCCTCACACTTTATGTCGGTCCTGAAAAGATTAAAAAACTATAAATTACATAATTTAAAAATTTAATGAATCATCTTTTGCTCGTTTAAGTCGCTATAATTTTATAAAATTTTTATCAAAGCTTCTTTTTTTTTTGCTTTCGCTTTGGTATGTTATTCCTATTAGCTTATACTATATATATTCTATGCAATTTTCCAAGAATTATAATGACATTGTTTTCTTATCAATGTCCATTGTTGTTAGTTATTGTATGTTTGCTTATTGTGTGCATTTTATATGGGGCAATTTTTCTGCACTTTTGATATAAATAAATTTTTGCCATGCATAGTTGTTCATAGTAATAGCGTTATCGATTCAACAATAAAAAAAATTACACTTTTTGCCTTACTATCAGTTATTTTATTTACTCACAAAATGCACCTTATATGAAAAAACATAACAGGTGTAAAAGTTTAAAAGAAAAAAACCTTTCGATTTTTGGCTTAAAACAAAACATCTGTACGATCAAATTTGAGTCAGCAATAATTAAAAGCTAGGAAAATTTTACGCTGCTGAGACAGTGTGCAACATAAATCAATCAAATTTTATCATACACAGAAATTCTTGTCCGAAAATCAAAACGTTTCTATCATGTGCATAATCTTAAAGCTAATGTCGCCAATTCATGACGCTTGATAAGTTGTGTCAACAGTTAGCGGCAGCTTTTGACTGTGCTTAGCATATGTATTCAATGGATTTTATATGACCCAATATTTTCTTATTTAAGGCAAACTTTCTGAATAAATCAACATTAACTGAAAAGAGCAGAGAATGTGTAAATTGTTTACTTTAATTTTTTTTTTGTGGAAACAAATACGCAATTAGATATATGTTACTTATTGTGCAATTAGTTTTCACTTTGTAAACTTTTTATTTGAAAATAAAAAAAGTTAAAGTTTGTTCAATATCTTTATCGCTTTGGGTTTGGCTCGTTTTGTCTTCACCATTTCAAACTTTATGTTGATCCCCGAATATCAATTAGCTTGAACTGAATTCTGATTGTTGTTGCGCAATTAACATATATGGTAATTTTAACATTAAAAGTAATTTATTTTCTTTCCATAAAAGGGTGTGTTCGTATTTTGTAAGTTTAACGTGACAGGTTAAACAAGTCAAGAAAAATCATTTTAAATGTCATGTTTTCTTGTCTCTTCTGATTTTATATAAACTAATTATACGTATTGGCGTTGTGCATACATTACATATATCTTAATTTGTAACGAATTATATAACACTTTAAATGAAAGCGATGGAAGCATTTGAGTGTGAAAAGCTAAATCGTGTATTTTCATTGAAGATTGCTCTCATAATTTCAATTTTCAAAAGTGAAGATAAAAAGTATGTGAAGCGATTATCTCAAAACTTTTGGAACCTTTGTTAAAGGATAACTTTATTGTATGATTAACAATAAATTTCATTTCAATTCTGAACTGTATGGTTTCGTTGTAAGACGTTCAACTTTACCTAATTTCCTCCCACTCTTCTTAATATTGCATATCATTATTAACATGATTATTGCACATTAATCTCTCAAAGTTTTTTTGATAAAGTCAAGCACTACACTGATTTAAAACTTGCTATGAAGTATTTTTACGCAAATTTCTTGTTATGAATTATGACATATTTGTACTCTCTCGATTTTATCTACAAATTCATAATTTTAACTCTTCTAATTTAGTTGTCTCTTCAAGAGTTCCTCGTGGCAGTATTCTTGGACTATTGCTACGAGTATTTATTTTGTTCGTGAAAAATATTGGCTAGTATGCCTCTAACTATTTGCAAGTTTTTACAGTATGCTGATGACTTGAACATTTTTTGGGAGTTAATATCATCAGTGGTGGGCATGGAAATCTAGCAAAGGGCGCAACAACAACATCAAGCAACAACCAACAACCAACAAAATTTTAAAGTTTTTCTTTGCTTTTATTGCCAAATTCGCCAACAGCGAACCAAATTGCACTACAAGCAAAAACAATTGCTACATTTGTCGAGACACAATGCAGCGTCGTCGCTAATGACTGTGTGTGTTGTTTTTGTTTTCGTTTGAACTCAAGTCAACGCTGTGCGTTGATAGCGTTGAAATTCTGCAAATAATTTTTTGGTTGCTTGTAAGTCGAATAACGGTTCGGGCCATGAGGGCGGAAAGTGCTGGTACCTGCCCATCGCTGGCTTACATGATATTGCTCATTTGCAGACTGATTTCAATAATGTTTCACTTTGGAGTAAATTTAAAGCATTGCCACTTATTATTAATATGAATGTGGTCAATATTTTCTAATCGCTTCTTCAAGTTGTTTGATCGATTCGTGACCTTGGAGTTGTATTTGACATGAAAGCTTGTTGAAATAGTAAAGAATTTTCTGATAACCATTTTCTATAACTATTTTGTCAGATTAAGGTTGGAGTCTACAGCTTTTGTTTGTAACTCATATTTTGCCAACCAATCTTGTAGAGAAAAGGGGCTCAGAAAAAATTCACAAAATTCGCACTTCGATCCTTAAATTTCAATAATTCTACTCCTGCGTATAGTGATCGGTGGTTGTGTATTAGTTTGAAAAGCTTAGAATTCCGGAGTAAAATTGAGTCCTTGGTATTAACTTTTGATATTAACTATTCCTGAAAGCGTTGGTTTTTCAATCAATTAATTAATAAAATCCAGCGTTGAACTTAAAAGAAAAAATTAAAAAACTACGGGCCTCAGCAACTTTATGGCAAGTCTTCTGTGGAACACTAGATTAAATAAAAAATAAAATACATTGAAAACCTAAACAATATAATATCAATACTTATCATAATATTCTTTTTCGAAGCCAATAATTTATATTTTACAATTCTTTTTTGTTCTTGCAGTTGTTGGCGGAAATGGTTCGCTCCACGCGAGCTGCGTGCACGTACAGTATATTTGGGACGACCAGACGTAGAGAAGTTCCCACCGAATGAGATACGCAATCAGAAGTACAATTTCATAACGTTCCTGCCGCTCGTGCTATTCGAGCAGTTTCGTTTCTTTTTAAATTTGTATTTCCTGCTAATGGCGCTTTCACAATTTATACCCGATATAAGAATCGGCTATCCTTATACCTACTGGGGACCATTAGGATTTGTTCTCATGGTTACAATATGTCGTGAAGCAGTTGATGATTTACGACGGCATCAACGTGATCATGAAGTAAACTCCCAAAAATATAAAAGGCTTGTAATATCAGACCAACAAGGACATGGTTATGAAATGGTACCATCATCAAAACTTAAAGTAGGTGATATGATAATAGTGGAAAAGAATGAACGTGTTCCGGCAGATTTGATATTGTTGCGCACGAGTGATAAAAGTGGTTCAGTTTTTGTCCGTACCGATCAATTAGATGGTAATGTTAAATTAACATTTTTTTGTGTTTTTACCATTAAAAATAAAAATTTCACAATTTTCTCCCTACAGGTGAAACTGATTGGAAATTACGCCTTGCTGTGCCCGCAACGCAAAAGCTTAATAAGGATTCGGAACTATTTAATATTGATGCCAATATCTATATTGAAAAGCCACAAAATGATATACATTCGTTTATTGGCACATTTTCATTGGTATGCTATTTATTTAATCAAAATGATATTTTTTTTTAACCCTACATAAAATGTGAATCACACAAAGACAAAAAAACAAAAAGACTGAAGCACTAGGTAATGTCAAAGATAAGGTATTGTTGATTTAATTTAAATACTAATGGAAATGCGCAAAGCTTTATTTGTATCCTGTGTCTTACTATGCTGTTTAAGGTTTAAATAAACTAACTTAAAAAAATGGAAACTGATAAATAAAACGGATAAATTTTATTTTGTTTAATGTGTAGTATATCTAAAGTTGTAAAGGCGAGTCCAGTGGTTAGCGTGCCTGTATTTTACGCTTGTGGCTTGAACCCCATCAGTGTAAAGTCAAAATTGTTTCTACTTACGGCTACCCCTCTCTAACTTGAAAACTTCTAAACGATGCCTTTCGGTGCAAAATATAGAATAGAATGGCTTTTGTGTCTAAGCATTATTGGTAATCTTTACAATATAAGAATTTGAAAAGTCTGTCAGAAGAAACTAAAGTCAAAGTTATTTTGTTTGCTTATTACAATAATTTGTTTATTTAATTTATAACCCCTATAATTTAACCCATTTTAATACCAAAAAGTATGATTTTTTCAAATCATTTTCTTTGCACTGAAATTACTTATTACATTTTCATATGAAGTTTTTTGTTAATTTTTTTTACAATTACAACTTTACATTCAACAGGAACAAGGCAGCGAAGAAACCGGCCTTAATGTAGAAAACACGCTTTGGGCAAATACTGTTGTAGCTGCTGGCACTGCCACTGGTATAGTCATCTATACTGGCTGTGAAACACGTAGCGTTATGAATAATTCACAGCCTCGTTCAAAAGTTGGTCTACTAGATATAGAAATAAATGGCTTGACAAAGGTTTGATTCTTTATTTAATATTTATTATGATTAACTGAAATATGACTTTGTTATTATTTTTATTATAGGTACTCTTCTGTGCCGTGCTCGGTCTTTCATTGGTCATGATGATGCTTAAAGGTTTCAGCGGTCCATGGTATCGCTACATGTTCCGTTTTGTATTGTTATTCTCATACATCATACCCATAAGTTTACGCGTTAATCTTGATATGGGAAAAGCCTTTTACTCTTGGCAAATTCAAAATGATCCAGAAATACAAGGCACAGTTGTCCGCTCCACTACAATACCCGAAGAATTGGGACGAATCTCATATGTATTAACTGATAAAACGGGTACATTGACGCAAAATGAAATGGTCTTCAAGAAAATACACTTGGGTATTGTTTCGCATGATAGTGATACATTTCATCATATTGGGCAAATTATACAATCATTGGCGTCTACGGTACTGCAGCGTAATCCTGTTAACAGCACCGAAGGACAACCTCTTGTAAAACCTATCTATTCTGGTAATAGGATGCGTCGACCAGAGGGTTGGCGCGAATGGGAAGCAGTCAAAGCTTTAGCGCTGTGTCACAATGTTACACCTGTTACCGATGAAGATGATGGAAAGTCAACCTCGACATCATCAACGTTTACAGCGTCAGGTACTGCGTAAAATGACTGCATATCTTAATATAAATGTATTATTAATTTTTTGTCTTTTGGGTTTATTTTATTAAAGCTGGTTCCACTTCACCTACTAAATCTGTGATTAATGTTGATGCCTCGCAAGAACATCAGTATCAAGCATCGTCACCCGATGAGATAGCTTTGGTGCAGTGGACCGAGCAAGTGGGTCTAACCCTTATTGCTCGAGACATAAACACCATGACATTGCAGCTTAAAACAGCCATGGCAGTTAAAGGTGTGTGTTGTTAACAAAAAAGTCAAGGTTTCTTTAATATTCAATTTATCTAATCAGGTGAATCTTCCCCGGAGTCTTTGCTGCATTTTCAAATATTGCAGCTTTTCCCATTCACCAGTGAAAGCAAACGTATGGGAATAATTGTAAAGGACTCGCACACAGGCGAAATTACATTTTATTTGAAAGGTGCTGATGTCGCTATGTCATCAATTGTTCAATACAATGATTGGCTCAACGAAGAATCTGGAAATATGGCTCGCGAAGGTTTGCGCACGCTGGTCGTAGCCAAAAAGGTGCTCACCGAAGATCAATACAACGATTTCGAGACTCGCTATAATGCAGCACGTTCAAGCGTTACCGATCGTGTTACCAAAGTAGCCGCGGTCATTGAGTCATTAGAACGTGAAATGGAATTACTTTGTCTAACGGGCGTTGAAGATCGCTTGCAGGAGGGTGTGCGTCCTACGCTTGAATTATTGCGTAACGCTGGTGTACGTGTTTGGATGTTAACTGGTGATAAACTAGAGACAGCTTGTTGCATTGCAAAAAGCTCTCAACTAATTGGACGTAATCAAGGACTACATGTTTTACGCTCAGTAAAGACGCGAACAGATGCCCACTTGGAGCTTAACCAATTTCGACGTCGACAAGGTCAAGCACTCGTCATATCTGGCGAGTCACTAGAAGTTTGTCTGCAATATTATCGCACAGAATTTCTAGAGTTGGCTACAGCTTCTCCAGCTGTGGTTTGCTGCCGTTGCAGTCCTACACAGAAGGCGCAAGTAGTTGAACTCATACAGAAGCACACTGGTAAGCGCACTTGTGCTATAGGGGATGGCGGTAACGATGTGAGCATGATACAGCAGGCTGATGCCGGTGTGGGCATTGAAGGTCGTGAAGGTAGACAGGCATCATTAGCCGGTGATTTCAGTATTCCACAATTCTCTCACATTGCCAAGCTCTTGCTAGTGCATGGTCGACGTTCATATAAACGTTCGGCGGCACTTTCACAATTCGTTATACATCGTGGTTTAATCATAACCACATTGCAAGCTGTTTTTTCCGCTGTCTTTTATTTGAGTTCAGTTGCTTTATATCAAGGTTTCCTGATGGTTGGCTATTCAACGCTTTATACAATGTTTCCTGTATTTTCGCTTGTACTTGATCAGGATATAACTTCAACGACAGCAGTCACATATCCTGAATTGTACAAGGATTTATCGAAGGGTCGCAGCTTAAGCTATAAAACGTTCTTTATTTGGGTGTTAATCAGCATCTATCAGGGCGGTGTGATTATGTATGGTGCGTTAATACTCTTCGAGGATGAATTCATACACATTGTTGCGATCAGTTTTTCAGCACTAATCATGACTGAATTGATTATGGTTGCGTTGACGGTACGAACGTGGCATAGGTGGGTGAAAATTCCTAATATATAACAGTACATTTCTATTTATTTGACTGATAATATATATTTGTTTGTTAGATTAATGGTGCTAGCTGAATTGTTTAGTTTGGCGCTGTATCTCATTTCCTTGGCTGTGCTGCATGAATATTTCGGTAAGTACCCGTTAAGATATAATTCATTTACCTTTCGGTGTATGGGAAGAAGTCCTGAATGGCTCAAAGTTGGGGAGTACTTAGAAAATTCATGAAGTCAAACATAATCTTAAGACCGACAAAACAGCGAATGTGTAAATAAACGTTCATTCAGTGTTACTTAATACTTGCGAACCATGTTCCTTTACAAGAGCATTGAAGAGAGGAATGCATTCTGCGCCTAATGATAGAAAGTGATATGCCAAAAATCAGAACGAACTTCTACAACATAAAAGAATGAGTCAGGGGTCAATATAGCTATATAAATTTTGTTCAGGCGCTACGCTCCTAACGGAGTTATAGAAGAATAGCAGTAGTAGTAAAGAAACATGAAATCTAAACTAAATGTTCCTAGTAGCAAAAAAAGGTTTTAGAGCTTCTTTTACAGGCGTTTTAAAGACAAGTATTAAGACAACATATTATGTTTATAAATTCTTTATAGAGACTTATTAGAGCCAGACATTTGCCCCTCTTTGATATCTCTCAAAAGACTCCGTAAAGCATCTTTCTGAGCTGTTGAAAAGACACCTTAATTTTATTTTATTATCAAATTGTTTAGTATTCAAATTGTAAAACTTTATTTATTATATTCAATTTTTTTCCTCCAGGTGTATAACAGTTAGTTATTCTTATTATCTGTTACTCTGAAAATTGTAGCCCCAGCTTGTGCACAATCAAGAAAATTTAACTCATGCGCATAAATATTTCTGAATAATATCAAATTTTATTTTTGCTTACGCTTTACAAATTTCCAAAGTCAGTTTCGAACCCATGTCCCAGCGATTCATAGTCTTGGGAGCTAACTACTAGGCTACCTATCATATATTCTACTATATGTATGCCAAAGGCGAATCATGTCTTTCTCACATTTGTTTAAATTAAGCGACAAACAATTGACATCAATGTGCCCTATCTCGTGTGTCTCTGAAAACATGAGACGTCATGATTTTCAAGTGACTTATATGGCTATAGTATTAAGACATAAAAGACATGCGGTCTCTTTATCATGATTTTATATCTTGTTCTAGCAAGATATTATAAAACCAAATTTCGCTGCAAAGGCGAAGTGTCTTATTAATTTTGATACAAAGCTATTTTAAAAACATCACTGTCTTGCAAGCTGGATTTATGTCTTCATAACTTCCCCTGATGCCACTAGGGGTGCTCGTTTTATATTTATACATATATATTTATTCAGAAATATTTATGCGCTTGAGTTAAATTTTCTTGATTGTGCACAAGCTGGGGCTACAATTTTTAGAGTAACAGATAATAAGTATAACTAACTGTTATACACCTGGAGAAAAATTAAGATCAATTTTGAAAAGTTCGTGCAAATCTATTTTAAACTTTGATGTCCCACAAAATATAGTTAATAAATACAAGAATATAATCTGTAAAGATTTAGACCTGGTAGATGAAATAAATAACTTTCCATATGCGACAATTAAAGAAGGAATTTGGATGTACAGACAAGTAATTAAGGCACCAAAGGATCGGCGGGATTACATAAAAAGGAATTTACAAATTCAACGAATACATAACAGAATCCTGTTAGCTTATTTCGAATGATCAATTTAATTCATCATTTATATTGTAACACGACTGAAGCAGACTCGCCTGCTAAGACTTTAAAATTCAATCACAATGCGATTTCACAATATGTTTTTAGGTAAAATTAAAAATACGTCACTTATTTTTGATTAATGTAAATATTTTTTTAAAAATATTACCGAACACGTTTCAAAAATTCTGTCAAAAATAACGTTTTTGCATTGAGCTCGCGCTTTGTGGATATATCAAACTGAAATTCAAGCTGAAATGTTCTTCAGTCTAAGACTTAGGTGCATCAATAAAATCTGAAAGAAGAAAGCTGATATTTTAACATAATATCCATATTTCGTTGTTTGTGTTTAAAAAAAAATACTTGCGACAATACATTAAGAAATAGCATATCTTCCATCAAAATGTCACGATGTACAGAAGAATACAATAAGAATAGACGACGTGGAAAAAGTTTGTCGTGTTTGTTCCAAAACAGTTTTAGACTGATTTATTGATCTTAGAGTCTTATGTCTCTAAAACTATTCAATAACTTTTGATTTTGAATTTATATAAATTGGTGAAAAAATTCAACATTAACCAAAAATTATCAAAATTCGTGAAATCGGACATACAGTTCTATCTCGAACTGCGAACACTCAATTATTTCAGTATACGAAATTATACTGGAGGAGAAATTAGCATGGTCAACAAAAGCCTTCTCTCCTCTCAAGTCCACGCGTCTGTACAGCAGTATAAGCTGTTTTCTATATATCGAAGGTTGGCAGAAGAAGTCTAGAGACTGCGAAAGATATTAGATAGAAGATATTAAGAATATTAGAATCAAAACTTTTGACATATCAACACACTTATCTGAGAAGCGATTCAACATAAATGGCATTACACGAAACATTGCGCGAGATTGAAAGATATTTTCAATTTAACATTTACGTGGGCGTATTTATTTTATCCGGTTGTCTTCAATCACTTACAAAGAGGATTCATTTTAGGAGGACCATCCGAGCTATAGGCGTGAAGCACCGCACCTTCTTATTAAAAAATATAAAAAAATAGCTAAATAAAAAAATCAACTATTTTGTTTCAGACTGGGAATTCATTTGGTCTTATGATTTCCTTTGGAAGGTCTCCATCATTACGTTGGTGTCATGTCTTCCTTTGTATATAATAAAATTCCTGCGTAAGAAATGTTCACCGCCGTCGTATTTGAAGCTTTCTTAAATTTGTTTAATGCATATGAATAAGTTAAATAAAACAAAAACTATTTTATATTTTATTTTGTACTAATTAAGTTATGTAACGTTATTAACTAGTTTTAAACATGTTTTTTTTATAATTTTATGCTTAAAGAATTGTTAAAAACAAAAATTCAGTATGACTAAAGAAATGATGTATGAGTAGGCAAGGAAATGCAATGTATTAATTTAAAATAAATAGAAAAAGTTTTAAAATTTTTTGTTGTTTATGTCAAGGAGCATTTGCAAAACTTTTGTTAGTTAAAGTTTCACAATAAGTATTTTTATAACAACTCTATTGATGATATTGCATTTTTTTTTTTAGTTATTTTGAGTTGTCTTCTGCGCTCAGAAACTTTATTTGTTAAATTTATTGAATAAAAACGAAACGTGATAAATTGCATAGTTTTTAATAATTTTAAATATCCCCAAACAAAATATGCTTTAAATAATTATTTTTTTTAATAAAACATGTTAATTTTTAACACAAATATCTTATGTAGTTTCAAATTAATTTTTTATTTAATTAAATTAAAACTTTTTTTTTTTAAATGTTCCAAAAAAGTTATATTTTTTTTTGTGTTGAACACTTTCCCAGCATCATCCTGTAATGGAAATAAAAAAGAGTAACTGTGTTAGAGTTGTTAGTTTGAAAACAAAGTTGGAAATGTAATGCTGTGTTTGTAGCTGTAGTCAACATTTTACCCAAGTATTGGTAAATGCAAAAAAAAAATTAACTAAAATGTAATGAATTCAATTATTCAAACAAAATATAGAAATAAAGTTTTTCTAACCAAATTTTTAACATACATAGCTAGAGATGCGATAAATATTTTAACTAAAATTAAAAAATATAAAAACGCTTACTTCACACACATATTTTTAAATCTAATTTAAATAAAAAAAAGTAAAAAATAAATGTAAAAAAAGAACAGCAGAAAACTGTATTCAAATATAAAAAACGTAGTGTTTTATATAATTTGTGTTTCATAAAAGCAACACTATTGGACATAATGTATTTAAGTAAAAAACAAATAAAAACTATTGCAATTATTTAAAAACAGACTCTCAAATGTAAATAAAGATTATAAAAAAGCCAACTATTATAAATAACAATAATAAATTTAACTAAAAACATCTGCGTTGTTTTTTTCTTCGTGCAATTTTGTCTGAATATTAATATCATAAAAAAGTTTAATATATATGGTTTTGAAATAACAACGGTGTTGCGAGTGATCTGAAATACAAATTGATTAGTTTCATTGATGTTTGTTTGAAAGTTCGAGTAACCACAGTCCCATTGATCGTTTACAATTAGCTGGAAAGCATTAGCCTTTAGATTTTTCATATGCTTCCAGTCTGTAAAGCGCTCGTTAAACACGTCATGAAGAGAATTAAAGAATATCGTCGTGCCACTCTGATTGAAGAAGCTCAAGGATTTCAGACTTTATAAAAAAAAGGCTACAAAAAAGGTCACAAAAAATTGATTTCCGCGTTTTCATTGAATGTTCCATTGGTGTTCAAATGTGAGTTATCTTTTTAAACTTTTCTTACAGGTACTAGATTACACCGTTATTTTTCAGATATGGAGTAAATATATTCGCGTTAGTTAAAATGTATCGCTACTCGAGTGAAAGATATTCGGAAGTTGGAAGAAATTTTCGTTCAGAATACGATAGAGAAAATGCTCCGCTAAACCGTGCTATTAAGCTTATCATTACTAAATTTGAAGAAACTGGTTCAGTTCAAGATCAGAGAAGCAAAACTTTGAAAATATTGCAGCTGTTAGCACAAGTGTTGCTGAAGAGCCAAGCACATCCATTCGTTCTCCATAACAGCAATTAAACCTCATACCAACAACTTTGGTCAATATTTTACTTCATGTAAAGTCTTATAAAATACAGTTAACACAAGAATTAAAGCTAACTGAACACGTATTGGACCATGGAAAAAAAAAGAAGAAAATAAGAATTTTTCAAAGAAATTATCTTCGCCATGAAGCTCATTTTATAATTAGGGGCTATGTCAACAAGCAAAATTGTCACATTTGGGCTGAAGAAAATCCTAGACTAGAAAATCCTAGGCTTTGAAAAGCCAATGGAGCCAAAAAAAACTGCTTTTTAGCGTAATTGGTCCATATTTTTCGAAAATAAAAATGGGAATGCAATTACTGTGAATTGAGCCCGATATCGCGAGATGATTAGAAACTTTTTGTGGAGTCAATTGGAAATTATTGATGTGCAGAATGTGTGGTTTCAACAGGACGTTGCAACATTCCACACAGCAACGAAACAATCGATCTCATAAGGATAAGTTTAATAATCGAATAATTTCTCGAAGAACAGATGTGAATTTGCCACCAAGGTCATGCGATTTAACACCATTGGATTTCTTCTTATGGGGTTTCGAGAAGAGTAACGTTTATGGGGATAGTCCTCAAACTGTTTAACACCTCAAAGGTAACATCGTCGAGCAAATATTACTAATGGAGCCATAACTATGCGGAAAAGTTATTCAAAATTTTGGGGAAAGATTAACTGTCTGCCGAACTAGTAGAGGAGGTCACTTGAACGACATTCTTTTTCATAATTAACCGGAACCAATTTACCTTAGTTTCCAATAAAAATAAATAAAGATTTCATACAATTTATGCCTTTTATTTACAATTTAAAAGGATATCTCAAATTTGATACTTTATTTATTGAACAAATAGGCGAGGCGAGGATTCACAGCCTTAGCTACAGGATTCAGAATCAGAGACCAAAAATCCATGTAAAACAAATGGACCGTGTGAAAATATGAGTATTATAAAGACAATGAACATCACCTCAGACTTTTGTGGAACTAACATATGTTGTTTTCGATATTTCTGAGTAGCTTCAACTTAAGTACAATGCAGCCTCAATTCAACTGCAATGATCTAGGCGGGAAAATGTGAATTTACAATTTATATGTAGCGGAATAAGTCTTTATAGCTACCATTCAGAAGACTAAACTTACAACATGTTCGAAGCTGATTAAGTAATAAAGTTGCAATATATATCTAGCAAAATGGAAAGAAATCGAAAAACGACAGAGGTATCTGCAAATGACTGTAAAATTCGATCGAATTATGTTCAATTTATGAATAATAATCAGTCCACAATATGATTCTAACTCAATGCCAGGCTACTGATGGCTTAATCAAACATTAACATATATCTTTCGTTTGGTAATGCAGAAGTAGGCATAAACGTGTAAATTCCAGCAGTAGCTGTTGTGCATGCTTCTGCCCTCTATACGTCTGCAAATAGAAGACAATTGCATAAATCTATGCGACTTTAACGTCCATCATGAGACCTGGTACTTCATATTGTGCAGCGATCGACGAGGCAAATACACGACCCAACATATTGACGGCTTCAACTTTGGCATTTTAAACATTGACTCTTCCACCAGAACCATCGTTGAGTGTTCAAAGTCATATGCATTATCACCTTACCAGTTATAACTAACACAACTTGAAATACAAAAATAGGTCCAACTCTGGTCGCCACGATGGATAAACCTTACAAATTTTAATATGCTTACTATAAGACCTATGTATATGAAGTTTAACCGAGCCAACTCGTACGAATTCCGATCAGTCACCAATCGACTGTTCAACCGACTACAGCTTCCAACAAAAGACTATACTAAATTATAGAATCTCTGAAGTCGCAATATCCGTAAATCACTGTAAGGTAGAATTTCAAAAATTTCCACCAATTATAAACGGGCGCCGCAATCATACCTAATGAATGTGTAAAATCATTTTAACTGCTGTTCCAACTTCCACAATTCTCATAATCCAAACTATTGCCATTCTAAGCAGCACTAGTAGTAGCAGCAGTAATATATTGGATAATCTCATTAATTTCACCACATCAAAAACTGAATTTACTGCTACAATGACTAAGTTATTCCACGCAACTTCACCGATTGCTTTTGTGAACTCGTTTATACCCCAAAAGTATGTTTTTGCCAGTCAAGACACTAATGTACATCAGTGTCACTAGCTTGCTATGCTGTTTTATGGCATACGTTTCAAATTGGACTGGCTCTCATGAATATGGATCAATTTGTAATCACAGACTTGCAAGGATCGCATTAATGTACGTCAGTTCTAACATAATGGCAAGATTTCGCAATTAAAAAAATCAGTCGCTATGACGCCGTGATCATCACTCATTCGAACGTTGGCCGTATAAACCAACTCTCAAACCAGAAAAACAATCGAATCAAGGAAAATTCTAATAAACCATTTATTGATTATCTTCTGTGGCCAAGATAGAGGAATTTATTTTTTCTACGTTAAGGAAACATCTCAAGTTAGCTCAAACACAAGTGACTTTCGGATGTACCGCAGCCACGGCTTTAAATAATTCATTCTCAAACTAACTACGGCTTAATCCAGTGATGTAATTTTTAGTGCAACTACACTTTCAAATAAATTGACCAAAAACTTTAAAGAAGTATAGGAACAGACCTAATGAAGTGAAGAATGTATCAATTGGAAATTTATGCACATGTAAGCAAGACAGGAAATGCTGTAGGAAGCTCTCAAGTCATTGTGGCCTGCCTTTGAACTGGTTGAAAATATTTCTGATACTGTATGTGATTTCAGAAACAGTGATTCTGGTGTTAAGTTATTCTTTCAAAAATTTTGAAACATCTGTGGCCGCAAGTGATGAACTTTGTACACGGTACTGCTTAATTACAAGGCGACTCAGAAAATACAAGTTTTAGATGATCCACATGGTATTGTCTGCCGATTATCACCATGAATCAATACATATCACAGAGATAAACAAGTATCAGCTCTTAAGTGTAATCAAAAAACAAAGATTATTTAAAAAGACACTAAAATTTCCCATAACCGAACACCCACTGTCGTAGTATTTTTGTCCAGTTATGGGAGTTGTACGCTTATGGGGGAGAAACAAAAATTTTTGCTTGAAATTTCCGTTTATTGAATTTGTTGAACAAATTTATACACGACAGACGTTTTGTATATGTTTACATGTTAAAAAAAATGCCTTAAAATGTTGGGTTTCAAAATCCGTCTCTACATTCTTGTTCTGATGAAAAACTACAAAATCATCTCTGGCAAAATGCTTCAAACGGGCAACTTGCTTCAATGCCTTCTCATGGGGTCAGCAATTTCTTCATCAGCTTCGTCTTCAGGCTCACTTATATCTGGAGTGGCGCTTAGATTTTCAAATTGCATTTTAATATTGTTGTCTGATCGATTTTCGAAAATTCTTCAAAACCAGCGAATCAGAATGAACGAAAAAGTCCAGCTCTACTCAACACTTTGGACATAAATGTGTAGTTTCGCTTTATTAGGAGAATCACCTAATTCGTTGTTTTCAAAACAAAAACGAATTAGAATTTGTAAAAAGGGAATGTAGTACAAATTAAATACAATTAATTTTGTCCGTTTAAAAGAGATATTTTGATTAAAGTGATATAAAATATATTGGAGGGCTTGACTACCGGAACTAATTTTGTATGGAAAAGTTAATGAAAAGTGAGTGTCGCCGAAATGTGAACGGTTATGGGAGCTGCCCGGTTATGGTTGCTGTGCGTAATGGGGATTTTTACTGTATGTAGTTCCATTAATTAGAAAAAATTACACCTTTAGTCAAATCCGTAGATATGGCTGCCATCACATTGCGCTTTATTAATAAAAAAAAAGTTTAATGAAACAATATTTTACGGTTTTGAAATGAATTCTTTTTTAATTTATTGTAATGCTAATTTTTAATTTATACATATATATATATATTATATGGTTTACATATATTCATCTGCATATATATATATATATCTATTTACTGCTTTAAACATACGCTATTATATACTGTTGATTTAAATTTATATATATTTTTTGAATTTATATTATTGTTATTTAAATATTTAATGCTAAAAACAACTGTATTGCAAGTTTTGCTGGTTATTTTCAGAAACTTTTTTTATTTTTTTGTGTAATTAATGTTATTAACACAAATAAACCAAGATAAATGTGGTATGTAATGTGGTATTATTGCTTTAAAAGCACTTCTTTACTTTATGCTATTTAAAAGTTTCGTACTTTTTATAATTGATGAATCACTGTAGTAATATTTTTATATTTCAATTAGTTTTTAGTTTTTAAACAAAATTTTGTTGTACGTTCAACTGTTGTGTTTTAAAATTCATTTTAACATTTTTGTATTTATACAACACTGGTTTTATTTGTTTTTTAGTTGCTAGCAACGCCTATATAATATATGTATCCAATGAAATTTTTGCCAATAATTTCGTGCTTAGGCATTTACTTGTCTTTGGTATAGCATAGTTATAAGCGCACTATGTAGTGTTACCGTACATTCGCGCTAGCATTAGAACAGTGGGCAAGTTTCATGTTATGCAAAGTCTACTGTTTTTTTTCTTCTTTTTTTTTAATTTTATAATGCTGTATAGTTTCGGTTATACATTCCTCTTTTTATATTGTTTATTAATTTACAGTGTTTTGGTTATATTAACGTTGCATTAAATTTATTGTTAAACTTAATTAATTTCGCTATAAAAATATTTAATTACTAATTTTTTTTATAATATTTTTTTTGTGTGTTTTTAACAAACGCATTATAAAATACTATTTTGATCTAAATTTTTTTTTATTGGTGAAAAAACATTTATCTTAAACTAAATTAAATGAAATAAAGAGCCCGTACCTAAGCTGTTCATGTAAAATTAAATAGTACCTCAAAACTATATATGTAGTTTTTAAAGGCTATACTTAAAATTAGATAAACCAGCATGCGCACAAGCTCCAAATGTTATAGTTTGTTTTCCATTTATTTGGTTTTTATTACATATAACAAGAAATTTTATGCTCTGTTGTTTTATCCCTATAAAGCTTTCTGTTCATTTTCATTCACATTTCATACTGTACAATATATTTTGAATAAATGTTTAGGGTTTATTTATGTGTATGTCATAAAAACTTTTTAAAAATTATACTTTTCTTTCAGAACTTTGTTCTTTTTGTTTGTTGTATATATGTAACTCTTTCCTATGTCATTAAAATTTTATTTTTTCATTTTGTTGTGATGAGGTAAATGTTTAGAATATGATTTTTTTTTGTGGTTTATATTTTTTGAAAATATTTTTATGGTACCCATTTTTGTACCTTTTTTGGTAATATATTTTCAACTTTATGATAATTTGGTTGATTTGTGGAGCGTATGATATGTGTGTATGTAGGTTTGATTCATGTGTGTATGCATATGTAAGTGAGCGTAGTAATTTTTCGTATTATATTTTATTACTTTTTTTATAAATCTTTACATTTTATTAGTGAAATCAGCTTTAATTGACAAATCAATATTTTTATTTAAAACAAAACGAGAAAAGTTTTAAAAATCTAGTAATCTAGTGGTCATATGTTATGTTTACAAATGATCAAAATTATTTCAAAAAAAACTATTCTGACAAAATAAGAAATGGAAAAATGCAATTAGGGTATTCACAGTATATTGGTATATTGTTTAGTATTCATACGTCAACGTTTTTTCTCACTACTTGCTCTTAGGTGCTACGACTTTTTATATGACTATAAACTAAACTATACATTGTTCATTTTTAGCCCTAAACGAGTTGGCTTATAAAATGTTTGTCGATCAGACGAATTGCTAGCTGACTAGGCTTAACTTTAGAGGACTGCTATACGCAAGCACGCTGAGACAATCGGCATTCGACCGTTCATCGAATAAGAATTCTATTCATAAGGACCAAAGGTCAGCGAAAATATGTGTAAAATGTATTAAAAAAAATCGAAGTAACCACAAGCACGTAATGTACCTCAATAACACCATCAGGTAGTCTAGTTGTTGTCTCATAGAGATCGTAGCTGCTTGAATGTGTAACTATAATGAAATTGTTGTTGTTTTTTATATAAAGATATTTATAATTTTCTGGCAATGAACAATACAATTGGAGAAAGGCTCCAGAGTGCTTAAAATCCATTGGTTTCTAAAAATGATCTACTCAATTAATAAAATTTTAATACAAACTTTTATGGGAGCTTATTATAGTTTTGTGGGAGCTTGTATATCAAATTTTAGTACTAGCTGGGCATATTAACAAAGCGACAAAAAGCATAAAATGCTTATAAGGGTTACAGAAAGATTTCCTAAAGAATTTTTTAGCTAAAAGTTTTCAAAAGTCAAAAAAGTAACAACCAAACTATATAAAATTGAAGCAAAATTATTATAATACAAAAGCAGTGAGTGGTATTTATTCGGAACTCACTTTTTGACACTTAACAGTGGAAGGCCAAAGCACGCGTAAACACAATGAATGCGATATGCGAGAAAAAAAAAAACAAAACGAGAAATATGATTTTTTTCTATATTTTAAAGCAAGAAATATCTTTCAAGAATATATAATTTTTACATAATTTTTCTTTTAACTTTGAATAGATAGTTAATAACAATTTGGATTTATTGCATATTCCTATAGCCAAACCTGTACATAACCTCATTGTACATGCGAAACGGTAAGTCAACGTTTACACGAGGAAACTCTTGAGAAAAAGTTTTCCTGTTTGTTGGCAAGAAGGGAAAAACGAAAGGGTGGTCGTACACGCGAAATCCCTTTCGTTCTATTCTTTAGCTGATATTATGCTTTGAATTTACGTTTGTTGTGGCGGGTTGACGCAGTAATTGCTTTGACATTTTCTCGCACAAAAAAATTCTGGTTTTCGTGTGTAAACGCAACACAAATTCACAAAAGAGAATAGTCAAGAATTTGTTGCACCGAATTTGCTCGTGTAAACGTTGACTTATGGAAGCTTGCTCTAACATGTAGGAAAAATCATGTTGTCGCGGTTTGTGTTTCCTCGAACTCGCATTGATTCTTAAAGTCGAATTCGTACAGCAAAGGTCAGTGAATGCCTTGCTGTCACACATAACCGCGTGTAAAATAAACCATTGGAAAATGTATGAATGCCTATTAAGAATACAATTTAAAGAGAATCAATTAGGCTTAACAACATTGTAGTCAAAAATATTGGAAACAAATGGTTAAAATCGGTCCAAATTCACCATTCAAAACCTATTTGTCAACGTTGCATGACCGCGTTTGTTCGCTTTGAGGCCACAACTCATGTATTCCCTCAAGTCAGTTTTGTCAAAGTATACAACTGAGAGCTTATATCAAACCATAGATTTGTATGAATAGCGCCGAATTTGCAAGGTATCCGTCAAAAGAATGGATGAAATTGGACAATTTTTAACTTTAGACGTACGTTGAAAACTTTAACAACTGTGAGCTTGTGTGAACTAAATGAAAAAAGAAGATATTGGAACTAAAATTGTTTTCATTATGTTTTTAATTTGATCATATTTCTTCATATTCATAAGCTTATGCTTTAACCAAAATAGGCGTGACTAGACTAGACTTAACGCGTAAATTTGAGTATATGATGTAAACCAATGTTTATAACCAAATTTAGACGTGTTGTTCTGTAAGAACCGAACTTCAAATCGTCACTACTCGTCATGACAGCTGCTTCGATTGGTTGGCTAACGAAAGATTTTGGTTTAAATGTCAAAATAGATGTAACGAGCGCAAACGTTCGTTCAGTTCAGATCGTTATATTGCCCTAGGCTATATACAATACATTGGATTTGTCGCTGTCAGTTGTACATTTGGAGCATTTATGCTAAAACTTTGCTAACAAACTTTTAGCTCGCTCTTATAGCCGCACTTTTTGTAGTTATAGCTAACGCTGCGTTCCCTATTACGTACTCAAACTATTGGACTAAGGTCTTAACTGAAAATATTAACTATAATTGACTAAATGGTAGCTATTATTTTAGGGCCTCAAAATTTCAGATTTTGTCAGAATAATTAATTTTGTTTGTAGTTTAGAATGCATTCAGTTAATGAAAATTAAACAAAAATAATTTTTATATCTGAAAATGAGTAAAATCTTATAGAGATATGATTTCATTATTATAAATATTTATTATCCTTCATTTTTTTTGCCAAACTTTTGCAAACTTCTAGCATTTATATTGTACTTGTTTTGATTAACGTCTATGATTTGAAATTAATTAATTTTAAACCACTGAAATTTAAAAATTCTTTTATTACTTTTTGTAGGTTTTAATGTATATCTAGTATTTGTTATGCCATTTAAAAAAAAAAGTTTTTAACTTTTTATCAGTCTATATTTAATATTTTATATAAACGAAACACACAGAAATTATTAAATTGCACATTTTGAAAATGTATATTTGCTTAGTACTTTATTTTATATAAATAACTTATTATGGATTTTTAAAACTTCTGCATTGATAAAACATAGTTGTAAAATATATGGCATGTATGTACGTTCCTTTGGTTTACCCTTTGCTAGCTCCTACTTAAAATTGCGTTCTTTTATGTATCGCTCATCAAAAATTCATTTTTGCACAGCTTTTGCTTAACCCTTTACTTTTTATAGTTTTTTTGCTTGTGTTAAAAGTTAAAATTTATATTTTAGAATGCTTTGGATTTTAAAACTTTAAAGTTTTAGTTAACAATTTCATATATATGTATGTTTGTATGTAGATGAAACGATTTGTGCTTATACTTTAGATGTGTTACATAAAAGTTACGTTTTGTGTTCCAAACAAAATGAAATAAAAGAAATAAATGTAGATAGATCTTGAGGATTATTTTATTATAATTTGCTTCTAACTTAAAACGTGGTATTTATATGCAGTTGTTCATATTTTCTATTTTATTAAAAGATTTTGTATTATTGTTTGTTTTATTTTTAAATTTTTCATTTTATTTTATAGTAAAACACATATTAAAACTTTTTACAAATAAATATATATTTTAATATCTCTCATATTTTTCTCTATGCTAAAACATCTGCTAACACATTCCTCTTGACGAGTTCAATTTTTATGTTTCACTAACATTTTGTTAACTATTTAAAACTATACACTAAATTATGCTTTCTAAATACATATTATAAGTTTTTATAATTTAATATTTTTTTTTGGTTAATAATAGTTGGCAACCAAATTAATTGTAGCATGAAATACATATATGCAAAGTAAAGATGACACATTCATATCGATATTAAGCGTCGATAATTGATATAAAAAAGAAAGGAAAGCAACAGACCCGTCCCGCCAACCTAAATACTTTGATGAGTTACAGCAACGACTTGCAAGCATTGTGCTGCTGACTACCTAAACTCTGAAAGTGGTGTAATAAGCCACTTGTTGCCACTTTATCGCGACACATGAATCTGTCCGAAAAAGTTGAAACCATGCAGTCGTATAGAGTGAGTAACATAGTACGACGTTTAAAGCTTTCAAAAGCGTGACCTGATAGTTGAAACGAACTTATTGAGTTATTTAAGAAATTGATTTCCAAAAAAGTTGCGACGCGAAGTGACTGAAGTTATACTCCATTTAAAACCAAGAAACGAAGATAGCTTTGGAGGCGGCTCATCTTAAGAACTGGATTTGTCGTTATGTAGCTTTCCGTCAAAGTCAGAAACTTAAAGTCTACACTCTTTAAAAAGATTAGTGCCAAGCTTGGTATACAATGGCACTGAACCCCTTCTGTAAATTGTTGAGTTTGAAAAGTTCGAATGCACTCTGAGCAAGCATTTAGAGAAGTTATCGGCAAAGAACAAAAAGATTAAGATGTGCGTCTGTTAATTCTACTGATGGCCCATCCATCAATTGATTATATATGATATCACCCTGGTCACGCTAGCAAAAGTGGAAGTTGATACATAGTACGTAAATTTGAACATGTGATCCAATTGGCTATTTTTATATATATGATGAAAATGTACCTTTACAAACACGAACTGTCCCATTGACTTCATAATTACGCCTCAAGTTGTATATCACAAACTTAAACTGGATGGGCTTATATTATGTAACAAGTTTGCCCGGACATCAAACATATGGAAGCAATTGACATGATTTTCTCGATCTAAAACATTTCAAAGTGGTCTAAACCGTCAGCAGATGATGTAATTGAAAATTAAATAGCGAGATTAGATCAAGCTAAATTTTATACAAAACATAACAATTTATGTAAATATCTTAAATAAAATCAAGGTAAAAGTTTGACTATTGACTGCTACGGCATTAGATAAATGCCTGGATGATTCAGTCAATACATACCTTCAGAGATGGAGTCTTCTAAAAAATATTGCGGAGAACACACAATTTTCAAAAATTTTTCAAGTGACATTTCATGGGGGTGTAGAGTCATAATTATCAAAAAGTATGAACATGTAAAAGTATGTGTTGTAAACACATGAACAGTATACAAATGCAATCATATTTTAATTTTCAAATTATTACAAAACTTTAACTATGACGATCCAAATGTTTAATATCTAATTTCGCACCCTTCTATGACACACAAGGGGTCCACGGGGAGAAAAAATAACTTAATTCAGCCTGACGTTACAGGTCTGACAACTTCGATTTAAACCAGCCTGGGACTCAAGGTAGAAATTGACTTGGTATGGCAGGCTGGCGAGCCACCTCACGTACACGCGCACGTTTTCGTGGGATGGCTTGCCAGCCAGGAAGTTTCAGTTTCTACCTTGAATCTCAAGCTGGTTCGAAGTGAAGTTGTCCATCTTGTAACACCAGGATGATCAAGCGTAACCGACAGGTTAACGTAGAAAACGCAGCATTGCGTTCTGTCAGGCTGAACGGAGCTTGATTTCAGGTTGACTCAAGTTATTTTTCTCCCCTTGTTTTGTACATATTGGGTTTTCAAGTATGGATATTTGTTCTCTAAAATATTGGGGGGGGGGGAGGGGGTGCCTTTGTATACCATTAAGCTTTCTAAGTATTTGCACGGGACAAACGTTGAGTTTTATAATTGAAAAATAAAAATATTTATAGATAATACATTAAATAATTGAAGTGTAATTATTAAGGGTATTCGAACAATGATGTATGTTTACGACACCGTGGAATTAATCACTTACTGTATTGATGCACTCATTTTAATTTCACAGTGTGGCACTATAATTTCACAAAATCTCTAAAATAACACAAAAAACGAATACTAATTTAAAGAATTTTTTTTTTAAGAAAATTTAAAATTTGTTTATTTAGTATTTAAATCTAACTATTTCTCATAGTGCCAGCGAATATATTTATAGTATTTAGAAATTCATGCGTATTTGCCAACTAAAATTTTACGATTTATACAGCTTTCTTAGAATACCCCTAACGCATTCCTTCACACAAAATATCAATATGTGCATCCAGTAAGGTAACTACTTATGTTTCATTAGGTCAATATGTTTAATAAAAATTAGGTATTTCTTTTGGTTATTTTCAATTTATCTCTTGACAAAAGTGCTGTTATTGTTAAAGTGTAGAATCTTAAAAATTGTTCAATACATTTGAATGTAATAAGTCCAATATTATTTTTTTTATTTGTTTTTTTTTTTAATATTTGAATAAAAAACTTTTTTTTTTTACAATAAAATCTTAAGACTAAATATTTAATTAACTAAGAATATTAGTGTGTTTTTTTTTCTTTTTCATTTGCAATTTTCAGTATATAATTCATATATGTCGTGTTTAATTTTTATTCGAATCGGTTTTGTCACTTTTCTTCATATGACTTTTTTTTGTTTTGTTTGTTTTGTTTATTTTGTTATATCATATAACAGAATTCATACATTCTATGTCAACTCTTTTAATACATTTTGTAAATTCTACTACTATTTGGTTTGTTGCTTATTATTTTTAAAGCGATTTGCTACATTTTTGTTAGCAAAAATTTTTTGCGCACCGTAATACTTTGGGATTTTGGTAATATGAATATATGCATGAGCAAAAAATAAGAAGTATATATTATACATACTAATAGGAGCAATTTCACTATACCCTTTTCTATATATATAACTAAATCTAAGCACTGCAAACTATATTTCGAATGTTCATAATATGCTACCTGCTAAAACTAAAAAAATTATGTGGAAATATAGTAGCTGCTAAAGTTTTGTTGAAATTTCATTGTGCAACAAAAAAAAAAAAAAAAAAAAATACAACAGCGGCAACAGCCACTGCAGGCTTTGTAATATGTTGCCAATTGACTATTTGATTAGAGTTTAAGCGTAAAAGTTTTTGAAAACTAAAAAGTATAGATTGGCAAAGAAATTTTGCTACTAAAATAGTACTTTCCTACTGCTATGTAGTAACATATTTTAAATATAAACTAAATTTTTCTAAAATTTTATCTTACTTCCAAATTATGAACTAAATTTGTGGTGTTTTCTTTTTGAGCAAGTAATTTGCATTAAATTTCTTAAGGAAATATCTTTTTTTAATAGATAAATTTAGGCAGCCATTTTTCATTATTTTGGTAAGACTTCTTTACATGTTCATGCTTATTAAAATTAATATTTGCAGCTCATTATAATTTTATTTTTTTTTCACAACTGTTGTTTAAAGTACACTGCAGTGAGACTACTTTGCTGGAAATTTAATAAAAATTAACTTTTAGTTACACGAGATATTTTTATAATCATAACTTTTTTAAAGTAAAAGTATTAATTACGTGAAGGATAGGAAGCAGCTAACATTTTTAAGTGAATGGCTCTATGACGCCAACATTTTTTTTTTGTGAACTTAGCACAGCAATCCTGAATTATAAATCTTAATAAAATTAAATTTTAAGCAGACTTAAGTTCTGCGGATGCACACACAATGGAGGCATATCATAACACAAATGGGAAATGCATAAACTATCAAAAGAATCAATAGATTTATATAACTAAATAAAAAAAATTTAATGTAATATCAGAACCTCAAGCAAGACACTCAAAGTCGAAATATCAGCTCTCGAGAACAGAGAAAGTATCAGCTTTTGCTAACTGCAGTATATGGCATGAGAAAGAAGTAGAGCTCCATAACAGCACTAGTGTTGTTAGTGCTAGCGGCGCATATATGCGACTAATTAGTTGGCCAACTTTGAAAAGGGTAATATGAGAAGTGCAGAGTTGCAACTCAATAGTTGGTCAACTTTAAAATCTTTAATGGAACTTGCTGATGCTAATTTTTATCAATAAAACCAAATCAAAACCACAGTTCAAAAATATTAAGAAAAGTTTTTGGATCATAGAAATGGGTGGATCGAAAAAAAAATGTGGTCCGTAAAAGTTGTGAATCGTAAGACATAGCGGATTTTAAAACACCATATGGAATGTAGAGAAATTGCAAGTTGTGGAAAAAAAAATTAGATCAAACACAATAAATATGGAAACTTACTCTATTTCACAGCAAAACAGTCTCAGCTTCTGTCGACACAATGTCAAGTTCCAAAATTAAAATTAAAGAAATACTTTACTTACAGCCTTTTCCAGCTCCCCACTTTGCCCTCCCCTCCCTTCCCCCCTCCCTCTCTTATTCATGCGCCCGCTGTCGTGCCGCCTGACATTGTGGACAGTGTTTTTGCAAAAATTTCAATGACAGATGAAACGTATAACGGTGCCTGGTGCATCGCCTTTACATTTTATATTCCACAATTTTGTTCGGATTCAAGAATTGTTCACGCTGGCTGGCATCCAAATGGGCGACAGTACGACTCAGCGAGGACATTTTACCCTTGTTATTATTATCCTGATAGATGCCGCCAGCGCTGATAACACCCACATTCACACCTGCCACAACAGGTTGCTGTGCATAGCCCGAATATTGTGGCTGATATTGTGGTGATGTATGCGAAGGTAATGGTGGTGGTGGTGCTGCCATAGCGTTCGACAAAGATCCAATGAGTCCAGCGCCACCGCCACCGCCACTGCTGCTGCCACCCGCTCCAGTTGTATGCTGTTGTTGTTGCTGCTGGTGCTGCTGTTGTTGTTGATACTGGTAATGATGTTGCTTTTGATGTTGTTTATGCTGCTGTGAATATGGTTGTTCGGCATGTATTATTGGATACTGTTGTTGATGTGAATAATCAGTATGTCCACCCAAACGCGAGCTAGAATCTTCATTTAGTCCTTCACCCATATCACCATCACGATTATGTTTACCGCGTATGCAAAGTTTTGTAAAGAGCCAAACACGTGCACGATACATGAGATAACAGCAGAAATGCACAACAAAGACGAAAACGATTGCGCAAGCTGTAACAATAATTGCTTTGCCCGGTTTTGTCCAGTCCAACATGGGGTAAATGGCGGTTTGATTTTTTCTAAAGATAATAAGGTTTAAAGAAATGAATTATTAGTTAATACTTTTCAGCTACAACATGCAATGCAAAGTTTACAAAAAGTTTAAAGAAAGTTACTGGCCATAGATTGTACGAGTAATGAAAAATTGTTCAAAGGAAAAAAGCAGATTTCGCCCAGTGAGGATTGCCTAAAAATTTTTTTGGCATTAAATAATATATCAGACCTAGGACATATAGTTATGTATGAAATGCAACATTGGACAATATCTTCTGTAGGACTCAATCATTTTAAAGAAATTTTTGAAGGCATTTCTGCACAATCCGGGCTGGAACTCGGCCACAGAACAACGAATATTAGCTAGAATTAAAGTGTTATTTGCGTAAGCGCGCTCTTTAATGAAACCCTTTACGAAAAGAGTATGATCGCATGATCTTGAAGGAAGATTGGCATCACTAAATTTCGAAAGTATGTACGTTCCTTGGGAACTTTTTGCACAATAAAGTCAAAATCAATCGTTTTTTGCTATGTATAGTACTCAGTATTCAGATCGAAATCTGCAATTGCAGTCCCAAAAAAGTTGGCCATAGAGTTCAGCATTGACGGTAACTGTCGCTGCGGGCAAGTGATATCACCAGACCATAATGCATAACAGGCAGGTCCTTTTTGAGAGCCCCATATGTATATTGGAGCTTTGTTTATTCACGTGTTCAGCGAGCGAGCATTGAGCTTTATCGCTGGAGTAAATTTTGTTTGAAAAATCATTGAATGTCTTCTATTCGGCGTATTTTCAGAGCTTTCTTTATGTGCTGAAAGACGTCCGCAAATATTAAATAAATATCGTTGTTCTCATACTAAACAAATGCCATATGTAATGAAATTCAAGCTTGACATATAACATGGCTAAGAACTTCATACGAAGAGGATTAAAAATGGATTTTGAAGAGAAAGTAACCTACGATAATGTGGTCAAGAATGACCGAAAAAATGTTTTTGCAGCTTTTGACATATTTGACTTCATGTATCTCAAAAACCATTGCCAACAGAGTAATACTAATACATGCTTTTCAACTTTTAATTAAGAAAGTTCGGCTATTTTAATCAAGGTCCCAAAATGTATAAGGGAAAATTGCCAAAAAAAGCACATCTTCTAATACTTTTACAACAGGTTTTTTTTTTGTAGTTTTTCACTACTTGTTCGTCCCGGCTTCGCTCGACTGGTAAAAATATGGTAGGATTTTATAACATTAACAGATCTCTGTTTTATTGGAGTTGTTAATTGTTAATGATTTTTTGTGTGACTAAGCGTTTCGAAAACGAGTTAAGTATCATTTGATTCTGTTTGTATAGGACGTAATATGCCTACTGATTTAATCCTGCCCACATTTTATCTTAAAGATTTTTATAACATTGAACATTCCTGCATCATGGGAAGTACCACACTCCTTTTTGTCTTGCGATTCATTTGTGGCAAGAAATTTTTCTTATCATATTCTTTTGATTTCAATGTGGATATCAGATATTTCTTTGTATAGAAAGAATTGTTTTCTAAGCGTTTCTCAGGTTTTGAGTATACATGAGTTGCAGGGTTACTTGTCCAGGTGTTCCCGTATAGTTCCTAGTAGCATTTGCCAGTACAGCATTTCAAAGCTTTTTGTTAAGCTCTACTATGCAATCCCGCTTACTTATTTCTGAATCTTTGTTTATTTATTTAAGTATATATCATAATATACCATTTTAAAGTAACTGATAACTACTTGTCTAATTCCACACACTTTTTATTCAATTATTGTTTTAATTTCAAATGTTCACGTATGGAGCTTCACTAAAATAGTTTACCTATATTAGTGTTAGTGGTAGGACACCAATCTAACCAATATACTACACATCGTATTTCAAATTTTTTGCTTGTAGTTGATGTGCCATATTAATTTATCCAATTCCGTCCACTTTTTGTGTAATAGTTATTTGTTTCACTAGGAATTTTTGAATTGAGTTCGAATAATCGAGTTATTTGCTTTTATGTTAAGTGCCACGCCTACTTATTCAATGTCATCCATTTTTTGCTCAATACCTGTTTATGTCACCAAACTTTTCCGTAACGGCTTTGGTAACATTTACTTGAATATCACACTTAGTGGTGATACATTTCTATGGTACGTGCCACGCCCAATAGCTTAATCCTAACAATGTATAGCATTTGCCTCTCCATCAACAACTGTGAACAAATTTTTTTAAACTTATAAACAAACAAATGAACTGTCTATCTGTGATTATACATATTATATGCTCGTATGAATAATTTTACTTTGATTTCATTATAATTTTTGGATAATTTTTAAGTATTCTTAGGCAAAAAAAAAAAACGCTTTTATTAGGGTTTTGAAATTTTTTTTTACGATTTTTCCTTCTGTTGAAATTTTCTAAAGCGACTTTTCTATTGATTTTTTGGGCGATTTTATTTACACCTATTAAGACAAAACCTATGTCGAATAATTGAATATTGTGCCCTGTATCGCCCAGCAACAAAATTCAATACAAACTTGTCAAGTAAATTTTGTTTTCATGATACTCGAATGTTATTACTCTTACGTTGTGCGTAGTATTGACATTTAATTAAAAAGTCAGTTGTTATGTTTTGTATTTAACTACATATTTACTCACCTATCAGTTCCGCCTGCCAAAAAATAGATACCAGTAAATATGGCATAACCTAAACCAATGCCAGTGGTAAAATATGCATGACTCAATTTAATAGGATGTCCAACGATGGCCAAATCGATTAACATTGTCACAGAATTAAAGACATGCACCATAATGTTCAGTGTATCAATTTTGTGAATTTCTAGAGAGTGAAAGAGAGAGAAAGCATGAAAGACAATCAAAATGTTTGACAGTTTTCAAAATCAAATGACAATTTCTGAGTATTGGCATTTATTGGTAAAGCACATCAATTGTAACAATGATAGAACATATAAGGGTGGATTATTTGGAAAGTACAAGTTTCATTATGGTAGTATAGAAAACATTGAAAGAGGTCGAAAAGATTTTCAAATGCGTCAGCTTCGATGGTATGCAACAATTCAGTGCAATGTTTGTTTTGTTAGTTGTCAATTAAAAAAATATTAGCTTCTCAGTTGTTTAAATCATAAAACTTTTTAATAAACTTTAGTTCGTCTCTAAAATAATGTTTTTATTTAAATTGTTTATTTTGTGATTATATTTTTTTATTATTCAACTTTAAAATTCTTAAAAAATACTTTAAGCTTAAAAAAAATAATTAATATACATGGCGCTTCATAGCATCGCAACTAAGTTATTCTGTCCTGAGACAAGGATAAATACTGAAATCTTAAAAACTATATATATTTGCACATTCTTTAGTGTTATTTTCTTGATTAATTTTGGCTTTCAAATATTTTTTACTTTCCACATAAAAGTTCTTCGATATAAAAAAAAATGTAATAGTAGATCCACCCTAATGTTACAAATGTGCATACATGCAATTGTTCTCCTACATACCTGGATCATGCACCACCAGCCAATAGCACATCGTTATAATAAAAGAGTAGACAGTAGCACATGTGTACAGTACCCAATAGAGGTGATGTAACTTTGACTTTTTAGCCTGAAGGACAATTTCAAAGTCTTCACGCTCCACCATCATACCTTGTGTCACTATCCAGGCGGCAAGCCATGCTTGAATGGTACAAAACAGTAAGCCCCAATGTGTCAGATAGATCCACCATTTAGCATAGTGATTTTCAAAATGTTCATCTGTACGTCCGATGTCCAGCAGTGAGCACACAAGCGCCGCCAAGCAAGTGATGGCGGTTATCCAGCGATAAAATAGGTAGACTATGCGAACCTGTGTGTTGCGCTGCCACTGGGGGTGGGGAAAAACATAGTTAGATACACTCTGGCTATAAAAGCTTAAGAACAAAACTTATCGAATATTAAGTGAAGTTTTACAGATGCAAATGGATATGAGTTTACTTAATATAAAAGATAAACTTAACGAAAATTAGTTTTGACAGAAGCCAACATAAACTTATGTCAAATTGAACGAAATGTAAAAACTTTAAGGAAAGTATAATTAACGAAAAAATTATTAAAGTTTCTATCATAAAGAAAGTTGAGAAAGAAATGTCGAAACTTAACGAAAGTCAAAATAAAGCTCAGCACAATTCAAAAGAGGAACAAATCGGATTCAGCGAAAATCAAAGAAAATTTTCTTTAACCAAACAAATGAGGATGTCAGTTATGTCAAATTTAACGACATATTTAACGAAAATTCGAATAACCTTAATTTTTTTAACTAAAGCCAATTTAACGAAACGTAAACATTCGACCAAAATCGAGCAAGAGTTTAAATAAATATCAGAAAAACAAATTAGAAAAAAAGCTGAACAAAAAACGATTAAGTAGAAATAGTTAAACTTAACAAAAACTTAGCCAATTAAAAATCAAACTATATTGTTTTTAACGAAAGCTCAGCTTAACAAAAGGCCTAAGCTACACATAAATCGATGGACGACTTTTTATTTCTGAGAATCCAACACGATGATGTTATTTGCCGTGAAAAGATTTTCTTTATCATCGCCGTTCAGATTCGGAATAAAACTGTAGGTCTCCGTCATTCTGATAAAATGATATGGACACACGTAATGGTAGTAAGAAATATTATAATTTTAATAAACTTGAAGAAAATTAAACTTAATTTCTTTCGTTAAATAAAAAAAAAATGGAAGTCAATATTTAACGCATGTCAAAATTAACTTCAGCTAAGCTCAACGAGAGTTAATGTAATCAAAGTAAACAAAAAAAATTAACAAAATTATTAGAGGTTAAAACTTAACGAACGTATCAACGAAAGCTAAAATTATGTGATTTCAATATCAATTTTCGAAAAAGATGTTAGAAAAATCCAAATTTACGCACAAAATACTATTTTCCTTTAATAATATTCAGGTTTAACGAAAAGTGAAAACTTAACGAAGATCAATATTCGTAAAATAAATAATTTTTATAAAGAGTTAGTCCTATTATAGCTAAAAAATTTTTTTAACGAAATTCAAACTTAACTAAAAGTTAAAACTGAACGAATATCAACAAATATTTAATCTAACTACATATGTATATGTAAGCAAACTCAACGAAAAGTAATTTCAGCCGAAGGTGAACCTAACCAAAAATCTTAGTGAACTTAGCGAAAGATAATCGTTCATTTATTAAACGAAAGTAAAATTAAACAAAAATCCAAAAATTAACGAAAAGCAAGTTTCCTTCTAAGCCAACGAGAGGCAGTTTCAAAAATTGCCGAACTTAACGAAAAATTATTTTATCGAAAATCAAATTTCTTTTGTCGAAAAAAAACTCAACGAAATATTAAAAGTTAACATGTTTTCACTCCATTCATTTGGAATTTTTCACTTACCTGACACAAATAGAAATTGTGTCGGTGCACATGTTCGGGCGTAAATTCCGGAAAGCAACTGTTCCACAACTTGCTGACCATCATTCTTTTGTTACCCACGCACGTTGTATCGTCCGTAATGTTGTTAAATTCCTCACAACTGTCGTCGTGTTGTGGCAGTTGCGTCCTATGTGGTGATGACGATGACGCCGTTTGTTGCTGGTGATGCTGCTGCTGCAGTTGTGGTTGTTGCTGCTGCTGCGGCTGTTGCTGCTGCTGATGCTGGTGATGATGTTGGGGCGGCGTTTTGTCTGTTTTATATGTAACCTGCTTTGAAGAAAAAAATGCGACGTCACTGTCGCCCGATATTGCTTTCGGCACTGGTG
Source organism: Meiosimyza decipiens (assembly GCA_963680825.1). NCBI lineage: Eukaryota > Metazoa > Arthropoda > Insecta > Diptera > Lauxaniidae > Meiosimyza > Meiosimyza decipiens. The sequence continues at coordinate 16,652,451 of OY804260.1, read as the reverse complement.
TACACGCTGGTGAACGCGGTGTTGGCTGTGGATATGCGCTAACAGCAGTTGGCACAGGACTTGCGCAGCGTACGTCAACAAATCCAATATGCGGATGCCTGATATTGCCACCGATGTTAATGGTGCTGTTCTCACGGCGTGGCGTGGCGTAAATATAGTCGCCAGAGTGCAGACTGGGCGGACCAGCAGCAGTGGCGTATGAAAATTCTGCTATTGACGCTGGATCGGGCGGCAGCGAAGTTAAATAATGGTCACCGCTGTTAAGCGACAACAGCGTTGTATTGGGTGGACTTGGTGCACTCGGTGGAACAAGTGGTGGCAAAATGTTGCTCGTAGCGCCTGCGGATGAGGTGGCCAATAGCGGGCCTGTGTGTGCAGCTGCAGGCGAAATACGTCCAAAATTGATAACCGTACCTGCACCGTAGGGTACACCGTTAACGTAATTCGGCTGATAGAAGCGATAATTTCGACCAATGGGTGTTAGGCCGCCGTTGCCACTACTGCCAATGACGCTGTTGTTAATGATGCTGTGATGCGGCGGCGAGCGTTCGTAGTAGGCGGCGGCAATGGGTGTGGTGCGTGATGCAATGCTGGGGCCACTAAATGCCTCTGGGCAAACGAAAAGCTGGGCGTAATCCAATGTGCTGATGATGATGACGCCGGTGTCGACCTAGGGTGTTGTACCAAAGTTGTTGTGTCTATTTGGTAGAACGAGCTATAGGCGAAACTGAAATGAAAAGAAACCAAGTTTTTTGTTTTCAATTCAAATACAAACTAAAGTAAATATAATGATTAAAAAAATATCTTATGCAATTTTCGAGAATCTTTACATATAATGGGAACTGCTTAATTTCAACTTAACGAAAGTTTTTGACCCTTCAAATGGATTTCTCCTATCAAAAGTTTTTGACTCTTCAAATGGATTTCTCAAAGTCATTCTTATTGAGTTATGCTTTTGCTCCATTCCCTTAACTAGTTGCTTGAGACTTAAGCAGAGCATTGCCTAGAAGTATTCGTCTAGGTCCTATCAGTGCCTTATACGTGCAGTGATGTTCAACAGTCTTCTTTGCTTTCACATTCCTACAGATGTGACAGTGTTCATTAGTGTCATTTTCGCAAATTTCTAACGAGATCTATTTATAAGGCATTTCGAATTTTGTATATTGTTAACGGTTACACTGAGTTGAATTGAGACAGATGTTGACTCCGTCAAGGCCGATGTAGAAATTTTTTTTCGGAAACGGACCCCAAATGGTTCCTGCCTGATTCAAAGCCGTTTCTGGTAATGTCGCAAGTATATTTCCAACCTTTTTGTGTCAGTTGAAGACGTGTATAGTAGAACTCTTAAATTTTTGCATGTGAAGATGGCCATTAATTGCATATATATTAAAAAAATTACAAGCTCATACACAGTGCGACAATTTTCAAACCAGACTTTATATTTCCCGTGTGGAAGCCTGAGCGTGTTTTTCCGATTTTAAATATTGTTGAAGGGGCGTTACTTTATTTTTTTTTTACTTGACCACCCGCCATATTTTCCTGATTTAGTGCCGTGTGATTTTTTTCTATTCCCGAAACTGAAATTGGTGTTCCAATGGTGGGAGCAAGTTTTGTTTTAGAAAGAAACACTCGTTTTTAGTTTGAATGATCAATGGCATTTTGATTAATTTTACTCTGATTTTTATAAAATTCTTACGTGTTAAATCAGCAATTAAGTTAACCATAGAAAATAGTTTACTTAAATAATTGCCCACTCAGCAGAGGCTAGGCAAGCAGTAATAAATAATTAATTTTCAATGGTTGTCTGCTTTGCAAAATAGTGTCTTAGAAAAACACTGTGCAACCAAATACTTCTACTATTGTACCATACAATACACTATTAAACAAAATATTATAAGGGTGTACAAATATGAAACCGGTAAGGACATCTAGCGGTCGATAGCCGTATATGTATGAGCTTCCGAACCGCACCAAATGTCTTAATTGTTCATTCTGTCATCTGTCAACAATATTCAGTTCACAATTTGTCAAGTTTCATACAACAACGCATTTTTCCCGCTCGTAAAGATGTCGAATTTTGTGCCTGAAAACTCTCATTTGCGGGAAGCATTGATTTTCTGTTTCCATTTGAAGAAAAACGCTTCTGAATCGCATCGAATGCTTGTTGAAGCTTACGGCGAGCATGCTCTTGGTCGTACACAGTGGAATGAGTGGTTCAATAAATTTAAAAGTGGTGATTTTGATGTGATAAATGAGGAGCGCGGCCGGCCACCGAAAAAGTTTGAAGACACCGAATTGCAAACATTATTGGACGAAGATGATGGTCAAACGCAACAACAGCTCGCTGAACAACTTAATGTGACACAACAAACCGTTTCCTTGCGTTTGAAGGCCATGGGAAAGATTTTAAAGGTCGGTAGATGGGTGCCACATGAACTGACCGACAGGCAGCAAGAAAACCGAAAAACCACTTGTGAATTGCTGCTCGCCAGGCAAAACAGAAAAGGTTTTCTCCATCGAATCATCACTGGCGATGAAAAATGGATTTATTTCAACAATCCCAAACGAAAAAAATCATATTTGAGCCCCGGCCAACGACCCAAATCAACGCCAAGACCAAATCGCTTCGGCCGAAAGACAATGCTGTGTATTTTCTGGGATCAGCGTGGTGTTATTTGGTATGAGCTACTAAAACCAGGTGAAACAGTTACTGGTGCATGTTACCATCAACAATTGATCGCTTTGAACCGTGCTATACGTCAGAAGAGACCCGAATTTCAACTTCGCCATGACAAAATTGTATTCCAAGATGACAACGCATCGCCACATCGAGCAGCGGTCAATAAAAACTTGGTAGAATCGTACAACTGGGAGCCCCTGCCCCACCCGCCGCTCTCACCGGACCTGGCGCCATCCGATTACTATTTATTTTCATCGATGGGACACGCACTCAACGATTGGCACTTCAATTCTTACGAGGAAGTGCAAAAATGGCTCGATGAATGGATTGCCTCAAAAAACGAAGAATTTTTTTGGCGAGGAATCCATAAATTGCCTGAAAGATGGGAAAGATGTGTAGCTATCGAGGGGAATTACTTTGAAGATTAAATTTGGAATTATTTTCGCAAAATGAACGTGTTTTTTTGAATAAAAAATTACCGGTTTCATATTTGTACACCAGTAGCTGTGTTTAATCTATTTGGTTTTATTGAATCATCAACATTTTGGCGCCTCAGACGGAGAAACAGTTAAGCCCAGGCTACCTCGAAGTTGGGTCTTTTTCATATGCAGTGAGTACTACTGCGAACATTCTCCAACCGTTAGTAGTAGAAATATGTCCTTCTGCAGAGTTGGGCCTGTTAATGCAGTGACCTCTGGACGTCTTTGTTGACGTGTCGAAAACTGAGGGTGCAAAAATTTTGTCATTGCTTCGCGTCTAGATTCCCCCAACTCTGCTCGGGGTTGGTGCAGAGGTAATCTAACAATATATCGTCCAGTATTATCTCTTGCATGGGTGAGTGTAAAATGTTTCTCGCACTCCTTTTTTTCAACCGTCTGTAAGTTTGTTGTTAGCACATCTTTTAACTCACATCACACGGAAGCAGTTGACGATATTATTTGAGGCGATGTCTTGGAGTTTTGGAGAAGTTGAAATGTCAGTAATTATATTTGATAGTGCATTCCTTGATGTTGTGTCCTTTTTTGAGGCAGTTGACACATAATTGGTGAGTTTGAAAATGGTTTTGTCTCTCTATGTATTTATTAATCCATGTTGGGAAACTGAGTGCATTTGGAAAGGAAGTGGCTTTCGCTGAAAATTGTGCATATTTCTCCAGAAATTGCAGTCACATAAATTGTTGCTCGTGTTGTAACCTTGGCCTGAGTTTCTCTTATTTCGTGAATATTATCCAGACCCCAAAATTTGGTTTCGATGAAGTCGAGGAATTCATTTAGACCTGAGATGGGACCGGTGGATGTTCCTCGCTGCTGTTCGTAGGCTCGACTGGCCCCTAAGACTAGTTTTAGTTATTGAAACTGTATTACTAGTGGATCCCAGGACATGACATCAACACCCAAGTTCTGTATATCGTGGAGGATCTAATTGCTAATGTGCATCATGCACTTGAAGTCAGTTGCATTGTCTGACCTTACCGGCCTCAGGTTTAGTATTCTTCCTGTATGATTGTTGATGGGTGCTGAGGGATTTCTAAGCCTCTTCAGTAGGAGGTCAATTAAGGTTTCATAATTCGCCGATGTTGAGGAAAGGAAATTTAGTTGACGTGCCGCTGTCCGACGTAGGTTTTTCAAATGTTGCATTTTATTGACGTTCCTAAGATGTTTATTTTGGTGGACTAAGCGATAAAATAATTCCCAAAATGTAGTCCACTTCTTCATACTTTTCACTAAAGATATGAATTTTCAACAACAGGAAGCTTGACTGATGTAGTCGTATTTGCCATTGCTACGTTCGTTCAGCAGTTCTTGAGATATAATGAAGGCATCATCTCTTCCAACCTTTGGAAGTTATTGTTAGACTTATTTGTTTAAGCATTTCTCTCCCACTGCGACAAGCAACCTAAATGATCATATCGAGATACTTGGTGGCACAGAAAATGTTTCAATGAAAAGCTGTCAAGGCATTGCCAATTAAATATATAGTTAGAAAAAGGAATGTAAGACTACAACTACTATCTTTGACTACAGTTCAACTATTCAATTCAAAATATTCAATTTAGTATAAAAAGTGCTTTTAAAAATCATAAAATTAATGTTGCTTCAGTGATAAAAAATAAATTTAAAAAATATTTTTGGCAAGCTTTTTGAAAGCATTTTCATGCATATCCTTAAAATTTATTTTCAAAACTCTTGAGAGTAATTTATGCACTTTATCAGAGTTCTTAAATCACGCCATAATAATAAATTTCCAACACTCAATGTCACTGCAATTGCAAATTTGTGCCAATTCTCAAGCTGTAAAATATTTACGTGTCAATTTATTGGCAACTGACTTTGACATGCAGCACCTTTTATGCGTTTGCAGAATGCAACAGTACATACCTATCTATATGCGACATAGACTATAAATTATTTTACAACAGTGTGGTAACAAAAAAAAATGCAATTTCTGAGTTTTTATGTTTTTTTTTTGTAGTAATATAAAATAAACGGTGCAGTTAAAATGTATTAATTGGCATTTATACACAACATACCAAGGATAAATGTAGAAATCGCTTTTTTTTTCAAAAAGAAAAAATATCAACGATTATGAGAAATTTAGTAGTTTGAAGGATTTTATTGTCCTTTTTATTTAAAATGCTGCAAAAAACTGTGTCGAAACATTTTGCTCACGTTTTCGAGATATTGAAGAATAAATTTTTTTTTAGGTTGTAGAAAGAAATTGTGCCATTTAGTTGATTAATTGAATAAACCATTTTTGAAAGTTATACAGGGTAAGCCATTTTAAACTGCTCAATGGAAACTTCCGACGTAAAAAGTCCATTGTTCAGCGTTTAATATGGATGAAATTTTGTATTCAAACTAATTTTAGGTTCCTGATCTAAAATATATAATTAGATTTCAATTTGGTTTAATATTTTTTGAAAGTATCGTTCTCAAAGTTAGGAAATACGTTTACTTCAAATAGCGACTGCAATGTCCTTAGATTGGGTTAGGTTAAAATGGTCGCTTGCATACATCAGGTTTGACTCGGAGGCAGTTTGCCCGTTCTGATACCATACATATATATTCTCTCCTTTTCCTTAAATTATCTTATTGTTTGTTGGTGAACCATCGAGAAGCATTGGTGAAGTTGAGGAAGCTGCTGAGTTCCAATTTGGCTAATTCCTCAAGACCAATAAAGAACCACAAACAAAATATTTGGTTCGTTTCTTCATTGTTCCCGGGCATTCGCAGAGTAGGTGTTTAACTGTCTCATCCTGTTATTCATCTCTACAACTCCTGTAGAAATTTCTGAAAGGGGCACCATATTTGGCGACCATAGGGCCAGTAACACAGTGCCCCGTGAGTACTCCTACAACAGCTCTTAGCTCTCCTCTGCTGAATCTTAAGACATTTAGTGTCCTTCATAGATTTAGTTCAGGCCACATGTTTCAAGAAATTCTGCATCCACTTTCTGTTCGTTTGTTTCTTGGTTATACCCTCTATCCAATAGTGTAGTATCTTAAGGTCTACTTGATTCTCCGGTTCTACTGATCCTATTTTGGCACATTCGTCAGTTTTCTCATTTTCAGAAATACCCGTGCACCCTGCAGAGTTCTGTAATGTGCTGTCGGATTGAACGTAGTGACTCCCTGCAGTGCTTTACACACCTAGACTTCACAATTTTGGCGTTCAGTGCTTTGATCGCTGCCTGACTGTCCACACATATTATTATGAAAGATGGATTAAGCTCCCTGTTCCATATAACCTGTGCGGCTTGGTCCATAGCATAGATTTCAGCTTGAAAAACGCTGCAGTAATTGGGTAGTATGAAAGACATATTAGTCTGATGCCCATATTATCCGAGTAAACAGTCACTCCTGTGGCGTATTCCATCTTGGATCCATCCGTAAAGTTGGTTAGGTTACTTCCTAGTAGACTGGCGCCAGAGTTTCACTTTTTTCTTGATGGAAAGTTGAGGGGAAGTGAGTTTAATTATTTATTTTGAAAGAAAGAAGCTATTGAATGTTTGTTTAAAACTACTTGGTTTTGGTTTATTCTAAAGTAAAATTTTGGCATGAATTTAAGCATTACAATGGCAGTTTTGAATATCCTACAGAATGATTACTTGCCAAATATATATTTTTATTGAGTTTGTTTTCATAAAAAAGTAAATGAGAAATTTCATTTCGCGTCATCATTAACTCTGAATTCGAACAAAATAACAGCTCAAACATTTTACGTCGAGCTCTTTGATTTTCTTCAAATTTCCGTATAAACCATCATTTTGATTACTTATACATAGCTTTGTGAATTTTTTCGCCGAACATAAATAAGTTCCGCGAATCATCGCATAATTGATTTCGTATGAACTGAAATAAAAATCATGAAAAACTACTGTCGATTTTAATAACATTTTTCAGATGAAAAATTAAGCCAAGCGAAAGTTTTCGCCCAAAAAAAAAACCTTTTTTTTTTACGCAAGTCATTTCATATTCATATAGGACATTCGAAACTTTACATGGAAAAAAGTTTTCTCATGGAAATGACGCTATGATATATAATAAATTTGGATACAGTTGAGAACTTTGATGCAACAGGAATTTACTAAAAATTCATTATAATAAGACAACAATTTATAAAAAATGAAACATATTTTCAAGCAACTGTGTTCACTGGGAATATTTAAATTTACAAAGGAAAATTGACATTTGTGATCATTTTGTTTCAAAGTAATAAATCGTGTGTTGGCCTTCAAAGTGCTAAGTGACAATAAGACGGAAAATTCTGGCAATGGCTTTTTAAAAATCAGGTAATGTGCTTTAATTTATTAATATTTTTTAACAATAACGCTGGTATACAAAGGTTGAGCTAGTGGAGTGTGTTTAGGTGTTTTCGATTGAGAAAATAGAGGTTGAAATACCCAAAAAAAGCATTATTGAGCATTTTGGGACAACCATGAGCGCTAAACACAGAGCCCTAGATCATCCCAAAATATCTCAAATTGTTTCTTCTAACTTCCCTCTTTAACCCAAATAAACCAAAAATTAATCGCATCTGACTTTGTAAGCCCTGTATGCCTTTACGCACATCGTTTCCTCTTTCAGTCTTTGTGGAGTTCCTAGTCGGAAACTGAATCGAAATCACGGTAGGCGTGTCTTTAACCGATTCCACCCATTTTCAATTCCGCGAGCTATGTTCTTTACAAATCCTTATGCAATTATATTGCTTGATGCTTCCGTAATAGCGATTTCAACAGACAGATAGATAGACACAAATGGCTACATAAACTCGGTTGGTAACGCTGATCAAGAATGTATATAATTTTCTACACTTACCACGTTCCCGCATATGCGTTACAAACGTAATGACAAAGTGAATATACTCTGACTGTACTCTTAGGGTGCATTAAAATCAGTAAAAAAGTATGATTTGATGTCTTTTGCAGAGGAAAGCTCTTCGTTCAGGAGAACACTTAGAAAATATCGTGGGTAAGGGCGTAATAAGTCAAAGAATTTATTTCTGCGGGAACGTGCATTAAATGTAGGTTTCAAAGATTCTCTTTTTTTTGCTTTCTGGTGTGATATCGTGTCTTACTTCCTGCCACCAAATTTCAACTTTGGACTATTTCTTTCAAGTACTGCCCTAAAAACATTTTTATTGCAGTTGACTGACAGATCTATTGTTCACTGAACAAAATTTGCAGCCTTAAGTACTTTTTTGTTTTCTGTCAATAAACTTAAGAATTATTTAAATACAATTTGAGTTTTATGTAATCCTGAATGTTTTCAAATTATATGCATTATTACAGTTATGGCTAAAAGCTGTAGACTTTAGGTTTAATGCAATCATTATAAAATTAAATTGTCATCGTTCAGTTTTACAAAACATTTCAACTATGTATATGAAATATAGAAAAATAACTGAAAACATAAGCTCAAAGTTGCAAAGATGCTTTATTATCGAAGTCTTAAGGCTTAGATCAAAATAATCACAACGTATGAGTTACTTTGAATTTGAATTCAGGCACATAAATGTTACTCACACGTCATGTTTAGCTCATTAAACTTGGTAAGACCGTTAAAAAATCAATCAAGTCAGTACAATTTCAACGAAATAAATTTGGAAGTTTTTTTATTTTTTTAGCCATTACTGTTACACAGTTTCCGCATTTTACTGCAAAAATTTTCTTCATTTTGTTATAAAACTTTTGAAAATTGTTTTGTCAGGTGCCAGAACAACAACAAAACCAAATAACTTAAGTTTGTTTTTTGCACTAACAACAACTATAATGTGTTTACGTTCAAGATATGCAGCATATGTCCTTCGTTAGCTGTTAGAGACAGCTGCTTTAATTGTTGTTGTTTCTATTCCATTGTAGGATGCATCCACTTGAGTGAAGTGCTTGTAGCAAGAAAAGTAAAAGAATTCATATGCAAGACAGCATTTGAATTTTTTTTTTTTTCAGGAAAAGGTAAAATAATAATGCATTTAACAGGCTGTCAAGCAGCCAAGACAAAACATTTTATATGCGAGTTTTTCTAGAATTTTACAAATGAAAAAGTAATATACATAAGGCTTTCAATTTACTTTATATATTTTACGAAAAATGCAGTTACAGTACATTGCTTTATAAAAAAAAAAAATAAAATCAATTTCATACATCATGTTTTATGGAGGGAAAAAACATGAAAACGTGCTTTTATTAAAACAGCCTTCAAGCAAATTAAAATATAACTATTAAATCTGCATTATTTAACTTTAATGTAAAAGAACTAAGTTTCGATGTAGTTTCCAAAAAAAAAAAATTCTTCAAACAATAATTGAAGATCAACATGACGTATGAGTAACACTTAATTACTTGCATTCATGTTCATGACTAAGTAGACACATAAGTTTTTTGATACGCAGAAAAGCACAGTTGTGTAGTGTATTACAATTAAATTTTATTCATAGAAAATTTGTCAATTTGAAATTCACTTGAAAGTATAGTTTCTTAAAACAGCCATCAAACAATTTTATGTGTTACAATTAAAGGCTAATTATTAAGTAAAATGACTTGCAAATAAAAGCACTAAGCTACATCGAAGCTGTATTATTGAAAAGTCATATAATTATTGTGCAATTCGAAACTTCAAGCAAGTAAATGTTACACATACGTCACAAATAGCCAATGGAATTAAATAAAAGCGTGTGAGCGAAATGTGATCCCGCCAAAACTACGCGTTAGGACCTTTACAAGGTCCAACTAATGTTTGAATAGTAAATTTCAGAAACTACTGCAATTTAAAATAAAATGTAAATCTTTTACAAACGTAGTACATTTTATAGGTTTCAGTTATAGGGGAAGGTGAGGCCAAGCGATATACAGGGCGAAGCAGTACAAAAGTTATATTTATCCTTGCATTACCACAGCATCTAATGTATTTATAAAGAATTTGTGTTTGAGTAGTGCTCTTGTAACTGGCAGGTTATAGCGACATTTCGACCTTCCGTTTACGAGAACCACGAGGTTCATCAAAATGAGTGCGGCCGATGTAAAATTTCGACTTAAGTAAATTCATTTCATACGAATCATTTAAATAAAAAGCAAAGCATCACTTCGTAGTTTATGTAAGTGGCATTCTTTTCTGTTGATAATGGTATGTTTATGTTGATATTTTTTTGTTTCGCGAGTCTGTATGTTTGCATAGGTCATGGGGTCGGAGTGGTAGGGGCAAAGCGGTATTGTTTGTCACTTGGTCCCGTCATTTTATCCAGTTTTCAGGAGTTTCGACAAACAGAAAAGTTCTGCTACTTTTGGATGGCCATGATGACACACAAACAAAAGTGATTTTTTTTTTCTTAGAAAATTTTCAAAACAAATGTATAACTATCATTTTTTATGTATTGCACTTCGTATACCGCTTTACCCCACCCGCGGGACAAAGCGGTATCGCTTTGCATTGCAATAATAATCACCATCTCTTGAGAAAAAATTCAGCCCAATAACCTTAATAGATTCAATATAAATCGAACTAGTAACTTACGTGTTTAATTGTGCGAAAAAACATTTTTTTTTAGTGAAAACTTGATTTACCTATTAGTTATATCACTTTGCCCCGCCTTCTCCTACTTAGTTTGCTATTACTAAACATAATCTTAAAAAATATATTTTGAAAATAAAAGTTAACATGTTTTGTCTATCTAGCACGATTTAGACTATCGATTTCTTTGCAATTTTTAATATATAAAAATAAAATAGTTTCCAAACGACTTATATGTTTTTTAAAACTGCTGGTTACCCCAGGGTCTATAACTGGGGTATACTTAGCCTTTGCTAGATAGAAGCTTCGCACAAATGAAAAAGAGATTGAGTTTTGGTTCAAGTTTTCTGTTTTTTTTTTTGGCTGACAAAGCTAAGCTAAACTTGTAGGCAAATAAAGTATCAAGTAAATTACTAAGACTAATTGATTATAAAGTCATTTCTGTTCTTAACCTACGACTGATAAGACCTTATTGAGAACCTTAGATTTTATCTCCTTAGGAAAAGTTGCAGGGAAAAACTTCTTTTGGCAGAGTATTTTGTTTTTTAAATGGAATGGAGCATTTTCAAGACTTTTTGCATAAGGAGCCCATTGGTTATTTAAAAACTATTCGTCAATGCTTATGACAGCGTACAAAATAAAAAGCGAGAAAAAGGACAAAAACAAAAACGTTGTCTTGTCATTAGTAAGCATAAACGCCAAAGTTTTTTGGTTGCTGTAATGAGATCGACACAGAAATTATCATCCTTTTGTCATTAAATTGTAAAGTTAAAGATACCCAAGGGATATATTTTTTAATCATGATAATTCATAACAACTTTTATCAAGGCTTTTTTTATTATAAACTGTGTATTTATATAAAAATTGAAAACAAATTATTCATAACAACAGTTTTTCTGAAAAACTTTTATTATTTTCCCCACTGTTGTGTAGATAAATGAAAATAACTCATACGTTACCTAATAAACAAAGGATACAGTAGACAAAAGCTTTTGCATATATTTAATGCAATACATACATCGTACAATATGCTAAATTAGTGTATATACTAAAATTTCGATTTCACTTGTTTATTCAACTTGTGTGGCTTAAGGGCAAAATGGAAAAAAGAGAAACAAATTGGTTCTCAAAAAAGGCAAGGCTTAGAACTTTCTCTAAAACAATTCAAACTCGCCATAATTGGAAATCACCTGTAATAATATTGTAGCATGAAATTTAATTACATAAAAAGTTTACTCTACTTAAAATCACAATTTTCAATAATTAAACCGCTAACACCAATAGCACAATATCATACTACCGTCGTCAATGCCACTGTCACGGCCTTGATCTACTCGCTTATGACCACGAAACAAATGTGGTTGTTCCCTTCTAAAATATTGCCATGTATTCGTATAACAATAATAAAATCTCAACAATTATATTATAAACTGACAAGAACAAATGATTTGACATTTCTAAAACATTATCATCAGTGGCAGGCGACAAGCAGTAACAGCATCGCTCGTAGTTCTGGTGGCAACAAAGTACGAAATATTTGCAATTTCCTGTGCGCAAATTTCATAATAAAATTTCTGTTGCTTTTTGTCTATAGAATCGCAATCCTATTGACTGACTTGACATTCAGATGTTTCTTACGAAAACTTCTTTTCCACAACATTCTCTCTCAACATCCGTTAACATCTTCCGTTTTGCGTTTTGTATTGACTTTAAAACAAAAGACGCAAAGACGTAAGACATAACTTCTTACGTCAGTTGTTGCGTCTTCACTTATTGGGGATGACACGAAAATCTACGACGATCTGTCGCAGTAGTATGCGTATGAATTGTGTGAGCTGTTTTTTTGCCAAACACTTTGCGATGCCATGCGTGGGTATCATATTGTACAACATGACGTATGAGCAACATTATTTATTTATTTAATAACATAAAATCTTTTTGGGTTTTTTAATGTTTCTTCCATTGTGCTATCTTAAATATCATTTACGATGAGAATTTATACACAATTTTCCTTAATTTTTGTTCCACTATAATGAATAATTTTACTCTGTTGTTTTTACCAGCGGTTGTATGAGAATTAGTTCGATTCTACACGTAACATAATTTGAGAAAATTTACGCAGCGTATAACTGATATTTTTTTATTTAAATTTTAAATATGTTTTGATTTTAAACATGTACTTTCATGACCTACTTTATTGTTATTCAGAAAATCTAAATTCAGACAATCATTAAATACATAGATATTGTACATTTCAAATAATGCAGACAATTAAATTTCAGATTTTTTAAATTCGGATGATTTAAAATGCTGTGTTTTCAAATTCAAATGAAAAATGCAGATGAAATTCAGACATAAAATATTTCGCGCGAAAATTTAAATATTAATTTCAGCTGCATTTTCAACTGCATTTTTCGTCTGAATTCTAAAAAAAAAAAGTATGGAATATGAATTTCTTGCGAAATAATTTCAAACGAACTAAATTTTTGTACTTTTTTTATTTTTCAATAACAAAAAAAAATACAAAAACAAGGAAATTCAATGTGTGAATTTTTCAACATGTTAATTATTTGAACTTTGAAATATCTTAGTTAGGAATTTTCTAAATACTGAAAGAATCTTAATTTTTAGAAGCTTGATTTCTGAGTTCTTCACTAACTGCAAATTGAACCACATGAATATAGGCGTCGGAGTTTTGTGCACCACTCGCTTCAATATAGTTTATTTAAGGTCCTTATGTCACACATGAAGGATAATGCTTTTTAATATTTTTTTTTCGAAAATTTTATTCTTTATTGCTTTTAGTCCGTTTCGCGTATAGTATACTTATGATATTAGCAATAATTTCCTGAAGTCTTCTTCCTCAATTTTAGTACTTTGTATTACTCTGCTAATCTCCTATAATTTACACTGCTTATTTATAAAATTTTGAAAGAGTTTTGATGAGCTATAGTACTTAAGATTAGGTGGAGTAGCTCATTACATACATTGGAAGCTGACATAAACACGCCATATCAAAACGAATGCAAAAAGCCTTTGGCATTAGGCTGAAATGCTGACAAGGTATGGAACTAAACATCAATACAGGAAAAACCAGAAAAACGCTGACTATGAAAAGTATGTTAGAGAATCGTACTCTAACCGGTCAAAGAATATGAAAAGTGGAAATTAAGGAAAATGCTGAAAGATTTCATACCCAAGCGATGCTGCACACAAAATCTTCCATGCAACCTTAGATGAGAGACTTTACGAAAGGCTTACTAGTTTGATATATAAATGGGTAGTATCTAGAAGATGGCAACACACTGGGAGAAGTGCTTGGGGCTTGATTTCAAAACACATATCTCATGGGCAAGTTCCCGAGTACGTTCTAAACAGGTTTTTGAGGTATATAACAGAGAATGTCTGAGTTGAAAGACGAGAGGCCTACACATTGATATAATTAAAAAAGAGACTATCAGACGTCTCTGAAAGCCATGAAATCAATCACAGCTGTTTATTGATGGGTCAGCGGCTGTCTAGAAAATATAACAACTAACTGCTGTGGATTCTAGGATAAAAAATGCTATAATACCTAGCCAAAACCTAGGAATACTTGGCATAGAGAAAAAGTAAAATGCAATAAAAAAATTTAACTGATAGGATATGAAAGAACTGATATTTTTCTCTCAGGTCTTTAATTGAAATTTTTCATGTGTCGAACGGTATATTAAAATTACCAATAGCTGCTAAAAATTAGACCTATTTTTAACGATACTTTCGCTGTTTAACGAGTCGTATGAGTAATTTTTTTTTCATTTCCATATTTTATATCTTTACCTTACCATGTATGGATTCTTCAATTGTTAATTTTGCTGTTGATGTCCTGAACTTTAAAAGACTTTGGGAAAATTTTGTGATGATATGTCTGTATATATGTTTTTCTATACTTCTGCAGTTCTTAGCACTTCTATGACATACATTTTTGGTGCGATGCTACTTTTGGGGATATCAAATTATTATATTAGTTAACCTCTTCACTTGCTACACTTTACATAAGTTTCATTAGTAACTGCTTAATAATACGCCGTAAATCAGAGATGCGAAAAATGTATAAATTTTTTTATTGACTAATTATTTTTTATTTCTACGTGTGATTTCAAAAATTCGTTGTCGCTTAGGGTAATATCTTGCAATAACTCTTCTTTATTTACCAATAATCTGTTAATTTGTCACATTTCATCTATGGCTGCTAAGAATTGTTGCCATTTTTAAACCTGAACGTTTAAGCAACATATATAAAAAAGAAAACTTTCTTCTGATGATTACAATCATTGATGTATACATATTACATTTTACTGCCTAGCAGTATATGACAGTATGATTAACATGCTCTTGTTACTTAAATAGCTTATAAATTCTTAAGGCAAATGGAATCTCAAATGTTGATATCATGTTTTCGATGTTATTTCAAAACCAAAAATTTTGATCAATTTCTTTTTCTAACGATTTTATATTATGGCCACAATTGATGTCTAAACTTAACCATCATCAGTTAGAAAAATCCGGCTCTTATTCCATGTCACGTGTTGTTCACATAAAGTTTAATGAATCGTAAGTAGGTTTTAGCAAAATTCGCAACCATCTCTAATCGCTATCTACGTTTTATTGTTATTGCAGTTGTAGTTGTTGTTTTTGTTTTTACTACTGTATGTATATACTCATTTGTTACAACAATACAATGTTGTTCATGGAATTAACTAAAGTTTAATTTGCTTGGAATTTCCTTAGAGTAACGCGTTGCTTATAACATCAACATAATTTATTTAAGTCAATTGTTATTTAGGCGTCCTCGGCGCATTTGATGTTGTTCGTTTGGTTGGCTGATGGTTTGGTTGTTTGGCGCAATGGGCAATAAAATGTAATTTCCTAAAATATACAGAGATTTTTTTTCTTCGCTCTTTTAAATCCTGTAAAAATGTTTTCATTTGTTGAAAAGTGAAAAGTACAAACAGTTTAATTGCATTTTTAATGTAGGTTACACGTGGTGTATGAATGGTGTTAAATTGTAAATATTTGTTAGCAATTTAAAATTAAAGGTTTTTTTTTTAGAGTGATTCACATGTGTATGTAATTTTTCAGAAAATTTAATTGTTTTTTTTTATACAACGAACTTTGCATGAAAAATTCATGCAGAATCGCATTGAATCGTTACGTGTTTTTTTAATTAATAAATGAAAATTTTTCCTTTTTCAACTTAATTCCAATGGACTTCATGATATATACATACAGAGGTAGAAAGTAACAGAAATAAACAAAAGCATATGAACGTGTGATGCTTCTGTTAGGGTTGCCCATATTGATAGAAACGAAAATTGAATGATTCGGAATTGTACGACCCTAAGGTTTTTGTTTCAACAGGCTGCATTTTTTTTCTTTTCTTAAAAATGGCAAAAAACCAAAGCTGAGAACTTGAAGCATTTTCAAAATTTCATTAATAAGCGATAGCTTTAAGTTTGGCTGAAGAACTGCACAATAGAATTAGTTGCTTAGCTACAATAGTCGATGAATTATAATAAAATTTTTAAGCTCCTTCAAAACTTTAATCGCCAATTAGAAGGTTTTCTAATGACGTATCAATGAAAATTTTTGATCCATAAGCTAAATTGCTTATATTTAATAATTTTAATTGTTAATTGATAATTCAATTGAAAATCTAAATTGAGGGTAGTCTAAAAATACACAACAAATATCTTAGATCTTTAAATCCATTCAAAACAGAGTAAATCGTTTACAAAATGTTATGTTGCTGTATAACATAGAGGAGAGCTTAGGTCGCATCAACAATTTGCTGAAACACTCTAATGCTGTTTTTTTTGCTTTGACTTTGTTTTTTTATTGTGAATAACAAGCTATTTTCCTATGAATTGTGAAATTGTGACATTGTGAAACTGACCAGGCAATAGCATATATCGAAATTCATAGCTAAACATTTTTGGAAAGCTAAAACAACTAACAATGATGTATTCATGATGAAATTCTACGTTAACATGAAATGAATATCGGGTATGTTTGAATTTGGATTATGATGATTGCTTGAGATAACGAAGTTAAATGAAACCAAAGCTTTTTCAGATTTTTTTCACACAAAATTTTTTTTCTTGCATACATGTTTTGCTTATTATGCTTTATGTTCCAACAAAGTGCTAAATTTATTTACTTTGAGTGATTGAAATTTATGTTTAAATAAATGTCATGTGTCCAAATAAAATGTTGCCTAAAATTCAATTGGAAGTTACTCATACGTCATGTGTTGCAAACATTTTCAAGCAAATTTAGACAAGATATCAGAAATTTATATTTCAGAAAAATCAACCAAAAATAAAATTGAATAAAAACTGTATTATGTTTTGCATAAAATAATACAAAAAATAATATTTTCTTACAATAAGTGATACTTTGTTAGTGTATGGTATGTGCATTTTGTGGCATTCTTTTCAATAATGGCTTTATCCATAAGAATATCTATAAAAATTTTTTTATCTTCTATTAAAAATCATCATTATTTATAATGTGGCTACATGTGTGTTTCTGTGTATGTTTTTTCATAGCTAGAGGTTGCACAAACACATTTAAATGCACATAAAAATGCACTTTGATTCATGCAGAAAATTTTGCAGCTTAAATAAAAACAAAAATTTGAAGCTCATGCATAATTTTGGAAAATTTGTATGTTTTTATTGTAGAGTGAACCTTATTTATGAAGACTTGAGATAAATTCAAAAGATTGCTACATATGTGCGTTCGTTTTGGAAATTTTGTTTAAATTGATTTCTAGATTACTCATACGACATGTGGTGTTGATGTTTCGCTGAATTCTTAGTCTAAATTTATGTTTTTTAACGCACAGGCATGATAACGTCACATATTGAAGACCTCAACAAATGTTTTTCAAATTATTTCTTAAATAATTTTGTAAAATTTACAGCTAAATTACACTTTATTGTGAATGGCTGAAACTTTTGCCAGCTATGCCAACTTGTTTTTATGTAAATATGTAAATATACCACTATGTTTACGCGCATTATATGTATGTACATAGACTATGAAAAACAATTTTACTAAAATATTTGCTTTTAGTATTTTAATAATTTACATTTACTAATGCAAATATTTTCTAATCACTGTTCTATGAAATTACAGAGCAATATACTTTCTTAGTCCTGATATGAACAGCTAGTACGGAAATCATAGCTGTAGCTCTCAAAAATGGGTGGTGTTCAGAATGCAGTTGATATTCTTTTTAACCTAGTTTACAAATTACTTTACTTTTTTCACCACAATTGTAGCATTTCCTAAAATTACCAAATTTTTTATAAAAAAATACAACTCACAAGAACCAACGCTTTGGTATCAATGTGCTTGAGATTTTATTTTATTAAATGCTGCTAACCTTGTTGTATGAGTAATATGTTAATGACTTATGTTAATGTAGATAAATTTAATTTCTATGCAGCCAAAATTCAAATTGTACATTATGGTAAAGCAACAAAACTTAAAAAATGTTGTCTTAACAGCTGACGCTCAACTACTATCGGATTTGAGTTATTTAAGTTTATAGATATATTTCTTACGAATCATATATTTTGATAAATGTCCAACTTTTTTGATAGTTTTAAGTAGTATTTGCTACTAACTATTTATCTTTTATAACAATTTTCAATATATTCCGGAATTAAAATATATTTTCGGCTTAAATTGATCTTTTCAATATCGATTTAATAGTTCTTTTAAACAACTTTTAAAGAGGTACAAATTGATGCTTATCACTTTTTTTCAATGACGCGTTAGCACTTTTCTATTTATATCGTGTTTTTCAGCACGATGTTTCGACTTTTATCGTAATTTTGATACTCTTCGATACACCCCAAATTTTTGATAGTTTTCGGTACTATTCGACTCTGCTAAGTTTTTATCGAATGTTTTGATGCTTTTCGATGATAATCCTTACATTTTCGGTACATCACAGTATTCTCTTTTTGATTCTATCGATAGTTGCCCGAACTAATCGACACTCTTCAACATTTTCTATACTTCTAGATGCTTTTCGATATATTAAGACTTGATGCTATATCGACTCTTTCTTTAGATGAAAATAACTAATTTTCGACTTTGATTGTGTTATTGATACCTTGCGATACTCTTCGAGTTTCTTGTTACTTATTAGTACTGTTCGATGCCACTTAGTTTTTATCGACAGTTTTGATACTTTTTAGTATAATCGATGCTTTTGACTATTATAGAACTATTTTTTCTACAGTTTGCAGTACCTATATATCGCGATACTATTCGATGCTTTTCGATACTACTTGTTAAATTTCAACACTTAGACTTCGTCGATACCTATCGATGTATTAATGATTTGTTCAATATACTTTAAATGTTTTTTTTAGTTTTTGGTACTAATTAGTACTCTGCGAACTTAGCAATACTATTTGATACTTTAAAGACTTTATTCGTTCGTCGATACTATACGCAACTTTTCGCTACTTTTTGGCTTCTATTGACTTTTTGTTAGACTTAGGTTTTTATCTTTCCTTTAACAGAATAGGGACAGCGAATTAGTTTTGAGGGATCAAAATTTGTGCCAGATCAACAAACCATGAAGTTAAAATACTCATTCGATTTTTTTTTCATTGCGGATATGTGTACTCCATAAAAATCACAAATGTTCACATGTTTATGCATGAATGCATAAATGTTAATGTGTGTATGTATATATAGTTGAACGCATTTACATATTGCCAACATTTACCCACAGAAAAATATACACACAATACACTGCACTGCTCTGTTGTGTGTGTTTATGTATTTGTAAGCGGAAATCAATGGCTTCTGTTCATACACGCCAATTTTGATAAAATGGAATAACTGCAAACACAACAACACATACATATGCAATTTTCTTTGTGTTTACGATTACGTACATATGCCGCAGTTTAATAATCTACACAATTATTTTACATTTAATCTGATAAACTAGATAGTTCATTAATGAGTTCTTATTAATGTGCTGCTCATTTATCAATTATGTTTAATAGGAAATTTATATTATTTTGCCATTAAGAACATTACATATGATAACAGTAAGTTAAATTATTATTAAAATTATGAGCAAAAATAAGCATATGTTCAAGTGCATCACTAAGCATTTACTTAATTGAAAAGCTTTCTGACCTTTGATGATGGGAATTGCATGTTGCACAGACATGATGGTCGTTCAATGTGAAAATTTAATCGTATTCAAATTTAATTAACGTGTTGTACTGATTTCCAAAGAAATAATATTGAAAATCAGCTTTGAAAATTTGCTAGTTTTTGATTATTCTCCAATATTACAATATTGAATATCGTTTTTAATGAGGTATCAATGCTTCCATACTTCGTTCGATGCAAATGCTCAGCAGATATTTTGTTTCTCTTTTATTTTTAGTCAGCCATTTCGTACAAAATAACAAAAGCAGATGCTTCCAAAAAGCGATAATAAGGCACAATTTTTGAGTGATGAATATTTTGCAGTTTGAAGGTATAGCTTATTAAAAGCAAGTAGGTAGAAAACGAACAAATTTTTCTTTAAGCTCTAATTCAGGTTGTAGCTTTCTTCATTCCCTTGAAAAATTGGCAGCAAATATGTTAATGTCAATGAGAATAATGCTGAGAAAGTCGAATAATGTTGATAAAGTCGGAAAATTTTTAAAAATGTTGGTAAAGTCAAAAAATTTTGAAAAACTCAAAAAAATGTTAATGAAGTCGAAAATTTTGGTAAAGGCAAAAATAATTGAACGAGCAAAAAAAGTTGACAATAAAGTCGAAAAATGTTGAGAAATGCGAAAAATTTGAATGATGTTGATAAAATCGAGACAAGTGGAAAACTCGGAAAATATTGATGAAATCGAATGAAGTTCGAAAAATTTAAAAATGTTTATAAGCACGCCAAATGTTGAAGAAATTGAAGAGTGTTGGTAATGTCGAAAAATGTTGATAAAGTTTGAAAAAATTTTGAAGTTGCCAAAAAAAAAGTAATTTTCAACTTTTTTGACTGTTACTATACTGACTGTCAAGAGTTATCCTAGGTTTAATTTTTTATTTTTTACAATTTTAACCTCAGCCAAGCTGTGCATTAGTTCTTTGTAGGGCGAGTTATTAAGAGAGTTGACAGGAATATGCCAAAACTGCTATGTTCATAATGTAACTGATGTAACATAAGCCCTTATTTATTTAAGTGAGATATTTTTGAATTTTTCTAAAAAAATATCTTGTGATTATTTTGAGCCGCATACGCTAATATGTTTGCTACATATTTTTATTGCTTTGTAATTTTCCGTTGAATTGGGAAATTGAAAATGTCTCAATAGCAGTTGTATCACTTTTTCCTGGAATAATAAATGCCAATTTCTACGCATTTGAATATGAAAGTGTTGTTTTTGAAAAAGAGGTTTTTAACATACATTTTTTCTGCGTACGTTAGATATAAAATCATTGTACTATCGTTTCACCTGCTTTCAATTTCAATTTAAAATATTTTTTTAACAAAGACAGTATATTTACATACAAATGTCCAAGCGTAATAAATATATTAAAAAGTCCCTTTGAATTTCTATATATTTTTTATCGAAAGAGTCCTTACGCGTTGTGTACAAATTTGCATAATTACAGATTACAGATACAACATTCAAAATTTCTGTTTAAAAAAAAATAAACTTTCTAGGAAATTTTTAATAGTTTTTCAACCATCTATGCTGCAACGTTTTTTAATACACACACACATACATGCCTGCAACCATAACACTAACGAAACCTATGAATTCTTAACAACTTCACTGGAAAACATGAGAGCATAGCAAAGCAAAAAGAAAATGAAAGAAAACAACACTTTACATTGCATGAATGTTGCAGTAGCTCGCTACACATGCAAATTTATTGTAGGTGTATGAATACAAAAAAAAAAAATTTGCCATAGTGTAAACGAGCCCTATAGCATAGAAACTGCTTCCTGGTTGAAAACGCAGAGTTCATTAGCTTGGCAGATGTTGAAGCCAATTAAAAAAACACGATGCAAATAATGAAATTTAATAACAGCAACTTTGTGTATAGTTAAATATTAGAAAAACTTTCTTGCAATTATTTGTAATTTCTTAGTACTATAGCAGGTGATTAGGCATTTTTATACAAAAAAGAAATCCGTCTTATGGCAAATATATTGTGTATAATATATAATATATTTTAACAGCAAAGACATAAAACATTTTATCTCTCAAAGACTTTTTGTTTGGTTAAAGCACTTCATATTATCTCACATGTTGTGATATAAAAGTTTTCAATATACTGAGAAAATAAAATCTAAAAAATAAATACTAAAAATGCAAATACAAAACATATGAAGCGTTTTACGAAAAGTTCATGGAAATCGAGCCAATTGTTTCGAAAGATGTGTTAAATAAGGAAATAAACATCGCAGAAACTTAAAACAAAATTAATTATGACTTATAACAACATGTTGTACAATCGCAAAGCGATATTTATTGCCAAGACATGCTGTCTAACATGTTTGTTTAATGAAACTACCCTATATACGATTTCAATTTCAAAATACTGTAACCTCATAATAGAAATTATTGCAGCAATTTTAATTTTTAATAACTTAACCAGAACTAACCGAAATGAACCCAAATGTCTTTGCTATTAAAAAGCAAACAATTTATATACTTATTTCGAACTGTGGTGCTTACGGTCTTCATCTCTGAACAAGTTCTAATACTTATGATGATTCACAAGTTTAAAATTATGACTAATGATATCGTCTTTTCAATAGGAAAGTTGATAAAGCGTGATTCCTTAACCGTTTGGTTTTGAAAAATTCAACAAATAGTAGCAAATTTGCAATAGTGAATGAAATATTTTTTTGAAACGATACACCAATTCCTTCCATTTACTTTTTAAAGATTATTTCATTTAAATCTTGCCCGCGCCTACGCCTGAGAAGGTTCATTCGTTAGCTGCAATTTTGGCATACTTTTTGCAGCATTTCAGCCGATATTACACCAATAGCAGCTGTAATGTTGTATTCCATGGCTGCAATTGTGACTGGCTTGTCCGTATATACGAGATATTTCACGTAGCCCCACAAAAAATGGCCAATGGGCTGCTCCAAAACGTGAGATTAATTGCTCAACAAATTCGCCTCTCAATAGGTCCATGATATCGCATGCCTGTGGCATGTGTCAACGTCTTGTTAAAACCACATGTAAATCAAGTCCAACTCTTCCATTTTGAGCAAAAAAAAGTCGCTAATTATTGCACGGTACCTTGCTTCATTCACTATAACGTTGCAATTTTTAATATTTTTGTAAAAGTACGGTCCAGCGATGCCACAAACCGCACCAAACAGTGCATTTATCAAGGTGCAATGCCAGCTCTTGAGCTGCCTCTGACTGCTCTTCAGATCAAATTTGCTAATTCTGTTGGTTAACCAAAAATGAGCTTCGTCGCTAAAGAAAATTTTTCAGTAAAAAGTTTGATCATTATCCAACTCACAGAGCACGAATTTTGATAGTAAAATTCAATGATTTACAATCGCTGTTCGCTTGTTGGTCTATTTGTGGTAAAATTGCAAACCTTACAGAGCATTTTTGACGTTAGCACATATTACGAATTATGCGTGAAGTGTTAAAAAATTAACGCTGAAAAAACAAATAGCAAAAAATCACCCGTTATATTTATTTAAGTGCTATAAGTCCTGACAAGATAAACATTTTTTTCTTTTATGAACAAAAACTTAAAAGAGATAAAAAATTATTTCACACTTTTTTTAGTGTCAAAAACGCTAAAAGTAAAAAGAAAAACAATATGGCATTGCCTGCCTGACTTTATTAAAACTTATGTATGTACTCTTTTTTTTTCAACTAAAGTTTTTACATATTTTTTATGCATCCACTCATAAAAAATTTTACTATCAATATTTTATATATACATATAACAAATAAATATAAATTGCTTTATTTTCAATTGGATTACATACGAGTAGTTTCCTTGAAATAAGAAATCTGAGAATTTCAGAGAATTATTTAAAGTATTAAATTCATTACAATGGCGTGCGAAAACATTGGCTTATTGCATAAACCGAATTCTGTAAATTTGAGTTGGATTAAAAATTCGAAAACTTACTCTGGGGTTGAAATTTTGGGTAAGAATATCTTTACAAAATTAAAGACATACGAGGGCCATTTGAAAACTTAGTGAATTTTTTAATTTTCCGCGTAGTAACTTTAAATGCAACAACTTATTCTATCAACTGCCATCTGTCAATGGACTACGGTCAAAATTTCAACTCGCTGCGACGCTTAGTTTGTGTTTGGCAATCATTGACAGCAGACGATCTTGTGGACTTTTGCGAAAATGGAAAAAAGTGATTTTCGTGTGCTCATCAAGCATTATTTATCCCAAAAGTACTAAACTCGTAATCAATGATCACGATCAGAATATTCTAATCGCTTGGTGTTACATAAACAAATGCATGGCAATGGCTAAAATGTGAAACTTTGAACATTTTCAAACTAATATATAAATGCATACGCAGGGTGGACCAGGCAAGATTTTTCCATGAGAATAGTGAGTAAAAATTTATTCACTTTTGCTTGAGTTCTCAACAGATCTATGCAAAAAGGACTACATATTCTTACTAATCGACTTAAGAGTCACTGATGAGTCCGCCTAGTAACTGATGAAACTATGTAGTCCAATTTTTCTTTTTAATTTATCTTTCTTCAGTGCAATTCTGTTAGTGTTGACACACATTGCAATGAACAGCAAGCTCTATAAAATAAAAAAATTATTGCATTGAAATGATTTTGATTTCTTTATTGAATATTGCTCCTCCCACCACCCCTCGTTTGTCCAAATTTAATTTATGACATCCCAGGTCTTGAATATTTGCTGGATTATTTGCATTGATTTTACTTTTGAAATAACCACAACGATAGAATCCCAAGCGTCTCAAATTGTTCGATCTTGTTGGCCAATTGGCAGCGCTGTTACGCGAGATAATATGTAACAATTCTTATTCTATGAAGTTATTATTGGATTGGTTGTGTAACATGTCGTTCACATTCATACAACGAAATTTGGATCGTAAAAAGTTAGTTACCATACGGTACGATTGCGCTCACCATGCCATTACCGGCATCATTTTCAAAAAAAAAAAACAAAGGTCCATTAAATTTTCCAATCCAAAAACCACTTCCTTTGAGGATTTATCGGTTTCTCGACAATATCGCTCATCGGCTCCTATGCAATAGTTTTGCTTTGCGCTGAGATGAAAATGAGCCTCGTCACTGAAAATGATTTCTTTCGAGAAAGCGTCATCAAGTTGTGGTTGCGCGTGCTTCTAGTAAGCGAATGTATGTCGCGTCAAATGATCTCAAGGCTTCAATTCACGAGTTTTCAAATTCAACATAATGTGCACTGAAAAACGATTTGTTTGAAATATTTATTTTAGTCAAACATACTGTGTTTGGATCAAATAGTGGTAACTGTTGGTTATCAGCATTTTATGTTTGACTCAATTAAATACTTAATTTGTTAATATCAAATGTAATTTCTTATATCAACAAGTTGATGTCCTTTCCACTGAACGGTCTGTACAAACACGCGCTGATGTTGCCACTGATCTAATTCTTTGGAATTTGTGCAAAAGTCCTTAAGACTCTGTGCGGAAAAAGTTTTTTTGCAGAGCAGTGTACATTTTGATGACGAATAGTTTTGGGTCGAATCGGGATACTTTGAAAAATAAAAGCACTGTGAAATGGGATGATACTAATTATTGGTTGCAAAGGTGTTCCCTAAGTGTAAAAACTTCTAAGCTTTTTATGTCTAACAATAAGAAAGGAAGTGTGTACGATCAATCCTTGATCCGAAATATCGTTTTCAATGAACTTACGTATACATCGTTTTCAAATAGTATTCTCTAATAAAACGCCACTATCGAACAGTGCTCATACTAGTTATGAACCGAATCTGTTTTCGTCAAAAAATAGGCACTTCAGAGCTGAAACACTTACACCTAAATTCAGATTTGGAAACACTTTTTATAAGCACTTTCCGGCATGCTATTCCCTTCTATCACCGAGTTATTTTTTATAATCTTTATGCACTGCACACATTCCTCACGAAGCCCAAAGTAAATTTTCCTTACAAACTTTGCGGTTTGTCCTTTCTTGATTGTTTTTCATTTCCATATTTGTTTACTTCATGTAAATTTAAGATTTTGTTAAATTTTAAATCCTTTTTTTTTGGGATATATTTGGATATTTTGTATGTTTTAGATTTGACATCACTAATAATTCAGCCTTCAACTAAATATTTTTGCATATGTAGTATGTCCGTTAGAGTGTGTGGCTGTGGATGAAAATGTGTGTGCCATCACTTCGTTAACTCAATTGCGGTAAATGTGGTGAAAGTGTCCCAGTTCCATTTACATTGCTTTCGGCATTTTATTTTCACTCCTAAAACTGGTGTAGGTTTTGCATATGTATGTGTGTACCGAGCGCAAGTACGTTTAGTGTGTGTCACACAATCTTGGTATATGTAAGTAGTTGAAAAGCAAAATCCATCAGTTAGTCTGTTTGATTTCACCTGTCGACCTTACGTAGCCACTGACAGATGTACAGCATTTTCTCTTTTTCATTTGCATGGTTTTTGTGGTAAATGGCAAATGCTGAATGTGCACAAATTTCGGAAACATGACGTTTAACAGCAACATTTTGAATTTGTTTGCAGCTTGTGCGCTGGAGTTTTGCAATTTAAATTGAAATACAAATTATGTGGCAACCTGTAATAACACCCATGCTTTGCAATTTTAAAGGAAAGTACACGTAAGGATTTTGTGATGACGTACGCTTAAGTATTTAATGGTAAAAGTTCCAAAAGGGTTACACAATATTTGTAAAAAAATAAGAAATTTGAATGTGGCGTGATATGCAAACATATTGATGTTTCACTAAGACGGTCTACAAGAGATTGAAAATTGTAGGAAAACCGAAAAAGTCGTTGAGTGTAGAGATATTCGAAAAATTTCGATGAGCTGACGTAACTGTCAAACGAAGCATGAAAAGATGAAAATTCATGTTGAAACCTTACCCTTGAAACCATGCGCAGTGCTGAGCTAATACTAGAAAAACAAAATTAAGTGTGGTAGTTTTACCGATACAGCTATAATCTGCCTTAAGACGGTGTTATGCTCTAGATACTTTTCCATTGTCGTATAGCGCTTTTTGTCTTTTTTCCAATACAATCCGTTATTTTCGGACTTATTCGATACTTGAAGACTTCTGCAAACTTTTTGATATATCTGAATTTTCTTGATAGTTTTCGACTATAATCGATATTTAAGTGTTGGGTGTCGTTCAGATGTAGCTTTTAAGCATAAAAATTGTTGCAAATTACTTTATCAGACTCTTACGCGACTACATCAGTATATGTAGAACAAAGCTCTGTAAGAGTCATTACTGAAAGTATGGGACAATTTTTTGTTAATTTTGACAAAATTTACTCTTTCCTTTCTGTGGTATCTGTGATGGGTTCTGTATTGACAATGGTGTAGCATTTTAAAATGTCTGCAGTAATTTTGGATTCTGCGATTAAGAAATTTCTAGCAAATCCGGATAGCTTAGAATTTATATGAGTAACCGCAAGGGACTCATGGGTATCTTTTAATGGAGTCTACAATGCTGATGGCACCTAAAAATCGTTGTAAATTTTCAAATTTACCACCAAAATCTGGTAGTTGCTTGGAAACTGTACAGGGGTCATAGTCGATACCGTGTTATCTATTTTAAAATCAGGATTATTAACACACTAATGTTGATGGTAACCTAAGATTCAAATGAAAAAAAGTTATGAAGAACCATCTTTTAATACTCCTAAAGTATTTAAAATAGCGGCTTAATCCTTAACGCTTGAGCAAAAGTGATGTTATCTAGCTCAGGGCTAAGGTTTTTTTCAGAAACATAAGTTCTGGTAATACTTTTTAGTTTTTGAAAAATTTCGAATAACCGACTGAGTATAATTGCGTATTATAATCTACTATAGCTGCGTATATAAAAAAGAGAGATCTTTAATAATAATTATTGTTAAATATCCGTATAATTGAACATTATTTCATTGAACTTACATAGCCCTTAACAAAACACTGATTATGCACTTGAACTTACACAAATCGATGGAACAATTAAACTGAATAATTTATTTTGGAAGTAAGATCACTGCCAAGATTCAAATGTATTTTTTTAATAAAAGAAAAAAAAAATGATACCGATTAAAGTGTCACAGTTCATTTTGTTTTTGTAATTTTTATTTAAAAATAATTTTTCAAAACAAAGAAATGTTTTGATTCTTTTGAATGCAATTGAATGCAACAATTTCATAAGTTGTTAAATTACTATCATGAATAATATAGCCTCGATGGCGCAGTAGGTAGCGCGTAAGTCTCATAATCTTAAGGTCGTGAGTTCGATCCTCACTCGGGGCATATTTTTTTAGGAATTTTCAAGAAAATAAATTTTTTTATAATCAGTAAAATTAAATATAAAAATTGTACTCTAACCATATTTGTTAAAGCAGATTTGTAACAAGGATTGCTTTCGTGATGAAATACAAAATTTCGCTAGCTTTACTCAAAAAATTGGGGCTACCACATAACCAAGGGAAGTAATTTTAAAAGAGAAAATTAAAAATAAAAAAAATATCAATTTTTCAAAAAAAGTCTCTTTGAACGTCATCAAAAATTGATAAATTTTAAATATAGAACCTGTTGCCTTTCCCGAATTTTTTCAAATTGCTTAGAACAATTATCACTGAATGTTGCATAAATATTGATTTACTATATAAACTTTTAAATGACTTTGTCATTATGGCTAGTCAATTTCTCATGACAACAGAATATTTATTTTATTTTCATTGTTTGTAGCATTAAACATTAAATACAATTTAAGCAGCATAATCGCTAAAACAATGGTTTGCACTATGTGACAATATATGTACATGAATGTGAATGTACATTTGGGAATTGTTGTTATGCTGGCATTAATGCACACATACATATGTAAGTGCGCTTAGAACATCCATATGCAAATTGAACATATGACCATACAACATATTGACAGTCAGCAAGCATTGCATGCTGCGTTGTTGTGCTCTATGCATTTTATAAGTATATGTGAGACTTGCTTTGTCAGCAGCGCTGTTTGGTTTAGTAGTAGTGCACAGCTTTAAGTTTTGCAGCATGTAATAATTTAAGCTACACTAGGTGCGTACATAGCAAAACGACATATCTTTCGCTAATCTCATAAGTGATTCTTGCAAACTATGAAACTTTTACGGTAATTAAGTACTTACTTGCTTTGCATAAAACGATTGTAATGCTTTCACACTGGCAGAAAAAAAAACTGCACGCTTTTCTTGTAACATGTTTTTGAACAGAAAATTTTCGAAAAATTCGTACAAATCAAGCAAGAACTTCCGAAATGTTCATTTTGTACAAACTATGCAAGAAATTTATTTTCTTTTGAATGAAATATAAAGACTATTCAATCCTAAACACTTAGTTATATCAAAAAATTGATCATGAAACAGCTGCTAAAATAAACAAGTAAGCGGAAAATAAACGAATAAAGTAGACAGATACCACTTGGCATCTGAAAACAATGTAAGCAAAATGTCTATGTTAAAGTGTAGTAGCATAAAAAGAATATGTTAATTTCTTAATGTACAACAGCAGCAAAGAATATCTCTATTAAGTATATTTATTTATCAAAATATTTCTTTGCGAAACGGCTGATGTCAAATATAAAAAAATCGGGAAATTCACAATAACGCCAATGTGTAAGCTATTTTTCAAAACGTGACTCAAAAACGAGATACATACGTACGCAACAGGCTGTTCTGATGCCAGTGTGAATTCTTTATTACGTAATGCATTAAATTTATATGGTGAGAAATTTCGAAGTACGAAAAGACAATATGCTGAACCTAAAATTTTAATAACAAGTTTAACCAGTACCTGAACTAATTAGTGGCAATAACTTTGCAAGAACGCTGCATAATTTGAAAAATTATAGAAAAGGTCACAGGTAATTATTCTAATAAAATAAAGTGCCATACCTTAACAAGCAGTCATTTTTAAACAACACACAGAGTAAACCAAATTTTGTATGGAAACATTCGGTGACAAAATTATGCACTGACTTAAGACTGGGTGACTTGAACGAGTGGTTATAGCACTAAAATTGCAAGTAGTCTTTAGGTACGTGCTAACGAGGCTCTAACCAAAGGCCCTGAGCTAAAGGGGCCCCCAACCAGCGTTTACTTGAAGTGTAGCTAGAAAAAATGCTTTTAATTTCTGAAAGCGTTTTTTTTTTATTTAAATTTGCTCGTGAATATTTAACTTGATCGGCTTTTTGTTATGCGCATACAATTTTTTTTAAGAAACGGCCCCTTGGTGTCGGGCTCAGCAAAATTTAAAGACGGAAATGAAAATTTTCGAAATGCTTTTTGTAGAAATCTAAAGTTGTGAACATCACCAAGCTCATTAGGAAAATATTTTGAAACTCAAGCAAGCAGTGGACGAAAATTGGGTGGGGTTGGATGCATCCATCGTACAAGCAAATACTTGTAAACACTATGATTAGTGAAATATTCCACACTTGATGTGGAAAGCTTTGGTAATATATACAAGAACTGAAATAAACAGAGTTGAGATTGGGCAAATGAGTGTGGCACTTACATGCAATCAATAACTTTTTCAATAAAATTTTATTAAAATTAGTACATTGCATTAAATGTGAACGGGGCTTAACAAGTGGGTGTGGCAACTACCATATAAGGGAAAACTTTCAAGCAATGTATAAGAGATAGTTACTTTAATCAAGCTTGGTACAAGATTATTTGTTGAAAAGGAAAGCACTCTACAAAATATGTGCGGGGTTAAATAAGTGGGCGTAGCAACTCCCAAACAAGCATAAACTTTGATACTAACAATTTTTAATGTAAATTTTATCACGCTTGGCATGCAAACATTTGGTGATACAAGCAAGTGTATTGCAAAAGAAGGGGTGAGTTTGAGAAGTGATCGAAACTTTTCGTGATGCAAGATAATATCTCAAAAAGGCTTAGAAGCCAACTTTTAATTTAGTTGTTACCATGCTCAACCATGTTATTTATCATGCAACAGTATTTATATTGCACATGTCATTTATTTTAAATAGCATTGTGTGCAGTAAAGTTGGAGGAACAGCAACTAATGTTCGAAACTGCAATTCTGCGACAAAGTTATTCTTCATGAAAAAACAATAATCTTCATCTTGACACGATTTCAAATAGTCTTCTACGAATCTTTTTATTTCAAGTTTGAGAAGCTTAGTGCCTAAGGCAAAGTTCTTTCTAAAGAAAAATCACATATTTTTTTTATATGTACTACCCCTTCAGCACCACTTCTTAACCCACCAATGAGGCATTTAATCAAAGACCATATGCTCGAATTATCAGTCGTTAGTTCCGTATGTAAATTTTTTCAGAAAATTTGATTTCAATGCTCTATACTGCGGCTCAGAAGTAAGGCTGGAGGGCTAATTCAAATAAAAAAATCTTTTGTCTTTTCATGAGACCAAACCTCTCAGACTTGAAATAAAAAGAGCTGTAGAAGAGCCTTTGTAACTAAGTCAAAATCAGGCTCATTTCTCGTTATCTCGCAACGCTGATGTGTAAGCCAAAAACTCATAGCAGTTTTGAGCTTCCTCATTCCAAATTACCCTGTGATGATATCATTTGATGCTCCTCATCTTGATCTCATTTTTACACACAGTGTAATTATTGCAGATATTCCAACTGGGATGCTTTACATTTAGGTTGTTGATTTTGTTGCAAACACCAAGTAAAGTAAATTGGTGTATACCTATTTGCTTTAGTTAGCAGCGCTTACCATGCCGCAAATAATTTATGAATCAACAATTGCGTACATACGTTTGCCGCAATTGATGGTGATTTGTTTGCAGTATTGTAACTTTGTCCCGAAGGGACTTAAATTTACAGCGTTTAAGTTCTGGAATGGTGATTCAATGCAAAATTTATAAAGACACTAATCGTTAATTTCGATTCACTGAGGTTTGCTTTACCATGCAGAAATCAGCTCTTCGCCAACTTCACCATCTTTCATCGTCAGCAATCAAATAAGAAAACCGCTAGCCTGACTCTATGTTTAGCAGTAAGACTGTGGTCACAAATTGCTGCCACCACCACTGTTTCTGCTAATGACTGAAATTGAAGTGCTTAGCCATCTTATTAGAATACACACCGCATTTTGTGGTGGCTGAAAAGTTCATAATAGATGACTCTAAAAACTTAATAGCAGTCTATTTTAGGTTAATTTGTCAACTGGAAACCACATTATATGTGGCTTGGAAGGTACTTCATCAATGTCAAAGACCAGGTAGTCTAGCTGCAATGCCAATTTTAATATAGACACCAGAACCAATATGTATGCTCCACGTATCTAGCGATCCGATTATATTTAATTAGGAAGCCGGTGAACGAAATTTTTTAAATGACTTTATCGTGTAGCAAAGGTTCAAAATCATAAATTTTTAATCAATATAAATAATACGAACATGCTCTGTCATGGCCTTGTCTCTGCGTTATCAATTGAAAGCCCTTTAAAACTATAAGAAAGATACCATAAACAAATTTATTGCGTCTGCCTTTTATTTTAAGAAATTTTTCTAACCACAGAAATAGATGAACTCTTTGATACACAAATTCAAGTACTTTGCCGTCAAACAGATTACGATAATTATAAAAATTATATGTCATAAGAAACTAGATAAAACACATCTGCCACTTAGTTATTGCGGCATTTAAAAATTGCAATATAAGATATATGTATGTAAGAAAAAAAAATTCTAAAAAATCGTTTTATAGCGTCTGCCTCCTAGCTGACTGGTTCTCTTACTTATAAAAAACATTAAAATAGCGAACTAAGACGAATCCAGCGCTGATTTTTCCAGAGCAGACGATTTTGAGCACTTAATGTATTTGCTGTTGCGAGTAAAGATACAAAATTTACTTTTCTATTATGGCGGTCACTTTATATTATTGTTCATCATTTTGTTGGCTATGTATATGGGTCATTCCATGCTAAATCCACCACCAATTTGCTTGTTCACCTCAGAGTTTTTTGAAAAGTTTTTCTTTTTGTCGTGATAATTTTTTAAATCTTTTTTATAAATTTTTTTTTCTTTATAATAAATTAAGTTGTAGTATGGTGGGATAAATGAAAATTTTTAATATACGACATTTCGGAGAGCAAAAATATAATACTATTATAATTCAATGTAGGTTTTGAACGGAAAGGCTTAGATTTTCAACTGACAAAATTGACCAAAATCAACGACTTTGACATATGCAACACTATATATATTTACAAAGAAGAGACTTACAAGTATGCCTCTTGTATTTTCAGCTTCTAGGGGGGTAACGAATTTCTTGAAAAAAACGATAAAATTATTTAATGAAGGTCTGTTTTTTTACATATAAACAATTGCTGTCAATAAAAATGGACGTCTGCCATTATATTTTAGTTAACTATACTATGCCCTTAACACAATGTATCAGTGGCAGACGCGATAAAATATCTCAAACGATTTTTATTTTTTCATTACAAAATTTATTGTTTAAAAGAATCAGCTCTTATCTTAAGCTAAGCAAGTTTTGATAAAAATGGCTTAGCCACTTTGTAGATATGTCGATTTTAAAAATAAATAAATTTCTTACTTCTCGCATTCCAAACATTATTTTTAAAGAATTCTGCATTGAACATTTTAAAGTGGCATTATTACGCACATCACCGTACTTGGTTTTACGTCACAAACAGTTTTTAACGTAATGCCATTCACAAATACGTACACATAACGTAAACGCGTTTGTCTCGTGCTGGGCTTTGTGAATTGCTTAACATTTTCAAGTGATTTTCTTTACTTATTAAATTTGCAGCAGTGTGCGCGTGTACTCATGATTCTCTGCATGTGTGAAGAAACTACAAATGTAGGTGTGTGTTAATGTATTTGTTCATATGCCCAGCAAACATTTTCAATCAAGATAAAGTTATAAATTGTAATTGCTCATGTGCGAGCACATATTATGATATAAAATGGAAAGAATTTTTTTATATAGAAACATCATGCATAATTACATCCAAAAAGTAGGCAATACAAATTTTAATTTCAATATAACTCTTCTAGAAGTGTCATACATTTGTAGACTGGGTAGACTGGTATCCATGCCAGAGCTTTTACATAAATGCAGAGTAAACTTAGAACATAATATTTTGTGCTTGTATGCATAATGTGAACATTTCAGCTTTGACAGGATACAACGAGGATGTAGGAAAAGCGCACGCATAAATGGTTGATGAAATTTTTATAAACAAAAAAGTCACGAGCCAGTAATGGATAAAGCTACATCCATACTGTGCAAAAGAAAGAAAAGCGACTAAAGTCAAATAAAAAAAAAAACACTTGCACGACAAATATAAATAAATGATACAAATGCTTGTGTGTCTCCATATGTATGGGTAAATTTTTAATTTTATTATTAAAGTGCTATACAGTAAAATTTTACTACGCTCCAAAGGTTGCAAAAATAGAATTTGATTATTATTTTTCTATAAATTTTTTAAGACTTTTATTTTTGGTATGATTGTACGAAAAACCAAAAAATTAACTTGTAAATCTCTTATATTCCACAAGCTGTATTTCCGAGAAATAATTTGGTTGGGTTAAGTTAGGCAAGAATTAGTTAGCTTGGATTAAGTAAGGTTAGATAAGTTAAGTATAGGTAGATTTAAGATCTACACAAGCGTGTAGCCATAGAAATTTGTGGCAATAATGTTGGAACTTACATAATTTTATTTTTTACAATTTAAGTAACTTTTTGTTCACATGTTTCAAAACGTATTTCGGTTTTTGGAAAGCACGTTAAACTACATTTTAAGTGATTCCAGCTTTAAAAAACCAAAATACTTCAGTTTGTCCTATGTTTTCCCAAAAAAAAAAAAGTTTCTTGACGAAATTTATTGAGAGTCACGCGTGCTGAGCTGAGCCAACTTTCTATTTGACGTCAAATTAGCGTAATATCTTAGTTCAATGGAAAATAATACTCAAAAAAATTTAAAAATATGAAAGTTTGATGCTCTTCAGGTGGTCATTTCAATTAGCTCCATAAAGATTATCAATGTTTTTAGCTTGAAGTAAA
Organism: Meiosimyza decipiens; assembly: GCA_963680825.1. Taxonomy (NCBI): domain Eukaryota; kingdom Metazoa; phylum Arthropoda; class Insecta; order Diptera; family Lauxaniidae; genus Meiosimyza; species Meiosimyza decipiens. The sequence continues at coordinate 16,617,430 of OY804260.1, read as the reverse complement.
AGAAAATTACTGTGGCAATTGGGAAAAAGTTTTGGATCCGAATAAGATGTTGTGTGAAGTGTACATGAACATTTAGTTTCACCTTATGTATCCTTGCTTAAGAAACAATTTCTCAAACGATCTAGGCACGGCCTTCTAATTGACTAGAAATTTGACCTATGGGAAATTAAATTCGCAGAAGCAGCGCTTGTGGAAAGTGGCAACGAGACTATTAGATCCACAAACTCCAGTGAATCCAAAGAATATCACAGAGATTGACGCTATACTGGTCAGCGCCTACAGTTTAGCTAAATCCCCAACAATTTTTTTTTTTTGGCCTGATGGCATATATTTTAGCCTATGAAAGAGGGAGTTTAAAAGATTCATATAGCACGAAGCGTTCTTTCCAGACTCCTTAAATAGTTTATCCAAGAAAAATTCATACAGCTTTGTACTCAGTGAAGATTTTATTTCCTACCAAACGAATTCTCTGTGCATAGAAATTAGGACCATAACAGATTTGAGTGCATTGTGTAAGATATTCGATTTAGGCTTCAACCTATTTGTAAACACTCTTAAAACTACAAGTATAAAAAGAATTGAATGCTTCTTATATGCATTTTTTAATGTTATTAAGAGTGCTTTCAACTAAAGATAATGATTTAAATAGGGCATTTTGTATATCCTTGAAAATAGTAATTTTATACGTACAGCTGTGAATATCTTAGTTATGAAAGTGTTTAGTTCATATACATTTCTTATTAAACTTCCAAGAGCTACGTTTGTTTGCAGAAACATTTCTCTTTTCTATTAATTTCTTTGAACGGTCTTAAATGCTTGATTAGTTAATATGTGCAGGACATGATGTCGTGTAAATAATTCTGCGAACATAACATATATGTTAGACAAAAATTCCAGCAGTACTGCCTAATCCCCTATGGAGCATTTGAATCAAGTTTTCTGAAAAAAATTACGTATGAAACGTACCACAAAGTAATTTGTAAGAATTTGAAAATTATAAAAAACATTTAAAAAAATTAAATATATAAAAAGAAAATTTAAAAAATGGACTTGTTATTGAATTTTACTGCCACTTAGATGGGTCTTAGGAAGTTTTGTTGTTTGAGTGCACCACTTAATTTTCTATGAAAAATAGCTTTGCCGTTTGAAAAAATTTGACTGAGGGGCTTTCAAGTATTGCGTAATGCAATTTTTGAAGACTTTTGACTCCCCCCGTTACGTTTTTCTATAACCCCCTCCTCCCCCTCCTTTAACGTTACATAACACCCAAGTGACCATATTTACCTAAAAGTCACAATTATGTTGCGCAAAATACCTTAAAATACCTTTGTTATTATTTCAATCGCGTTTGCGGTACTAAGGAGTAAAACAAGAGATTTGCAACTCGCAATAGATGCATTTGGTTAACCGATCTCGAAGCTGATGGCTTAAAGACATTCTGCTCGATGATTACTTTAATTTGATACATCAACTTTTATCATTTTAATAAAACATTTTCACTGTAGCTATTCAATAAACATATTTATAATGAAAGCGTTTCATTATACACACCTAATTTCAAATCACCCCACGCTAAAGAAGTTTCACTCCATAAATAATGTTAAGTAATGCGTTGTTCGAACCCGATCTTGTAATGCATCTTAACTTTTTACAAGACACCCCCTCCCCCAAATTGCGTTACATTATACTTGAACGCCCCCTGAATAGTTTTATATGGAGGATTAATTGAAGATTCAAGAGGGCTAGTGTGCACGAAAAAATATTTTTGATTTTATGAGGAAAAAGTTTCCTCTAGATAGCAAACCTGTCAGGCTTGAAACCAAAAAAGTCGTAGAAGAGCGCTTGTAACCGTGTGAATTTTTAGCAAATTTTTCTTGTTAAAAATATAATGGTAGCTCAGCGACCTCAAATCATCCTCACTTGACATCAGCCTTTTTTCCTCGAATTTGACTGAACACATTGTAATCAGTGCGTTTGGCCCAATTGAGTCTTGCTATTAAGTAAACTTTGGATTAGTCTTTAAAATCAAATTTTAATTAAGTATATTCAATTTCATGCTACATATTTTCACAAATCTTTTTTGATCTGCATGCTACACAGTTTCCGCTCTCAAAAACGCTTCTGTATATACATAGGATCTTTTAGGTGTTTTGAACAAAAACGTAATGCCTTTTATGGTAGACTTTTCTTTCCTGCAAAATAAATAGCCCATTACTCATTACCAAAACTAAAAAAGTGATCTATAGCTAATTCACAAGCCCTCCATGCAAGAGTTTCATTTCATTTTTATTGATTGTGAGTTAAAAAAAAAAACAATTTTTGTAAAAATTGTTCTTTTTACATATGAAATATAGAAAAAAATAAAAGATTTCCTCATAAAAATTATGTCCCCAAGTGAGGCTCAAGCTCACCTCGCGATGTCTACAAATTTTCACTTTTCAAAGTGACAACCGCTGTAAATACTTATATATCATATTTTTATTTATTATAACTAAAACGTTTTATTGATAAAAAAAAAGAAAAGAAAAGCGAATTTTAAAACTCATTTTTATAAATAGAGTTTTATTTTCAATGGAAACAAATATATTGTAAAAAGATTTTTGTTTTATGCTGCATATGAGACGTTGTGTTGTGCCATTTATATTTAGCACATTTTATGTTTCAATGTTGATAAGATTTTACTATAAAAATATAAACATTGCCATTTGTTTTTGGCACCTGTTGACTTTACTTTATCGCTCAGCCATGTGCTCGCCATAGGTGACGCTATTTATAGAACCGATGGTACAGTAGACAGCGCGTAAGTCTCCCATTATCTTAAGATAATGAGTTCGTGCCACACTCGGGGTATTAATTTGTTTTTTATTTTGTTTGTTATAATAAAACTAGCAATATTAATTTGGGTGAGAGTTTTTATGTTTGTATACGCTTTGAAAAACTTGTAAGTGTTGTTTGTAGATTATTGTATTATTTCAATATTATTATTTCAATGCAATGCTCTATGATGATTTTTGCAAACTAGTAGTCTGATAGGTAGCGCCACAACACATGTACCATCTGCGTGCTTTCTTAATGTGTCTTTTTAGCTTATGAACAAACGAACCCAATGCCGCGGATCCGAATTGAGTTTCTTTGAACAAATTAATGATTGAGCTTAAATTAATACATAGCTTGGATAGCTTATTTTGAAACTATTGAAAGTAAATCCACATAAAGAATGTCTATTTAAATATGGCCCAATAAATGCGCACAAAATTTAAGTTTTTTCCGCTTTTTTAAAAAATAGAATTCATCAATTTTTGGTGAAAAAAAAAAGTTTATTTTGATAAGTTGTGATTGAGTTACAATGCTATGAAAAAACTTAATCCATTAAGTATTTAATTATAAATAGCTGCTTTGAAGTTGCTTTCTAAAATTATGTGCCTAAAATAAACAGGTTAAAGTCTCTAAAGACTAATGGTGCTGATGAAGAAGAGCCTGCTCCAGTTTATGTTAGTCCTTAGAGTTAGTTAAACATGGTAATAACTTAAATGATCTAGCATATTGACTAAACTCAAGTTCCACGTACAGATACGGAGGACTATGCGAATTAATACGTTAGTGCTGTGGGAGTGAGCTCAAACTGACAAGCAAAATATAGGTAAGCAGTGTTTTATTCGATAAGTCGCTATCTATGTGCAAAAAAACGTTCACATTTCTAAGTTGTTTGTACCAGTACTCGTTTTTTGTTCTTTCTACTTGCTTTATTTCAATTTGAATCTTTCTTCTGACTGACATTTTAAACAATTGTTTTTCCGCAAAATACATACATACAAAGCTCTGCTTTTTATTTCAATGGACGAAATACAAATTTACTGGGTAACCCTATCACTTAAGCAACTTGCTATGTATACAAAGCAATTAAAATTTTAATCGTTAGGTAAGCGGTTTTGTTTTTGCTTTCTCTTATAATTATAGTTACCAACTATAGATAACTAGCAGCGGATGATGAATAAACCGTAGTTATATTTAGCAGCATTGATGAAAGCGATAAGCATCTTATGTTGAGATTGGAAATCAAGTTTGCAATAAACTCAGTGAAAAAATGTGATGTGAGGCATTATTAATTGTTGCACCTGCCAACGCTTAGTTTCTTATAGGGTAAAGACAGCGAATTTCGTGAACAATCGAGGAGTACCATTGATTTTTCTTATTATGCTGTTAATATGAACTGAACAACTCAGGCATAAGCTTAAAATATCGTCTAGATTTTTATCCTGTGAACAAATTCTATTTCAGAAGCACCAACAAAAAGCGAAAGAATCTTGCTTTAGGCAATAACTTAAAATTAAGAGCATTAATTTGGAACAATTTACTATCAGCTCATTCGCACTGTAAAAACATTAAGTTTATAGCCTAAACCGTCCAACAAGTCCAATTAGACTTTAATCGATAATTCCGATATTTTTTGATACTATTTGAGACTTTATCTCCTCACAGAGCATGGGGCCTCCACAAAACTCTTCCAACGTGCATAATCAGTTGCGGGTGCTTTCGTTTCTCGCCAACAGTTTTCCAGTTCAGGTATTTTCTATTCATGTTCCACTCCAATGCTTGCTGGCAGACCTCACTTGGTGATTTCCACAACGTGTGTCCAAAGCATTTCCATTTCACCGCTTGATGTCAACGAAAATTGAATCTTGGCATTATCTGGTGAGCAGTTCAACATTGGAAATAGTGCTAGGCCACCAAATTTTTAGAATTGAGCAAGGCAAATTGTTAGAAGAACACTATACTACAAGTTACTTTTCTTTTGTCACTGCTATATTAGATACTGTTGATACCAATTTGATGCCATTCCGTACTTATTGACTTTTTGATGCTATTGAAATTTTTCGATGTTTTGACTTTTTTCCAAATCTTTGATAGACGCTTCTCGATAATTGTAATTTTTGAAAAAATTATATATCTCTAAATAAAACTTTCCTGTACTCTTTGAAGCAATTCGAAACTTATCTATTATTCACGATAGTTTCAATCGACAATTCTGATACCAAGCAAGTGTTTGTTTGGGAGAAATTGTCTGGGGAAAGTGTTTCAAGCAATTATTGTTGAAAGCGAAATAAAAATATTCATTGAGTCATCGGACCTAAAATTTTTTTCCATCATATATGGAATATAGAATCTAATAATCTTAATTGAGAAGCCGCCAAATAGTCACATAGATGATTCAAAATCAATTCCTTTATATATTTTATCATAAGTCCCTTCCTGAATAGTCTTGAGAGGTTCACTTATTAATCGCGCCAAGATTCGACCCGCGTAACACTCTTCGAGTAGAATCATAAAGTCTTCGCTGTAAATGAGAAAAATCTTCCAAACGCTTGGTGTGCTGTAAATATATGCTTTTTCATAAAAATTCCCTTTTATATAGTAAATGGATGTATTCTTTAAGTACCAAAATTCCCAAATTATATTCTCCATATATAAGTTTTATTTTATAATATTTTAACGCTATTTCAAAATATTTCCGCCGAGTCCCATTACAAGTTTTGCATAAATCAAGAAACCTCACTTATCAACATTATTTATGTGTGTATGTTGCATACTTTTTGGCGCTTAAAATATAAAACTTTTTTTCAAAAAATTTCTTTTGTCAGCAGCACATATGCGCCAGCTTGGCATACATTTTGCAGTGCAAAAAACTTCAAATTTATGACTTGCCAAATAGTGTGCGCTGGAAAGTAGTTGTCGTTACACTGAGTGCCAAAAAAAAATAAACAAAAAATAATTCGTACACTTTTCCAGCGTAGTTATAAATTTTCATTGGGCACAAACAAAAACGGAAAAGTTTTCAAGTGCGTATATGTTTGTTGGTATGTGTGAATTTACTCTTGCATTGAGTTGTTTTTGTTGTTGTTGTTGTCGTCATCTTCATTGTTAACCTCTTAATTGAACCACGCGAGTAAAACGCATTGTACTGATTTAGCGCGCAAAAAAGTATGCAATAAAAAAAAACTTCATTATCTATAAAAAATGATTTATTTGATTTTTATTTAGTTTCTCAATACAACAATTTGACTATCGTTCGTATGTTCTCACATTTTCTTTTATTGATATTTTACTTTATTTTTTGGTGACTTCTATATGACAAAAGCAATTAAATACATCACGTGATTTATCATGCAGTGCAAAGCAGTTAAAGTAAAAGAGAAAATAAATAAAAATAAAGAAAAACACACAAAGTTGAAAAAGTTCACGATTAATTAAACGGACATTTATCATTCGCTGTAAATTGAAGTGGCAGAACGTGAAACCGAAAACATTTTTGCTGTAATCTTAAATTGATATCATACGATAATTCAAGAGTAGTCATTATCATTTTTAATTTAAAAGACGTACATATTTAAAAAGAATTGTTTCATTGCGATAAAAAACAAATGTGAAAAAGAAGAACAAATTTTTGATGTGTGAACTTATTTCCTGCGCCTATGAAAACAAAGATTGGTGTGAATTTTTAGAAAACGGTCGCGGCAGTGTTCAGCGTCAGATTAAGACTTTCTGTGGCTGAAAACTGAGAAAGGACCCCCTAAATTAAAACCTATAAAATTTATTTCATTTCTTACAAATTCAATAAAAACATTAAATTACACATTGATGACCAAAATAAAAACAAAAGGTCATTCAATCATTCATTAAATGATTTTCTCCGATGTGATTTAAAAAAACATGAAGAGGGTAGGCTTTTATGTATATATTGACGGTGTGACCAAAAACAAAAGTGAAAGGTCTTCTGTTTCATGTACCACAGAGCATCCAGGGCTCTAGCACTACCAAAATCCTTAGCAAATACCTTAATTCAGTGCTGCTTGAGTGCCCTTTAAACTCGTAGCCCGAGCTCGATTTTGTCAACATTTTTCGAATTTAATCAGAGTATTTCGATTTTGCCAATATTTTTTTCGATATTTTCAATACGATGCGCATTTCGCAAAATTTTTGTACTTTCATATTTTTCAATGTGTTCGAAATTTTTCAATACTTCTATTTTTTGAAATTCTTTGATTTCAAGATTTTCGACATTATTCGAAAATTTCAGATTTTTGCAACTTTTTCAACATTCAAAAAAAAAACCGTTCGCAGCCAGATTGTTTCATAACTTATTGATGCGGCCAATAGTCGATTTAATAGAATGTGCTATTAAACATCGATGCAACCAGGGTTATCAAATATTCAGTATTGACCCGGTTTGATGATAAATTTCATGTCGAAGCCGAGAGCCTGGTAGGCATTCAAGAATTTCTGAATTGCCGATTTAAGAAAAAAAAAAACACGAAAAGTTCATTAAATATTCCTCACAAAAAATTTAAGTTTTAAAAAATGGCCTCCGTACGACTTGGTAACCCTGGCTACAAGGCCTTATGATTATTAAGCTATATCTGATCATTGCTTTTGTGAGAGCTGTTTCGTCGATTTTTTCCAAACCAAGTTTGTACATTTTCTTGAGTAATTATCTTACAAATACATTTCAAGGTTTTTCCTTAGCTGTGCCACACTCTCTTTTTGCGAATGCTTAAAATTTTCGTAATTCGATTTCTTAAGTCGCACCAAGTTTAGTAATATTTACTTAAATAATTTTCAGCGCATAATGTATCGAAATGTGTGCTTGCAGGGAAGATGCCACGCCCACATTTCCAAACACTAACACATTCTCTAAAGTGAGTGTTCATGTTTTCAGATATGCCCGTACTTTGTTTCGTAAAATTTGCCTGTATGTGAAGTGTTACGCCCACTTGCATTAATGCCTAACGTTTGCTTGTATTACTGTAATTTGCTTGAATATTTTTTACAAACTCTTTACTTGTATGATAGATGTCGCGTCTATTTTTTAATTACCGTCCACTTTTTGTATGGTTCTTATTCAAACTTTTTCTAGTATTTGTTGAAACTTAGTTGCATTACTTTAGGTATTTCACGAAAAATTTTTTTAAGTCATTTTTGGGGTAAAAGGTGTCACACCCTCTTGTGCAAACCTACCACCCTTATTTTTATACTTTTCGAATCATTTCCAGTACTTGCGTGAAGTTGCATTTGATAGAATAGCGTACCCAGCATAGCATTTTAAAGCTTTTGCTCATAAGAAAGGTGATGGGCCCTTTTTAAATTTTAATGTTATGGTATAGTAACACTAAGTAGCAGCTATTGCAAAAAGTTACGCTCACTCTATAAGGACTATAATTTGACTCAATATTCCTGAGGTAGTTTCTAAGACATGGGAAAAAATTGAGGTAGCTTAGAAATTATGCAAGAGGTAGACGTTTCCGTGAATTTCAATACCACTAGTTCGAGACATATCCTCAGACGTAAATAAATCGACTTAGAAACGCTTATTTTATATACAGTGCGGCCTCGGTCAACGCAACTGTTAAAATCCAAAAAGTTGAAGGCAAAAAAATGTATAATCGGTTACGTCTAATGACATGTTCATATTAAAGTAATGCATTCAGTAATCCAGTGAGTAATCGATGAATTAAATTTGATTGTTATATGCTATTAAATTGTAGCAATGTTTTTACGTATCTACGCGATATATTCCTACATAACATTGAAGCCACACACATTGCATGAAATTTAACAGCAATGTTTTTGGCTTGCAAACACTTCAACGTCAAAGCCTGACACTGACTGTCAGCAGCGTTTCCTGTAGGCAAGCCTGATTTTTCAAATTGCAAATATTGTATTTTTCGTAACACTTGACATTTGGTTTATATAAAATTTTAAACTTTTGCTGCGCACATGCAATACGTATGTATGTAGCATATAGCAAAAGTTTACGTCATCACGTATAGCACGCACGTCGGCAGATTTTCTGTTTTACTTTTTTTTTGTTTAATGTCAACTGATTGACTGGCTGCTGCGCTTTGTGACCATGTAAGAGCCCTTGAACAGGAGCATAGCAGCAGATAATCATGTCGGAGGCCTTCCAGTGAAATATACGGTTATGGCTAATAAGGCTGGTTAAAAGAGCAGCAAGTAAAAGAAGGTTAATGCAACATTTAAACTAAATGGGTTTCTTGTTGCATGCTAACGAGCACAGATAATAGGATGATTTTTAATTTACAAAAAATGCTGATTTTAAATAATATTGTTTCAATTTTGTAAAACCGCTGCTACAATTATTGTAGATAAATTTAAGAGTAACAAAAAGGATATGAAGCGAACCAAAAGCATAAATGGATGATACATCCTTACTTTATGATAAGTGAACCGTTTTTTTGAAAAACGAAAACGTGAAAATTGATTGATTGTAAAATCAAGTATTCTTTTCAAAAAAAAAAAGAGATGAAAACACCACTTACGGAAAGAAAAAGGTTTTTTAGTTATACTGCTTGCATGGCGTAGTGCACTGACCTCCAACACAATGAAACATGCCGCATGAATTAATTAAGGAAAATATGAAAACTTAGAAATGTGAATGAAACACTAAAACAAACACAACTGCAGGAAAAAAATCCAATAAAACATGATCACCACTATCACTACGATCAAATTCGCAACCCTAATTCTTCTGCAATAGAATTACGCTCACCTCATAATGTTACACCTAGAAAGTCATACCACGCCAACTCCATAGCACCGTAGCAACATCAAAAATAAATACACTGCTTTACACTCGCCTAAGTGTTCACCCATACTCGCGCACCACAAATGTGTTAACAGCATGATCAATACCGAAACTCTACAAATGTTGTGCAAAAAATTCTTAAGAAACTTACTTCAAATGTCAAATTCTGACTTTTAAACTCATCGAATGCATAGAATTTTTAAAATCTGTACGGAGTTTATCTTACAAAGCATTAAACGAAAATTAATAATTGGGAACTCTACAAATGTCGAAAATAAAATCCCACTAAAACACCGGTAAAAATATTAAATCCTCATCATAGTTCGAAAGTTAGTTAAAGCTAAATCTAAATATAACTTACGCAACATCAAAAATCATCAACAACAAAGACGAGAAACAGTGCCATACCGTGTATATTTTCCGCCCAGGGTAAACAAGTAATTTTCCGCCCCCTATCTTAGAAAAAAAAAATTTTTTTTTTTCAAACAAAAATATATTTGCTAAGAAAATGGCTTACCCAATGAGTCAAATAAACTTTAAGTTTCATTTTACGAACACCACTTCCCCCTTCGCCCCTCCCAAGGTACACTAATGAACTTAAATATGTTCTCATCTCACTACGGATTCCGTCAAAGCGAGTTTCCCTCATATGCTGTTGCAATTCTTATTTTTGTTGCCTTTACTGTCGTTTATAGAATGGAAATATGTCGCTTTGATAGATAGTTTTTCTTCTAGATAGAAATTCTGTAAAAATATTCCATTTGATATTATTTCACTGGCAATGGAAATGTTTCGTTTTGACAAATTTCGTTGAAATGTTGCACTTTTAGTTCAAAACGTTTTATGTGCACCATTTTGAAAATGTTTTGATTTGATAAGAAATGCTATGGAAAATGTTTCATTTTAAATTTATTTTCACTTAAATATTATTATTTAAAATGAAAATGTTTTGATTTGTTGGTTTTTGTAGCAAGTGTTCCGTTTTGTGGGAAATATTCCATTTTGAATTCTTTTAACAGAAATATTAGTAAATGATAATCTTTTGTTTTGACGTACTTAATAGGAAGTGTTTCATTTTCATAGATATTCTTTGAATTCGGTTTCTTTTAACATGAATTTTATAAAATGGAAATGTTACGTTTTGATGAACTTTGTTGAAAGTGTTCCAAATTTAGTTAGAAATGTGTATTTGAACAGTATTCAAAATATTTTGTTTTAATTCGGATGCAGTGTATATTTTTTTTGCAGAAATGTTATAAGCTGAAAAAAAAGCTTATCGGTCTCCTTGGAAATATACCGTTTTGAAGAAATATATTTCATTTTTATGCCTTTTCCAGAAATTTAATTAAATGAAAATCTGCTGTTGCGCTAGAAACAGTGGAAGTGTTCCGATTCGGTTTCTTTTCGCATGAATTTTTCAAATGGAAATGTTTCGTTTGATGGAGCTCTTGGAAATGTTTTGTTTTGTTGCATTTTTGCAGGAACTAAACAATTTAACTGGCGATTTTTCAGAGCAAATGTTGCTTCTAGAATTTAGAAGTGTCAACAGGTGAAATTCAATGACAACCAAAAAATAAAAATGCTAAATCGAAATGTATTTTTTTTTTCATTTTTCAAATCAGAAAGTGTTTGTTTCACTTTTGTCACATTTGAATTGCAAAATGTGGGAAAAATTTTATATATTGCGTGGCATTGATGACTTCAAATTCTTAGCATAAGTGACAAAATGAAACATTTATTATAGTCAAAAATTTCTTCAATTTTGCATGACCTTAAAATTACGAAATATAAATTTTGAACACCCTTTATGTCTCACTCAATCATCATCACGCTTCTATGCAACGAAAATTGAAAATTTTTATTGCCACTCTTTAAAAGTAGGAAATTGATTTTACTGACTGACTGGACATCTGTCGTCAAGTGCCATCAGCGCTGTTATCGACGTTTCATTGATGGCTGATAACTTAACGCTACGCAACTTTGTTGTTCAACCAACAGCTGCTGTCATTCATCATTAATGTTGCTTAACCCTTCGTTGCTTTTTCTAGTGGTTTCTTTTTCACAATTATTTCTCAAAATTTTATGCCCCAATAAATTTTGCAGTAACTTTTCTTTAATGAATTTGTGAAAAGATAAAAATGAAAGGATATTTCAATGTTTAATTTATGCTTGTATTGAGCTGAAAGGACCTCCCAGCAAAGAGTACTCACTCACTGTTGTGTAAAAAGTGATGCAAGAGTGCGTTAATTTCAAAGGATTTCATCTGCTATGTCTACAATTTTAATAGTTTCATATTTTGAAGACTTTTTTCAATAATTTTTCTTTTATTTGAGTATTTGCTTCTTTTTTTTTGTTTGGTTTCAATTTCTTTTCAACTTTTTCATACTTTTGATACGCTGAAGGATGCTGCTGCTAAGCTTTCATTTCACAGAGCGTTAAAGGCGGTTGTTTTATTTAATTTAAGGTTCATTCTTTGAAAACAAGTTCTGAATATTAATATTTTTTTTTCGCAAACTTTTGTACATGCAAAAAAAATGCTAAATGCAGACAACAATTTACATTAATAGCATCATTAGATTTGAAGAAGTTCCTTCAATTATAAATTTTATTATTCAATTTTTAAAAAAATAATTATGAATTTCGCGGAGAGTTTAATTTTTTTGATATTGATTCTGTTTTACTTTTTTTTAAATTTTTTTTTTAATAATAAAATTGATGTATTCGCTAGATGTTCCGGCCAGATTTACTTTAATTGATATCGTATTTTACATAGAAAATGCCACAAATTTATTATTTTATCGAATTTTCATCATAACAATCACTTTGTCTAATACTTTTGTAAGGTTGTGGCCAAAGCAAAATTTTCAATTTTTTGACCATTTTCGATACCAGTGAAATGAACTTATTTATGACTTACGAGTAAGATGTGCATTTGTGTTCTACCATCATTCGTGCTCTAACTTTATCCACAAGAAGAATGCAATCAGAACTCAAATCAGCGCTTCTCATTGAACAAATGTTGAAAAGGCTGCATTGCAAAGCTTTGCTTATGTCAATGACCTAATTTGCGCCTATTCACCACTGGGTAAACGCCAAGTACCTTTGTGCCTGAGCTAATGAATCAAGAGTTTGTAAGTACAGTCTATCAAAAGGTTACGAAAATCAGTTTCGTTTAGTCGGCCAAAAGCGTGCTTACCTAAGACACGTTCAATGTTGCTGTTGTTGTATCCAATATCATAATTAAAATTGCCCATTGGCATAACAATATGCTGTCTGTTCGGCGAAAACTGTTTTGATTTAAATCAAATAAAAGTTGTGATTTTTGAAACAATCTGAAATAATATTTCGTGAAAAAACTTCATAGTTATCAACTAGTGACGTTTTGAAACACTACACAAAATGAATATTTGTTTTGTTTTTCTTCTCATTGGCTTGACAGATATAGAAATGTTACAAGCATTGATATTGATGTCTTTATATCAATTGCTCAATCTTCATAGCTATGAGACAAAGAATTAGAGGCTGTACCCATAAACGCCCAAAAACAAATCGCACAATACTAAAAACTACCTAAACGTTCAATAATTTTGGGTGATTGTGTAAAATGAGCAATCACAGAATGAAGGACTGCCCTACAATAGCTGCACTTTTTGAGCAAACCTTCATTTTAAAGAATCGCTCAAAAATAGCTGCTCTTTTTTGGCAATCCTTCACTTTAAAGAATGGCCCAAATACAAAAAAAAAGCCCAACCAAATTTTAGATCGTTTGTAGATTTTATGCGTTTGAGCGATTATGGATACAGTCAAAATTAAAAGGTGAATCGTTGACAGAATTAAAGCTTTCAGAAATTACAACACGATGACATTATTAATTTAATTTGTCAACATAAAAAAAAATGGAGACTGTCGCCTTTGTAACTACACTCCTGAGTTGTACTGGGTGGCTTTTTTGCTATTTATTTTTTTAGTGTAAATTTTTTGACACCTCATGCACTATACGTTTTATGTGTTAACGCCAAAAATGCTCAGCAAAGTTGGCCATTTAATAATGAATAGACTAACAAACGAATAGCGCTTGCAAATTTTTGAATTTATTATCAAAATTCGTGCTCTGTGAGAAATTGTGTTTATCGAAAAAATTTTTCTCCGTGAATAAGCTAATTTTTGGCTCAATGGGTACGTCAACAAACAGAAAAATCTACCGGTCGAATTTCTCAAAACCGAAGCGAAATTTTGTAATAATACCAATAATGATCTAGCTCCCTGATGCAAAAAATATATATGTGGAAAACTATGTACTTCAAAATTTTCCGAGATTATGGCTTTATTCCAAAGAGTAGTTTTCTGAAGATGGAATTTAGCTCTGACTATATTTTTTTAATTTCTAAAATGTGCTAAAAACGTAATTTCATGGCATTTCCCAAGCAAAAGAATGCCCTTAAATAAACTTTTTCCAAAGCTACCTGTATATTTTGCTTAGTCAGCATTAGCAAAGCTACGTAAAACCTTTGCGATGGTTGTCATAAAACAGCTTGTTTTTTAATGCATTGCAGCAGTAACAGTTTTTAGACCAAAAAAAAAAATTATAATAATGCGAAAAAGACCCCAAAAACCAAAACTAATTAGCGTTTTACCATCAAAATCAACACAAAAAGTGAGGATTATCCTTAACGCAAAGTTTAAGTGGGCGCCTTAATGACTGCAAGGTTGCGAAAATTCACTGCAATGCCTTACACTAACACATGCACAATACTTCCAAACATGAAAGTTGACACACTTCCTGGCTATGGTTTGTGTCAGGGTGTTGCTATTGAAATACATTTGTATGTACACTCATTCACACATACATTATTACTGGTACTCAGGGGCGTTTCTAATGCATTTGTCTGCATCATTGTATGTGGGGGCGGCAGTTTTAATCCTTCATTTGTAATCGTGTTGCTTTTGGTTTTTTGAATTCGGTGAAATGAAAATGTTTATGAAAACAAGCGAGTTTCTGTTGCATTTCACAAAATGTATGCATACCTTGATATATGCAAAGGCTTTGGCAGTGTGTTATTTCTTTTATCTTACGCTTTGCTGCATATTATTGCACAAAAGCAGATAAAATGCAACGTTGTATTCTAAAATGCAACATGCAGAAAAACAACAAACTTTATGCGCATATTTTGTACAAAGTTATGCTATTTTCAAACTAATCCAGGTGTCTGAAAGTATGCACTATCTTTTGATGCATTTTGCAAATTTTTTTCGTGAAAAGCTGCATAAGTTCGCAGAATTAAGCGAAAGATTAATGAAAATCTTTTGTTTTTGAAACTTGCTTCAAACGAATAACTTAGTACGGTATAGCGCGCGGCCTTCACAGGAACTTTGCATATCTTACTATGGGGTAGCTCAAACACACAATCAACAGAAGTGGTGAGTTTCTTCTTATTATGTATCTTAACTCCATAAGATAAAATATGACATGTAAATAGAAGATTCAAGCCAACTTTTGTAAATGCCAAACGTGAATAGTTACTTGATCTCACAATTGTCATTGTTTCTCTTTCTCCTATCGAATCACTTCTTCAGAAAACCCAATACATCTATACAATAAAGTCTGGGATTACTAAAAAGTTCAGCAGGGACTTTCACTTTATGTCCCAAAAATACTTTGGAAACTAATTCGCTTTTTGGGATGTACAATTCCTGACCATTTTTTAAAGTGCTCTGCTATCGCTTATCATAGAATTTAATAGGTAGACAGTGTTTGTCAAACTGGTCTGGTCTTCAGCATTTTTTATGGAAAAGTTACTAAATGTTGTTATTATCTACCTCATTTGAGTACGTAGGTAAATATATTTCTCGTACCTGAACTTAATGAGAGACACAGTGCAGTTAGCCTTATACCATTTTTATTTAATAAAAAAGGATATCTTAGGTAACTTTGCTCTACAATAGTCAATTTGCCTACATTAGGAGCACGTCGGCTTATCAATGAATTTTCCCTTTTTTATGATGTTAAAGGTTTTTTTTATTGCACTGGATGTGTTCCTAAAAGGCTGGTAATGATATTTCAATTCTAAAGTAGAGCTACTTTAGAGCACAAAGGCTTAATGTATTTTAAAATCACTATGTGAATGATTTGATTACACAGCCCAACAAAGTTTAGAAATTGAAAGGCGAGGTGCCATAACGTGTGCTGCAAACGATTTCGGTTTCAAAATGGATCCATTATTTTTGAGACATCTCAACCTAAGCCTGAATATGAATATGTTTCCCAAACTGAAGGACCTCATATAAACCGATGGCAAGTCTTCTACGCCAGCAAGCAGTCAAACATGAAAGAAAAACTCACTACCGATCATCTAAGAAAGAATTAGGATTGAAAATCAATATAAAGAAAACAAAAAGCATGTCAACCAAGCAGATTGTCGAATCCAGCTTATAAAAAGTCAATAACTTTACTTGCAAATGCAGTTAATAGCAGCTGGTTGGGTTATTATCAAGGACATTTATGCTAGAATCAAAAAATCGAAAGGTACTTTCACTTAGCTTCGTAATATCTGGCAATTTTCGTTCCTGTCGACGAAAACAAAGCTCAAAGACTTTGAATCAAACGTGAAGCCAAAACTTTTGTATGACAATGAAACAGCACTCTGCTACACAATTTACAAAATTTCACCAACAAATTGTATTCACTGAATTTTGAATATATGGTGATCCAGTCACGGTGATCTGGAAAAAAATTTAGCTTGCTTACCGTGCCGACGAAAATGGCGCAAAGGTTTTTACTATACAGTGATAGAGTAACAAAAAAATCATAATATGAAAATCGTTGCTGATTGTCCTCGGGATTTATAGACAAATTTTGAAATACATAGTTTTCTAATTTTAAGCTCGTTATTCGTATATGTCCCTTCCATAGTTACTTCAATGAAAACCCATTGCAAAGTAATTTTAGTGTAAATTTATTGAATTAAAGTCAATTGAAAGTCATTAATTATAGTTTTATTTATGAATTCATAAATTTAATGTATTTTTTACATTGTCGAAATGTACAATATATAACGAAATTACTACGTTAGATTAATAAAATTTGAATTTAAATTTTTATTTATTATATAGGTAATATTTAAATTTACAAAAATAATTATAAATGTCAGTATACAGATGTATAAATACAACGTAATTTGAACAATCTTGTATTATACTAACTATTTATTATTAATCAGTGCAACTGGAGTCAACAGACTTTAAGTATGAGATGATTGGAGTGAGTCCAACAAATTATCTAAAATTCTTAGATGGATGTTTTCGAGAAAATCCTTATTTTTCAACAAAATCCTGATGAGTATCGGAGGAGTTGTGTTTTGTCGTTAACGCCAAAACAAGTTTTTTTTTAACTAGAGACGCAGATTTATGAATGTTTGCTATGCTATTTCTATGTCTTTTATCCATTTTGACATATTGCTTTCCAGTTCTTAGTTATCCAGTATGATCTTTGCCGTATATGCCCTACAATAGCTAGTCGCAGTATTGGTTTGTCTTAAACGTCAAAAAATCAAATGACATATACTGACGAGCAATACTGTAACATAGAAAGCATGCTATCATTTAAAAGGATCTACCTTATTAACTTTCTAATTGAGTGGGAGCACCAGGCAGGTGACTCTAAAAATGTAAACGAAGAAGCATTATTTACACTTACTCATACCAGCAGAGGCGGAGACTTCTAAAAGATATTTGGGGGCGCAGCTATCAAAAGATTTTTCTGTGACATTTGTGAAGACGGGGGGGGGGGGGGGGGTTTGTAGAGTCAAAATTACCACAAAGTATGAAAATATAATAGCATATGTTGAAAACACATGAACAGTACACAATGCACAATTGCAATCATAATTTATTGTTCAAAACATTAAAAATTTTCTTTATGACAATGCAAATGGCTCACTTCTAATTTCGCATCGTTCTATGGCCCACACTGGGTGCATGGGGAGACAAAATATCTTAATCCAGTGTGACTTAACAGGTTTGACAACTTCAATTTGAACCAAAATGAGACTCAAGGTAGAAACTACCTTGGTATGGCAGGCTGAAGAGCCACCTCACGTACTCGTTCACGTTATCGTGGGATGGGTTGCCAGCCTATATAGTACCATAAGGTAGTTTCAGTCTCTACCTTGATTCCCAGGTTGGTTCGTAGTAAAGTTGTCTGCATTGTAACGCTAGGCTGATCCAGCGCAACAGACAGGCTAATCCAGCGTCGAAAACGCAGCTCTGTTACGCTGAACAGAGCTTGATTTCAGGATGACTTAAGACATTTTTTTTTCCCCCGTGCAATTGTTTTGTACATACTATAATTAATGGCTTTCAATTGACTTTAATTCAATAAATTTACCCTAAAATTACTTTGCAATGGGTTTTCATTGAAGTAACTATGGAAGGGACATATACGAATAACGAGCTTAAAATTAGAAAATTATGTATTTCAAAATTTATCTATAAATCCCGAGGACAATCAGCAACGATTTTCATATTATGATTTTTTTGTTACTCTATCACTGTATAGTAAAAATATTTGCGCCATTTTCGTCGGCACGGTAAGCAAGCTAAATTTTTTTCCAGATCACCGTGCAGTACCATTTGCAATGTCAAGTTACGATTTTCATTCGAAACAAAGGACGAAACTTAGAATGGATTATCACAAGTTGTGGAAATCAGCACCTGAAGTCTGCCGGCAAGCTTTACAAAGGAGCCCTCAGTGTTGCGAAAAAGCCGTCCTAAATCATTGTGAAATTAATTTGGCTAGAGCAAGAAATTCATAAAACGCAGAATTGAAAGAATTGAAGTTTTTGTGGAAGCTCTATGCTCTCTGAGAAGATAAAGGATTCAAGAGGGATTGACTTTGCGATGCTCGGAGTGTTTTTGGACTTTCTCAATTTTTTCAATATCAAATAATACTTTTTTATACTTTTTCAAGGTTGTTTTGTTTTATTAACCCCATTCAATATTTTTGATACTGTGGGGAACTTTTCGATTTAAATGGAATTTTTTTATAGCCTTTGCTGCAATTCTACTTTTATAAAATTTTTCAATAATATCCAAACATCAGCAATTTTTGTTTTTTTTTTCTCTTTAATATTTTTAGACTTGTTTCATTATTTAAAAAAAAAAAACCTTGCAATCATTTGTTTTTTTTTTTTATTTTACATGAGTGCAAAGCTCATAGCTGGTGTGCATTCCAATTATCTCTTTTTATATTTTACGGAATGGTTTAACGAAATTCGCATGGCCACATTTTTTCAAAAACTTTTGAAATTTTTATCAAGTTTTCATTTTATTTAAAGTGTGCTACAAATAGTCATAGTTAATTGAAAATACATGTGAAGAGCAATTGAATTTTTGATTATTTTACACCTGCAATGTTTGTCCTTAATTTTTATTGTATAATTTTATTTTGATTGCTAATATTGGTGCTGGTATTTGTAAACTATTATTAAAATTTATGGTTTGTTTGTATAAATTGGTAATTTATTTAATTTCTGCTATTTTCAGTAGATTTTTGTTGCATATTTTCAGGCGTTCTCACCATAAATTAAACTGTCAAAATGAAAATTGATAAAATTGAATACATTTTTTAATAAATAACGCTGTAATGTCTAATTCTATTGAATCGCTATGTTATTTTAATTGATTTATATATTTTTGGCTTCCATATGCAGATTTTGGAAATTTTGCGGGTAGTTTTCTAAATAAAATTATTGAAATGCATAAATATTTAAATATACTTAAGTGTATGTTTGAGCAATATTTGTTTTATAGTTGAAATTTTCCTATTTACGACAGTGTATACAATAATCGCACACTAAAAAATATTTAATTTTACGAGTTGTTTGTCTGATTATAATTAAATTTTTGGGCATTCAGTTTCTTGGAAAATAACTAATTGACGTATGCCAAGTGCAATAAAATTATTACTCCATAGGAATTGCATATGACCTTAGCATTGTCATATTGCGTGTTGTTTCGAAAGCAAAATTAAAAAACCCAATGCAATGAATATTCATTTACAACTTAGCAAGTCTGTTCACAAATAAGTTGAAGTATTTAAATCTCTACAATTACAAATAAACAAATCTAACAAAAAACATCACGCATAATTATAGTGTAGTACAGTGTACATTAGCGAGCTGAAAATAAAAAGATCGATATAGTGAATTGCAAGACAAAAATTAAAGTGTCATCGGCAGTATCCATAATGTTTCCAATGGCAGTGCCTTAAGTTTTACAAATACCAGAGCCTTTAGTATTATAATCGGTAGACTTAAATAGTTGTCATTGGCAGATCCTACAGTTTTATTACCGATAAAGCACCAAGGCTGAGCTAACAGATGCAGCAGATGCAACCCAATGCTATTTGAACAATGGTTTCTCTAAGATAATGATTGTCCGATGTACCAAAATTGGCCAGATAATTTGAGAAGACGGATTAACGAAAACATTTGTGATCAATTTTGGTGATCCCAAAAGATTTGCGCTCTAACGATCTCTGGTCCAGAGTTAAGTGCGCTACGCCTTATGATAAGAGTCCCCCCCCCCACGTTGATGCTGGTAAAGTTTGATTTTTTTATTGGAGCATTAAATTATCTAAGAATTAAGCCAATCGTCGGTATGGATCTGAAAATTCAGCTTTGTATACCTCATTTTAAGCAAAAAAATAAATGTTCTCCGACATTTTTATTTGATAAAACTTTCTTAAACTTTGGTGTAGCATAACATGATTTTTAATATTCTTTCTTTAAAACATAAACTCCCATTGTTTCATGAAACCCACCAATTATATATTTTTTTAGGTAAATCTTGGACTCTAGTGAGCTAAGACCTTGACGGAAAGTTCATTATGTTGTGTTTCCATTGAAAACTTTTTAATATCGGCGTGTTCTTTGCTTTAATGACACAAAACAAATAATTTTACATAATTTGTGCAAATTTTAGTTAATTAAAACTCAATTTTCAAAGAAGATATATGGTTCACTTGATACTAAATAAGCCATAAATTTTGCACCCTAAGCAAAATTAGCGTGCATAAGACATAACGCAGCTGGCAGAAAAAAAATTAAAACTTTAGCATTTCGTTTCATATCCAATCCTTCCCTTTTTCTATTCCTAAAAGACTCACTAACTTTAAAGTACGAATAAAAAATTGCGCAACCCAATCGATAATTTTTTTTTATTTTTCAATAAACAAGCGCGTTAAAATGCAATTTAGCTTGCCCCAAAAAAAAAAAACTGACCATTTATTTTCTATGCCACACAGATTTCTGACCAAACGACATAAAGCCAAATGGCCATCAGACGTCCATTTTCCAATACATTTTTTTCGATCGATGCTATCGTAAATATTCCTAACTGACTGTTAAAGAATGGCAGAAAATAAAAAACAACCAAAATAAACGAATGCTAAAGTTCACAGCCAAAAAGTATACAGTTTTTTTTTTTTCTCAAAAAATTTCCTACGCTCAGTTTTTTGGGTTGCTGTTTTAAAGTGGTAGCGATAAAAAATATGAGCGTACGAAGAAACCCGAACCAACAACAATAGCAACAATATCATGTTGCCTCTAGGCTATGCAATAAATAAATTGTCATTTCATGTTTATAAGCGTAGCATAACATACTAGCTGGAAAAAATTGCTTAATACACGTTTTGGCGCACAAGCGTATAAAACATAACAAAGGAAGCAATAAAAAAAGAGCCAGGCTGGTACTGCAGAAGAGGAGCCACTGATAGAAGCTGACTGCGGTCACCCGCAATTTTAACATCACATGCCGCCAGCACACACACACACACACACACAATGACACAATAAAAAGAGAGCGACATAGTATAACCGCTACAATGACAGCTCAGCGTGCAATGATACATTTTTTACAAACAACACACGCTTGCTCTCTCATCTTTTTGTATAAAATTCCGCATATAAATTAAATCTAATGAACTGCAAATTTAAATTTACGAGCCCTAAGTTGCGCACCAAAACGATTTTCATTTGTTAGAAAATTTTTGCAATTCTTTTTTGCGGCTGCCGTGTTAAGGTCAGCTTGATTTTAAAATGTTGCATACTTTTCAGCAAAAGAAATAAATAATATAAAATATTTGCCCAACTAAATCACTGTCCAGCTCGTTTTATGATTATATGAAAAATTATATGAAATATCGCAAAGTTTTTATTGTGCAACTAAGACTATAATTTTCGTTTTTAGTTTAATGTTAAAAATGAAATTAAGTGAAAAGCAAGTTGCAAGGTCTTATACATAATACTTTGATGACACATTTTGCGCTAAAATATTTTATGGAGTCAGCAGAGACTAGACAAACTTTCAGATGTTCTTCTCAAAAAAGTAAGGACAGTCAGTTTCTACCTACACAGAAAGAAAAACTTATATAAATTTAGCTATGACTCGAATATTTCTTGCATATTTCTTTATGTGTTAGCTAAGTTCTTAAGAATTATTGCAAAGAAAACTTAAGTAAATTTACTTAAGCGATAAATTCAACAAAGATATAAAGACTGCTAAGGTATTTAGCTTAACTTCCTATATCCTGAGGAAAATATCGTTTAATTATGCTGAGCTCAGTACAGTGTGTGTAAACACCAAAAAAATTACATTAAACAGAAATAAATTTAAAAAAAGGAGCTAAATTTAAAGCTAGTCACACTAGTTTCATCCGTTGCTAAGGGGAATCATCAGTGGTTTTTAAGCCGGTTAATAGAGATTTCTAAGCCCGATTTCTTCACAAGCCAAGCAAAAAGTGAAACAAAGCAAAAAAACCTTTTTTTCGCTGTTTATTTACTAATCAGCTTAAAAGTCACTTATGATGTCGGTAACAGCTGAAACCAGTGTGACTACATTTAGGCATTTTTTTTTTTGTTAATTTTCTTGTGCTAAATGTTATTTCTTTAGTGATGACACACACTATACTGAACAGTTAGCTCAGTAAAATTATTATAAATTGTTTTCTGTGCCGATGCAGCACATAAGTTACCTTCATCCACCAAATCAAAATCATGCAATTATTTTTATCAAATTATTATATACCAGTAAAGAAAATTAGTCAATAAGGGTATTCATATACAGTTTGTTCAAAAAAATTTCATAACAAAAGTTTGGTAAAACTTAACATTTCAGGTTTTACTTATGAAAAAAGTATGAGTCCTTCGAAACTCTATAAGTAAATTGAAGATATATGTGGGAAGTCAAAATCATAGGAAGTTAACAAGTTAGTTGTATATTTTCTAAAAGGAAGTATCAAAGTTGATCATACTGCAAAAAATCCAGAGCACTTTTTATGAAAACGCCCTTTGTTCCAATTCAAATCAACTTCGGCATAATGTTATTCATATCGTTCTGATGAAAAGTTAATATCACAGTTTATGAGACATAGAAGCTCTAATATTAATATACGGCTTATGTGTGAAACAGCTGAGCTCTTATATTCATCAGAGCAGACATAGGATTTCGAAATGCCCAATGCCTGCTAAGTTTTATCAAATGTTACCTTACACTTTTTTTCGAACAAAGCACATTTTGTCCTCTTTTTTTTCTAACAATATTGTATTGTGCTGAAGGTCGAAAATCGTTATTAAACATCAACAGTATCGTTCAAATTTTTGCATTATACCATGTTAACTAAACAAATGGCTAAAAACCTTTTGGGTCAATATATACATTCTCCAATTAGTAAGTTCCTTTCATATAATTTTAGTACTTTCTTTAAATCTGCGAAATATCTACAGTTTATGCAAATGTTTTTCTATTCATAGCTTTTGTTCCCATTTATTGAACTTTTCTTTAAGGAACAACAAAAGCAAAGAAATGCTTTCAATCGAAAAAACTTGAGCGAAGAATAAGAAAAAGTTTTAACAACAGCACAACACCGAATAATAGAAAAAGCCCAAAATACAACAAATAGTCAAGAGTGTTGTAGATGGTGATGGGTCAGTCAGTACTCAAAGTACAAAAGCATTGCTGCAAATATCAGTTGTAAGAAAGCACCACTTGACCTTCTTCTCGAGTAAAAAAAGTTGTTTTTTTTCACAATGTATTTTGCTGAACTTAATATGCTTAGCTGCTGCTTGCTATTCTTCATATTTCCATTGAAAAGTTTGCGAAATTCTTTTGAGTTCAAATTTAATGTCATCGAGTTAAAGTGCTGCTGAAGAGGTAAAGAAAGTTACACTAAAGAAGAACAGTATCAGAGTAGCTGAAAAATATAAGTAATGTCGACAAATAGAAAACATAATGAGACGCCTGCCTGACTTTCGATGTGGCACCGATAACAGCATGAACTTGAGTCAGTCGGTGCAACGGTCCAAATTGAATAAGCAGATGTTGCAAGCGAGCTTTTGAGGCAAAAATGTTTGTTACTATTTTAGGCTGCTTTGGCACTAATGGAAATTAGAAGGTGATGATTTTAAAAGCAAATGTAACATGATTTGCCTCTGTGCAAGGTGTTCATCATCAATATTGTAATTTAAAATTGGGTGGGACTAAAAATTGCGGCTAAGGAATGCATAATATTTTGACTCAAAAAAATAAGTGAAAAATTACTTAAAAAGGCAAACAAATGTTCTCAAAAATTAATGAAAAAAGACAGAGATTTGCGTAGTTTTTCATGCGAATTTTATGTGGACTCTTTTGAGTTATTCTACGTACACCCTTTTATTTAAGCAAATTTTCTATGTGCAAGCAAAATTGTTTCGCAAAAATTTTGCCGATTACATTAAAAAAAAAATCATTTCACTTGATTTTTGTGTAATTTTTCAGTTTTGGCTTTCGAATTCCTTAACAGAAAAAGGATATTATTTTCAGTACCGAAAACAAAGCAAAAGCAAATCAATTCAAAAAAAAGCGAAAGATTATCTTTCAAAAACTTTTGACTAGAAGCCATGTCGCAACAAAAAATTCCAAAAGCTTTAGCTTAAAACAATTTTTCTTTAGAGAAACAAGCTCTTATTCCCCTCAAAGTCACTTCAGAAAATTCGAAAAAAGTAACTCAAGTTTAGTTCTACAAAGTTGCGCAGGTAGACTTTGTACGTTAAGTAACAGCTTTAAGACTCTTCACAATGCTTAAATTGTGTTACCTCAACATATGCTGTAGAATTGGTAATTCTAGGATGTCAACAGCGTGATTGGCAATTTTCTAAAGCAAGAGATCGTCTACTATTTGAAATTTAAAAAAGTCAGTGCCATTTTACCTGATTAAATGTCATCGCTCACAAAAATAAGAATCATGTTATCATATTGACTTATTCCTATATCTATTCCTCCTTTAGGATTAAATCTGTCTACATACCAAATATCATTAAAATGGTCTGTTAGATAAGTTGTGATATCATATTTCCTGCTAGGGGCGTCTCACCATCCATTCTTTCTTCAGGGCTATATCTATTTCCATACCAAATTTCACCAAAATCTGTTTATTAGTGCAACTTTGAAAATTTATTTTCTCGTTAGGGCCGTGGCATGAAAATATACATATATCATTTCTCTGGCTGCTATCAATCTCTGTACCGATCTTCATCAAAATCGGTCGACTGGCTTAGCAGTAAAAACTTAGTTTCGGGTTAGAGGCGGTGCCACGCCTACTAAAATAACAAAAAAAAGTTATGCCTTTCCTTGGGGTTCAATCTATTCATACCAAAATTCATCAAAATTAGTCCATTAGCTTATCCGTGGAAACGTATTTTCGTAATAGAGGCGTGGCACCACCCTAGATAAAAAATTCCATAAGAATAAATGCTGTCACAGTTGAGCCGTTATGCTATTTTGATAAAATTTTCATTAATTTTAGAGAAAAGATATTTGTTTTTAGTGGACGGTGTCACGCCCCTTACGAAAATAAGTTTTCGCTCCTAAACTAAAGGATTGATTTCGATGAAACTTGGTATGGGGATTGATTGATTTTTAAGAAAAGATTTTTGTTTTAGTGGACGTTGTCACGCCTCGAACAGAAAATGCGTCTTCAGTGCTAAGCTAATAAACCTATTTCAATGATATTTGGTATAGAGTTCAATTGAACCCTGACGAGGGATATATGATTTTTAATGTGCGGTGCCACACCCCTAACCAGACAATACGTTTTCAACAACTAAGCTAAAGATGATGAACGAATTTTGATGTAATTTAATATGAAGATACATTTAATTAGGTAAAATGGTACTGAACTGTTTTGTCTCGTCACTAAAATGGTTGAATTTTAACCACTGGGCGATTTTTAGTTACATCAAATCGGCCAAAAAAAATATTTCGAGCCATAGGTCTATGCACCAAAGCAAACAAAGAACTCTGTATTCGAGATGTTACTATACTTTTTTATGAATCGCAGTAAAAATTTTCTTCATTAATGCAGGTGTTCGGGATTCGAAGTTTTCTTTCATTTTATTCATATACTATAACATATCTTAAGTTTTGAAAATCCATGTTGTTGGATAAGACACCAAGCTAAACAAATTTTATTTATTTCATGGCGAAAAAAAAAATTTTTTTCTGTCAAAATTGTAGTCGAAAAGTTACTAAATTCCCAAAGAAGTTAATGCCAAAAACTGCGCAATTTATCATTTTTTTACATAGAGAAGAAGCTTTTACAACAGAAAATTCTAGGATAATGATCAATTACGAGAAGTTAATTAAACTCAAAATTTTACTGTTTTTGACTTAATCCATTTGATGCAACTTCAGTTCATTTGGCATTTGTTTCGTCTAAAAATAATTCCGGCTTCGTTTGTCTTATAAGAAACCCAACATTATCCCCCATTATAATTTTTTTTTTTTAATTTTCAGAATCAACGATTTCATTTGTTATTGAGAACGTTCACTTTACTCGTCAATAACGTTGCCAAATTTTGGGTGAAAAATTCAAATGGAAATGCAAGAAGTCAATCAACAAATGTTGCTGTGCAAGTTTCGAACAATTTTCTTTTACTACATCTACTAAATGTTTCCCAAAAAAATCGGAAACTGGAGGTATGTTCAAATATTTACAACTACCTTAACTTAAGAATTTCCATGCAGAAATATTGGTGTTGAATGTACAGAAAATGAGGCCATGATACTCGCGTACGTTCTTAAGAATTTCCATGCAGAAGTATTGGTGTTGAATGTACAGAAAATGAGGCCATGATACTCGCGTACGTTCCAAAGCACAAATTTACTGAGAATGCCATCACTAGGCTACACTCTTTTGTCGCCAAATCAACTAATGAAATGAAAATTTAAAATTTATTCTGGCATATTAATGTTTTTGTTATCTTTTAATTGAAAATAATTCCGGATATTTTTTAATACATTTTATTTTTTGGAACTTTTATCCTTACCAGCGATTAAAATTAGCAGCTTCTTAAAACTTTCCCCAGCGATAGCAAATTTTTGCATTCGAAAGAAAATTCTTAAACTAATCTTACAACCTTCAACTTATCGCACAAATTGAACTCCCGACCGGGGCAAAGTAAAAGAAGAAAAGCAGAAAAACTTTTCCAAACTTTAACTGCGCACATAATTTGTTGCTACTTTTTTTCTTCTTCTTCTTCTTTTGCTACTCTTAGCGGCTTAAGTTTATGCATCATACAAAAGATGGCGCACAGAAATAAAACGAAGCCAATAAGGCGTCTGCCATATAAAATGCTCATATCAAGGACTTTAAGGATGCTTCCATAGAGTGTATTAAAAATCGATTAAAATCAGAACACATCATGTCTGGGTGTGGTGTAAGGTAAATACCAGCACTTACAGCGACAAAAATAAAATTTATGAAAGAAATAAAATAAAATCAAATTCAAATTTTCACATTTTCAAATGCTGCGCAATATTCGATGAAAGAAAATATTTGCTGAACATAAAAGTTGGTTAAAAACTTTTCGTTGTGGCAGTGTATGCAAGTTTCATATTTGTCTTCGTGTATGTGCGAGCCAGTATGCTGTGCATGCAAGTGTGTGATTGATATCCTTTGAGATTTTCAAGTGATTGCAATGATTATTTAAAGTGTTTGATTTGTCTTCCTACAATGGATTGTGATAGTTGGAAAATTTGTCAAAATTAAATGGGAAATTATTTTCTATATTTAATTTACAAAAAAAATTGAAATAATGTTTCCAAATGCACCTAGGGGAACGACGTTTCTCAAATAGCACATAATTTCAATGAGCAAAATGTAACACCAGCTGAGTTTCTTGAGTTTCTTAAAGCTTATGCAGTTGTAGCCAATGACTTTTTTTATCTATCTACCCATCAGTGTAAAGTAAAAACTTCCCGTAACTGGGCTAGGACTGCTGATGAGAGAATGTAGCAGCTCTATGAATTCACTTTTATTGTTGCGGTTCAACGGAAAAAACATTTTTATCGCTTAGTTTAATTGAAAAAGTTTAATTAGAATTGCATGAATTCGCAGAATATTGCTTATTATAATCAACATCATAAGCAATTTAAGCGGATCAATTAATTTTATGCATTCAATTAAACTTTGTGTCACACATAAAGTGTTGACAAAATCATTTAATGTCAGTTTATTTAAATTTATAAAAAAGACTGCACAAAGCGATGAAGCTTACAAATTCAAATCACAAATTTTGTGAATTTTATTTCATTTCCCAGAACATCCTTTTCATAATATATTTACTATACATTAAGTGCTTATACGCAAAACCCAATACAGCATGAGCACCCAGTGAGAAAATTTAAGTGGCAAATTATGTAAAAAGGAAAGAAGCAGCAACCTTTTTTATTTTACCATAGGATGTTTTTGAAATTAGTTGGCTTGGTTAGAGGTATAGCAGCCACTTAAGTAGTGCATGTAGTGAACCCTTATTGCCATATAATGCACATACTGATGTAAGTGGTTGTTGCTAATGCTTATTTAGTAAAGTAATGAGCCGCTTTCAATTTTAGCTTGGTTCGCTTGGGTTGCAGATCTCAGTGATAATTACAATGTCAGTACATTTCACGGACACTAAAACTGCGATTTTCGTTATTATGCATAGGCCAGACAGCATTCTTTTTACTGTTTGAAAAGAGTTCTCTTAAATAAAGCGAAGTGGTCTCGTAAAAAGAGGAAGCTCACCTTGTTGCCTCGATAGTCCTTGCATTACACCCAATGTTCTTATGGCCTTGAACCCATGGCAGGCTATGCTAGCGCCATAATCTGCTAGCTATGATTTATTTACTGTCCACTTCAAAGCTCGAAATGTGTTGAAGTTTTTAAACTTTCCTATATTTACATTGTTATTACCTACATGATATTCAGCAAATAAGGAAATGGTTTGTAACGCTTTGGCGCAAAATGTACTGAAGCGATTTTTGTAATTTCTTTTTTGAAACATCGAATTTGAGCTAAAAATGGTTATTGCGTACTTATTTTTTCTATTTTTTAAAGTTAAATATACTTTTTTTAAGGAATAAGTTTTTGAAAAACCTCACACAAAAAATTGTTGATTGTTTTTTCAGTGCTTATGCTGCTTCTTGAATTTTGTGTTCTTATTGTTGTTTTTTTTTCTTCTAATTTGTACCACTTGTATTTGGCTTCGAATTTCAAACCACAATTCTCTTTAAGTTGTTGCTTTTTTGTCACTTTGCAGAGAGAACATAGAACCAACTGTTAAGAAAGCAAGCTCACTATAGTAAACTACAAGGTGGATAACACGCTTGAGAAAAATTTCGATACGAAATATATTTATTTTTTGCTCAGAAAATACAAATCTATGTATTTTAAAAAACTATAGGTATCTATTGAAAAAAACACATTTGACTTCGAATTAAAAATCAAAGGTAAGGTCACTGAAACCTTATAAGTTTTACTTTAAGCACTTATCACTGTGTAACTTACTTCTCGTTGAGGCTCTGAACTCAGCTCTCGAGATATTGGCCTAGAGAAATCAAAATGTAGCACTGTACCTGGTGTACCAGGTGGTGTGATAGAATTTAAATATTAGTTACAAGGCCTTGAAGTCAACCACTGAGTAAAAATACTTTTAACTTGATAAATCTACTTAACTAAGAACCCTAATGCTGTGTATAGATATGATCTTTATATCACAAAAATCTATTTGAGTTAGAAAAAAGGCCTTTCCCAGTATACTACATTACATCAAGTTAAGCAAAGTTCTATAGAGTGGGACTCTCAAAAAAATAAATCGGTTTGCAGCATAAGTTGTTCCAGGAAGATATGATGACTCAATAAATTTTCACTTCCTACACATATTTGGTAAAGGTCAGTTTTTCAACAAACATACTATGCAATGTACACATTTTGACAACCAAAGGATTTTCCAACTGGATTCATACAAACACCCCCCAAAACACAAAGTAAGTAAATTCTTTTGGTTCTCTTGGTTTACTTTTGGTTGATTGATTTCAGTTTCTGCTTCAGCGTCTACTCTTTATTTATTTTTTTTCTTAGTATTTCATTTGGTTCGTAGTATCTGTATATTGTATCTGTAAATATATTGAAATTGTTGCCATCAACCTATGATTGATTGTGAAAAACGGCACAACCACTTTTTATTGATATTTTTCCCCAGATTTTATTGTTAGTTTTTAATGTGAAATAAATAGAGAGAAAAGGGCAGCACTTACTCAGAGTACAGCGTATGAAATAAGAAACTGCCAATAAAATATCTACAAGTTATTGGTCGTTGCGGAAATGAAACGACTTTTAGTTTTTTTTTGTATATATATTTAGTTTTTTATATATACTTTTTTTCAGCTAACTACTATCTTGCTTTCAATTATTGTTGTATCGTATTTCCGGTGATGCTGTTTCGTTGATGACAAGTAATTTAATGTTGATTTAAGTGTGGTTTTTCTTTCAGCACAACGTGCGCCATCCATGGGAAGTGGTATGCCACATACTTTAGTATTTATGTGGTAGGTAAAATTTTTAGTGGAATTGTTTGCACTGTCATAAAAGAACCAGTTTGATCATTAACAAAAATGTTGGCTTTTTAGATAAGAGATACGATATTTTAATGGGATTTTTCTTTCTTCGTGAATATCTTTGATTGATGAACTTCAAATTTAATTCAATTTACAAATAGTTATTTTATGAATGAGTTTCTGCTCAATTCCAATGTTATCCTTATAATGGAATGTAAGTACTATAAATGCTTGGGTTGCATTAAGTTTTGTTATTCCTAAAAATCATATTTCCAACAAAAAAAAAAAAAAACAACTTACTTGAAGCTACTTACAATAGACATTACCCAACGATTGAAATGTTCTCATTCTTGTGGACTTCTAAATCTGTTGGAATAAACTCGAAACTTCGTAGTAAGGTTGTAGCCATAATTTGTTTTTTCTTTGACTTGTCGAAAATATTAAGTTTTTTCTTAGTGTATTCATTACTAATTTTTATGATTCCACACCCAGGGTAGTACGGCCATGGTTCCCTGGTTCACTTTGATTAAACAATTGTATGGGTCTATCGTGAACACCCTATGAGCTACAGGGTGTTTAACAAAGTTTATTGAGAGTTGAAGCTTTTTAGTTTATTACACAATTTTAAGTAAAATTTTTTTACAGAAGTGATAAAATTTGATTGTTTACTTACACTTCTTCATTCCCGACTACTATCATAAACTATTTTTAGACTATGTAACTGCTTACCTGCAAAAATATGAAGGAAAACATTATCAGAATGAATAAATACAATGATATTTATAACAAAAAAACTTATATAATCTACAATGACTTCGTGTCACAAATAGGCATCCTGAGACTATCGATCTAAAGGACGAAACTATCATTAAAATATTGTTTGAGACTCTAAACATTAATAAAATGAGCATTTTCAAGTACAACGCCAAAATAGATACGTTTACTAAAAAAATATTAGTTGCTTGCAGTCTTAGACGTGCTGCGGACAGCGACTAAAATTTGTTTTGACGAGTTCAATGAGCCATATTCTTTATGTCGATGTCGATTTCATTTTTCGGAGTATCTTCTGCCCCACATATTGGCAACGATAATATTAGATACGTTTTGATTAGATAAAGGATGTGAGCTACTTCACTGCGGTATCAAAAGGGCTATTGAAAAAGCGCGCATAATAAAAAATGCTTTAAGCTATGAGTTAAATGTAAAAGAAGCTATGCTCTTTAAATCCTTGTTGAAAACTGCCTTCGTTGCAAGACTAGATAGTGATAAAATATGTGCTATGCCATAGTCACAGCAATCTCTATGAGAAAATTTCTGGCATACTTTTTTTTATCTCTCTGTCTGGAGCCTACCTCAAGAATATCAGTAGACATCTTTGCAGCAAAAGTTTGGATGGCAGTGGTGGAAACGATCTGTAGAATTGAAAATAAGAGAATCGCGAAAATACTGGATATAATTGAAAGCAGTCGCTACTTGCTATCAGTGCACAATCAGGACGTTATCTCCATGAGGAGATAAGGGACACAAAATGATTATACATAAGTTCTTTAGTTTTATCTTCATTAATGGATTACGTTATGAAGATGCATATTGCAAATAATTTCATCATCACGGTGAAGTCCAAGATACTCGTTATCGCTAAGAGAGGAAGCCAAAGCTTCTATATGTGAAAGCCATTCAAGAAGCTCATCTACTACAATGGGTCATAAAAGTGATAAGAGAAAAATTGTATGTTAAAATTCTTTATTCTTACAATGTGTTATATCCAAGAGCATGCGCACCATTTTTTTGTAATCATCTGTGAATTTGGTTTAAATCGGAATATTCAAAGCATTCAAGACATTAGAAAAGTATTCGACAGCATTTTGTTTTTGCAATCCATTAAGTTAAGTTCTTCCTACTAAGTTCTGAAGAGCGTATGTATGTATATATGAACGTATGATGGAGTGTCATCACAAGCCTGGTCTGGTCTGGTCTTTCCATCGTTTTCAAAAGAAAAGACATGTGGCCTAAGTAGAGCGGTAAGCGTCCCTCTCATTTCTTGGGTATATGTAGGCATGTATATCTTACTATAATCCAATTTCAATTACCGCAGGTAGCTCCCCATATAACACTGAACTGAGAGGATTTATCAAAAGTGGCATGATGAAATGAAGGTTTTCATACTAAAAGGATGCTGTCTTCTCATATTACCAGTAAATGACGATAAGAGCTTAAAAAAGGGCACTCTCGATTCTATATTTAGTGATAATAAGTCGTTCTTGTTTCAATTCTGTAATGTTGGGTAAAATGATTTTGCTGATTTTACTTTGAAAACGAAATTATATTTTAGCAAGGAGCGCTAGTGTCTTCTTGCGTTTTGACTTGTTGATTTCGTTAGACAGAATACAGTGGATTTTTGCACGTTGCGAAAGCCTTGCAAAAGCTCCTTCATAATTCTTTTAGCTATTTAGTTGTTTGTTTTACTTGATGCTTTGCTATTTTGGTCCTATGTACCGCGTGATATAGTTCTATTAAATAATTTCAGAGTCTTAACAGTGAACTTTTTGATTACAAAGTCAATCGAGTGTTTATCGCTACTACATCCAGACAATAATGATGGTAGGCTGCAATAAATATTTAACTAACTGATTCTAGCCACTGTGCAAAAGTTGAGCAGTGAACAATATATTTCGGTAGCTACGCGATCTCGGTAACCTATCTTGGGGAAGAGGGGGCAAGAGGTGGTATGAAATTTTATTAAAATTTTGCTTTTGGCAGAAATTTTGTAAATATTGTGGCCCTTTTTTTTGTTTTAGTAATGAAAATAATTGAAGATAGTAAATTGCAACGTGTAGGTGGACATTTGCTACGGTTGTATTTCTGTTTTTATTTTAGAAAAAAAATTTCAAGCTGAACATTTTTAAGAAAGCGGGGTGAATTTCATCTTCGCCCCGCGCGTTTTTGGATATTTCTAAGATGTCTTAAGGTAGATAGAAGCCACAAAATACTAGTGATCGCAGTCTAGGTCGGCACTTCTTTTAGAGAAAATTAATTTTTGATAAAAATTTTGTTGGATAAAGAAAATTACATTAAGCTAAATTTTTAAACACAATCTCAATGTAGAAACAATTAAGGAAAAGTTAAAACGAATGCCTGCTAAAATTTCCGCCCAGTTAATAAATCAAATTGTAACTGCGCCAAGCGCAAAAAAGAACCCCACCCAAAACAGAACTAAAAGAAAAAAAAAAGAACCTTTTTCAATTTTCAAAAATACAAATAAAAAACCAAAAACTTCACACAACAATGCTGCCAACTTCACACGACAGCGACAACAACGACGATGTCCTTATTTTACACTTGCATATACACACACACACATACTCTCGAATAAACAAGCACAAACTAACAAATAGCACAAAAAAGCATGCTGCATAAGTGAGTTCTATTGTTGCCCCTGAAAGTTGACAATGTTTTATTTTTCGAGTCAATTTTTTTTCCATCGCACATTGTAGTTCTTGGCATCCTTTTATTTTGCTTTTTGGATGATGTTTGTATTTTGGTTGTTTCTTTTTGCCATTGTTTTTGTTGTTTTTATTAGCATCTCAACATCACTGCTTGTTGGCACGACAAACGGTGTCAAATTTTGTGTTTAAATATTCGCATACACTCAAGCAAAAAACATTAGTCAAAGGTTGTAAGAAAAATAAAGATTCTTCGACAAAAAAATAGATTTACGTAGGGTCAAAAGGTCCTTGTGAGGAAACAAAATGATTTTTATTATATGCATGTGGAATTGTGCAGCATCCTTTTGCTTTGCTTTTTACACACACACACACACACCAATACACATACTTCAGTGCCCAGCCCCAAATTGTCAAAGTTCGCTCAAAAAGAGACATTTTTCACAGGAACCTGTTCATGTTGTTGTGTACTTTTTTGGAATTTTTGTCATTGTTGTTGTTGTTGTTGGTGTTACTATTTTTGTTGAGCGCGCACTTACAATATTACAACAACAACAATGGCAACAAAAAAATTACAATACAACGAGGCTGTTTTCTTGCTGCTCCTATCTCTGCCATTATTTTTTTTTTTTGTATTCCCATAGTCTTGTTGTTTTTGTCTTCCTTTTATTGTTGTACACTCCTTTGTTGCTGCTGTTGCTGCCACCGCTCGACGACGCCAACTTTAACCTTGAATTTAAGTGTTTTTGTTGGGAGAGTAAAAAAAATTGTTCTTTATTCGCTGGAATTCGTTTACATTTTCCCACGTTTGGCGTTGACGACTTCGTTTTTTGTTGTCCCTCTCGTATGTAGTGCTCGTTAATATGGTCGTGCTTAAGAATTCTGTGTCTGTATTTTAAATGCATGTGTGTTTTGTTTCTGTGTCCTTTGGTGTTGGAATTGTAAAAGATTTTAGAGAATCGCAGTTGCAGCGAGCAAATATTTCGGAGAAATAAAGCGAAGATGAGAGAGCGCAAAATCGATGATGGAGTCATAGCGTTAGGCACTTAAGCCGGCAAATAATTGGTAAGAGCTTGTGGAGGAGTAAAATTTTCGCAAATTCTAAGATTAAGTGTTACAGTTGTAAGTTTTAAGACCAAGTCTTGATGCATAATAGCGTCTGTACGAGGCAGTTCTAGATAAAAATTGCAAGATTAAAATAAAAAAAAAATTAAAAATCACTTGAAGTAAATACTCGCCCAAAGATTGAAAGAATTTCTCACAAAATCATTGTTAAATGTTAACCACATCTTAAGAGAAAGTTTGAGCAACCAAACTTTTGCACTGTCAAAAATTGCTTGCATTTTTCCTGAGAAAAATTTGAATTGAAACCAAATATTTCATATTTCTTTCATAGATAATATTTACTTTCTTAGGAGAAATTGCTCAGAAATGGATTTGCCTCTTACAGGAAATTTTTGGGAAAACATGAAATGAAAACATCATTCAACTTTCTTTTTTTTTCAGCGTTAAAATTGCCCAAGTATTTACGCAAAACTAAAATCAATCAAAAGTTTTCGATAAAATTTTTGATTGGAGAGATTGTAAAAAAAACTTAAATAAATTTGTTTAAATTGAATCAAAACATAGCTCAAAAATACGACAAAGTGTTACCGAAATGTTTGGCAATTCTTCATTGATTGAGGAATACTCGTTGCTTTCCAAAATTTTTCTGTTCAGTGCCCATATTTAATTTCAGTAATTAATTGATTTGACTCAAATTCTTCAAATAACCTCTTTAAGCTCGGTTTCGATATTGAAAATTCAAAAGAAATTTTCTTATATATACAATATTTAACTTTAAAATCAATAACACCCATTCTAATCTAATAACTTAAGCAAAATAAAACTTTAGTGTTCACTGCCCCTATCAGTCGATGCCATTGATAAAAATTTTTCGACATTTGTATGTTTCGAGCAGCTATGCAGCAGAAAAATGCAGGTTATTTGAGTGAAGGAAGATTTGCATGGGTTATGACAATTAAAACTTACAGTCCGTACATTTGAATTTTGAAAATAACATCCTAGAATTAAATATGATATAAAATTTTTTTATATTGAAGGCGTGTTACCGCCCATTTTTTCATTAAAACTTACTGTTTTTTATACATTTTATTTTGTTTCATTGAAATTTACTTTTGCCTTACCTTTTATATATTTACCAAGTCTCATTCAACTGCATCAAATAGTTTGAAATAGTTTGTCAAATCTGATAACTTTTATTACATAGGAGGTGTGGCATCTCCCATTTTTTACCAACCAAACTATTATAAGAACATTCCAAAAACTATAAAAACAGTAAGTACTTAGACATGAAATTTTTTGGTTTTTTTTTTCATATGGTAGGCGGGTCACCGCCCATTTTTTAATTAAAACTAACTGTTTTCCATACATATATGTAACATTCGTCTTTATCAAATAGTTAATTAGATATGATAAATTCGAATTTTCTGTTATATGCGGGGCGTGGCATAGCCCATTTTTAGCCAACCAAGCAATAATACAAATTTCCACAAACCATAAATAATATTTGTAACCAATCTTATCCCTCTGCGTCAAATAGCTGTTAAGATTAAAAGAAATGTGGGCTTTTTCTTATATGGGAGGCATATTACCGCCCATTTTTTCATTGAGTCTCACTTTTTCCATATCTTTTATTTGTGTACCCAGTCTCGTTCATCTGCCTCAACTACTTGATGAGATTTAATGAATTTTGATGAGACACAGATATATTATATCTTATAGTGGGGGGCGTGGCATCACCCATTTTTCCGGAACAAAACTGTGCTCAGAGCCTTCCACAACTCATAAGAAATATATATACTATATCTTTCAGCGATCGGTTGAACGGCTTAGGAGTCCATAAATATCACTCACACACACACTCATTGTCTTTTATATATGTAAAACTAAATTTTGGTTTGGATATAATTGCCATTGGGGTTAGTTTCCAAAGCGTTTTACAATGATTTGATCACATAATTGTGTAGCAAATTTTTCATTCGTTCACAATTTTTATTCATTCCTCACAATAATTCACAAATTTTGATAGTAGTAGGGCTGGGCAAATAAAAATTAATATCAATATATCGATGATCAATATTTCCAAACAGTATCAAAATATATCGAGAAAAAGCTAGCGATAATCGATTTTTGATATATTTGCTGAAATAATTAAAATGCAAAAAATGACGTCCCAACCCCTACTATGCGCATTTAGCATTGAAATTCTGTAAATGTGATCGTAAGTTTCAACTTGCTTTTTCTTTGTTACAGCAAAAATAAACGTCACCTTTGTGGCACTTGGAAAATCAAATTTCAGACAGTCTACCTTCTCACCAAACACAAGCCAAAGCATATTTTGATCATAGCACTTTGTACTTGAGGATGTCGATGTAACCTTGTACCTTTTACATCCATCAGGGTAAAGACATTTTTGGAGTACTGGAGCCTGAATTCGGGAATTGGCTGTCTGCTGTTGTTGAATGTCGCCCTCTTTATTTTTGAGTAATAGGCGAGAAATAAGACGGATACAGTGAAAGTGCATTAGCGATTTAAAATTAAATTATTAAGATGCATATAATTTCCTATTGGCTCAAGCAATCCCAAATGCTTCTGAAAATAAAGCAAGATAATTTATTACCTTGTCACGCTAGGACCATACGGTAACATCTTCAGTTGGATACAGAGCTACCCTTAAACAAAAATATCGAAATTCGATAGTCAAAAAATAAAATCCAATTTCAATACATCAAAATAAAAAATATCACCGATAGCCATCAAAAAAAGTATCGGGAAAATCGATAATCGATATATTTTGCGCAAGCCTAATTGGTAGCCTTGAACTGATCCACCATTTCAAAAGCGTTAGTTTGCTTATGTTCTTGTTACTATGCTCACACATCTGCATTTACTATAACTGTCCTAAAAATCATTTGGTTCGTGGCTTTATTTATTCAATTTCCGCGTAATTTTTGTCAAAATGCTCAGCGTTCTTCGAACTGTCAAATATATTTTGAAAAAATTTTCTGCTAACACCATTTGCCCTTAGGTTTTTATTGCGAACTTGTAGCTTTTTTGACTTTACTCTTTGCTGTAATGCGTACACATACTCGTACATATCTATGAACTACGCTGTTATGCTGCACAAATTTCATCTAAAAGTTTGATTTTTGGACTAATTTTTTTGTTCTAGAAGACTTGGAAAATCATTTGTTTTTATCTGGTTCAATC
Organism: Meiosimyza decipiens; assembly: GCA_963680825.1. Classification (NCBI taxonomy): domain Eukaryota; kingdom Metazoa; phylum Arthropoda; class Insecta; order Diptera; family Lauxaniidae; genus Meiosimyza; species Meiosimyza decipiens. The sequence continues at coordinate 16,579,204 of OY804260.1, read as the reverse complement.
AGAAAATGAAATTTCAATCGAAAAAGTGATTTGAAAACCAATAGATATTTTTAGAAGATTTTCCCAATGAAATTATTTTACAATTTAATTAGTCTCATGTTTATCATGGTATAAAGCTTTAACTTCATATAATGCCAATATGTTGTTAAAGCAAAAATTTAAAATTCTCAACTTCTATTTATTTGGTATGGAGCACAACATCTTTGACCACTTTTTTCTTAAACTTTTAAGATAAAATTACGCAATGTCGGATTTGCTTAAGGACATTACGTCTACATTTGTGGCATGTAACAAAAATTGAGCGAAATATAATATGATATCATCATCCGTTCATGTTTTCAATTGTCCTATATCTGATATACCCCACATGCATTTCTAAAAACACACAAGTTAGTTAGTACAGTTTAATTGAAATACAAAAGCAAAATTCTTCAAAAAATCTTTTAATCACCTTGTGTGTCAATATTAAATTGAACAAAGGATATCATGCATTCATCATCCAAAAATTCGGAATGTGTGCAGAGACTGAAACTGTTGCACCAAGTACCATTTTTGGATTTATTTTGTTAGTATAACAATGCAAATATTTCCCAGAAACTCAAAGCCAACAATATCGAACTACACAACACTTGTAAATTTGAAAGATTTTAATCGAAATATTCTGCATAGATTGCAAAATTCAATTTAATAGGATAATCTGCAATGAAGTATGGAAGTATTACAGATTGGCACATGGAACACTCTTGTAAGCATTGTGCTCTATAACACATGCGGTTTTTCAAAAATAAAATCATTTTAAGATTAGCAAGCATGAAAGTCTACAGGTCTGGTTTTTTCCCAGAATAATAACATAACACTCTGTCGAATGAAAAATTATCGGAATGGCATCAAAAAATTGTTAACGTATTTATCTACAATAAGGCAGTTTACTTGCTTTAAAGTATCTCTATACCAAAAATTATAGAAAGGGTTCTAGTTGGCATGGCACTTAGCCAGCAACACCTTCTCTGTTCATGTGGCTATATTTATTTTTTAAACTGAAATTCCATATACAGATTTCTTTACTTCTTTTTAAAATGAAGAATTGATATACATTCAACTCAGCTTGACAATGACAATGGCACCTGCAATCGAACTTGATAGAGCTATTAAGAATGAAGATGTTGGCATAGTCTGTATAGAAGCGTGTGGTACCTTTTTTATAAGCAAAAACTATAAACGCTATAATAAGAGTGTTGTGAGAATAAATTTTGAGTAAGGTAACATTTTACTGAAACATTTGACCGAAACAAATACTAAATATAAAGTGGATTGGGAAATGTATGTGAACGTTGTTTTATATATATACCAATAATTTTGAGCTGTGTCATCCAAAACGCAGAAATAAGTTGTAAGTCAGAAAGATTTGAATAGTATAGAAGTCACAAAACTAGAAATGCATTAAAAAAGTCAGTATCGAATGGTATCGAAAAACAGCCAAAGTTCGATAGCATCGAATAGTAAGATAAAAGTTAATCGAAGCTTAGAAACATTAAATATTATCGATAAAATTCGATAAAAGCAAAAAAGTAGAATTGAAAAGTGAAACAAAAATTAAACCATAAAAGTCGAAATCTATAGAATACCATCGAAAAAGTCTACAAAAGTAGAAAATGTTCGAATGCTAAGGAATAGTATCGATAAATTATTTAAGTGTCGATCTATATTAAAATGAATCGATAAAGTCAAATAAATTCGCTTAGTATTGAAATGTTTTCAAAAAGTTGATAAAATTCCAAATATTTCAAATAAGTATTATCGGAAAGTGGGTAGTAGCGCATAATATCGAAAACGTGATTAAATTTCTACGGTGGTATCAAATAGTAACGAAATATTTGAAAAGCTTGTTATTTAGAATTTTTTTTTTTTTTCAGAATGTCAACAAGCTACAAATGGTCCATGAAAATTCAAAAATATTGCAAAATATTCATAAAGTGGGTAATGGCTTTACAGTTTTGAAGAGCACCGAAAGTATCGAAATTCAAAGTCTGGTATACTGTCGAAAAAATCGTTAGAGTCGAAAGTAGTATCGAAAAGTCGAAGAGTGTATTTAGTCAGGCAACGACTGTCGAATACTAGGTGTACAAATATGAAACCGGTAATGACATCTAGCGGTCGATAGCCGTATATGTATGAGTTTCCGAACCGCACCAAATGTCTTAATTGTTCATTCTGTCATCTGTCAACAATATTCAGTTCACAATTTGTCAATCGAAATTGGTAGTATCGAAAAAGTTGTTTAAAATCTAAATTTATCGAATGGAAAAAGTCGGTAAAAAATTTTCAGTTATTGAATAGTGTTAGCAAAGTCAATAAAACTCAAAAAGTATGTGAAAACTCGGCTTAGTCTTAAATTTTAATAGAAGTCTAACAATACCAAAAATGATCGAAAAGTCCGTTAAAATCAAATAGTAACGAAGAAGTCAGCACGAGTCTAAGAAAATCAAATAGTATTGAAAGTCAAAAAAATGACGAATGCTATCGCCCAGGTCGGAAGTGTCAAACATATGAGGAAAGTTTGAAGGTACCGAATAAGTTTTAAAAAACTGACCCACTTAGCAAAGAAAACTTTTTGAAAAATCCAACGACACATTTCTTGAAATATAGTAAAAAAAACAGATTCCATATGATAGAGGCGAGTTTGCTTGACAATGACTTCACTCTAGGTAGTTTTGCTGTGAAAAGTGAGGGTTATATGTTAAGAAGTACAAAAGCAACTTTACTGCCGATTATGAAAAAATTCTAAACCTATACCACTGCTATATAATCACAAATAGCACATTTTAACTTATCTGTCATGCCTCAGTTACAAAAGTCGAAAAAAATATCCTTAGGCCTAGTTTCTTAAGAATTTTTTTTTTTTTTATTTGATAAATTTGCAAGATAATCATACGGTTCTGTTTTTCGAACGTAGCCTGTGACGTTAAGATGTCAATTAAAGCACAATATTCGATATAGTATGTAAGGCAGCACAAATAATATGTGCGGTGACAAATGGGCGTTATATTATGGTTGACTAAGTTCTTCCTTATAACAGGAAAAAGACTAAAGGGAAATCATTTTGGGTTTTTAATTACAGTAACATAAGTGGCCACATGCATTTATCTGTATAATTAATATACACATATGCACATATGCACGAATGATTGAGTCTATGAATATACCCAGCAAACATTTTTAGCTGCGGAAGGTACATAGTTAGGAATTAAAATCATGATGCACTTTGAAGCATTGGGTTGTCTCTGCGTTATAAATTGAGTGCACTAAAAAACTGTTAAAAAATTATACTATAAACAGTTTTATGGTGTCTGTCTTTAACTTTAAGAAGTGTTTGTGAACAAAAAAACAAATAATTTTAATTGGCAAACGTTTTTGTTGCTCCATTTAAGATTAACTAAACATTTTTTAATTTTTTTGATACACAAAAACTTGAGTGATTTTATCGTCAGGCAGATTGCGCTAATTATAAAGATTATTTAATAAAAACCAAGAGTAAAACCAAAAACCACTGCCACTTACTTATTGCAGCATTTTAATATTGCAATATTGCCAAAATGTTATTAAATAATTAAAATATTCATTATTTCACTGCCTCTTAGCAGACAGTTTTTTTTTTCTTACAAGAAACATGAAAATCAAGGAAACAGACAATTTTAACTTTGTTTTTTTGAAGGCAGACGTTTTTGAGCACGTTCTTCTGCGTACTATTAAGAATATATCCTTATATAAAACTAATTTGATGCAAATTTTGTTATGGTAAATTTATTATTATATTTTTTTTTTGTCATTTAAATTATTCTTCTTCATTTTTTTTTGGGATATGTAAGTGGGAACTCCCACGCCAAATCTGACTTTTTCTTTCTTTTGAATTTCTGGTTTTTTTGAAAATATTATTTTATATACGTGTTGTAGAGATTAGCCTCCATGATTTTTATCAAGCTGTTCAAGAGATATAAATTTTTAGAAAATTACTTTGAGACGTTACTTACTTTAAATGTTCATAGCTCCGCGAATAATCAAGCAGAATTTTTTTATTATTCAAAATATACTCTTTTTAAAAATGTATATTAAAAAAATATTATAACTCATGCACTTTTTCATTTCGGCATATGAATAAAAGCCTTCATTCTCAAGCGCTTCATGACGCCTAAATAATGTTCCTTATTTATTCAATTCCAGATATTTCGTACACACTGAATAATGTACATGACAACTAAGCAATGACATATAAGACATGCATATATAAGAAATTTCAGAAATGCCTAAAAATATGCAATATAATCATGTTAATTGTAATTTAACTCTTCTTATAAATTCATGGTATATAAAATTTTTAATAATCTCTTATATGTTGACTGGGTAATTTGTTTTTATAAGCTACATTTGCCATCCATCTAGGCATTCCAAGAACTAAACTGAACCAACGATGTTGAAAATGTTAACAGCATCATCTTGCAGTTTTATAGAATATGATTTCGTAGAATTTCTATGTTTATTTGCTTAATGAACGAGTTTTCCAAGAATTTTAGAAAATTTCTAAAAGAATGTTTTTCATTTCTGTTCTGATTTTGCTATTATGTATGTTAACTTTTATGAAAGGTCAAAACTTGAAAATTACATTGCATATCTTTGGGCGTTCGTTGTTTTAATTATGCTGTTACAACTTTACTTTCTTTTAAATTCAATTTTAATATAATTTCACGTTTATGAAGAACATTTAACAAACTGCATGCTACACTTGTCAACGCGTTTGCAGATTTGCCTAGAAATGTTGCTATGTACATATGTCATGCACGATTGAATAAAAGAATTTCGGTGTGTCAACAATTATTTGGTAAATAGATTTCACTCATGTGTGACAACATAAAAAATATTAATTGAAATTTACAAAAAAAAAATAAATTACATATTCGGAAATTTGATAAAAAATAATTGTTGCATAACAATTTTAATTTTTCAAGATACTTTACATAAAAACTGATTACACAATTTATAAATGCAAATTGTTATTTATTTATTTTTTTTTCGATTTCACGCCCAAGTCAGCAAAATTATGAAAATTTATTTGTTGAGCGATATTTGGATTGTATTTACATATTTTTTGCTTAAAACATATAACAAACAAGCAATCAAATTTATGTAGCATATCATCGCATGTTAAAATTTCCCACGCAGAGAGCGGAACATATCAGTCAGTGGGTGACATGGGTGGGAGAGTAGCGTAAAAGTGACATTTCAAAAAACGTTGATATGCACATTTTCAAGAAAAAAAATGTTCGTATTGAATTATTCTGCTAAAACATGACAGTGACTTGAAGACTTTTAATTTAATGTAAGCAATTTTATTCAATTTTCTACTGCTGAACACCCACCCAAATCTAAGCAAATCCAAAATTTTGATCTTGTTGCTCAGCTTTTGTTTCAGTTTCCTACATAAATTACATGTTTTCAGTATTTGAAATGTCAAAATTGTGTGCCACTGGCAGTTGTATTCAGTAAGGTTTGCATTTGAATCGTAGAAAAGTAAACGCCGCAACAACAGTTGGAAATTATTCAATTTAATGTTTTCAAAACATTCGTTGCATATCAAAATCGAGCTTGTATACTCACTATTTGTTGAACTGTGAATAGCCTAGAACGTAATCTTTTGGTACCAATGAAATAAGCAAAAATGTCAAGCCATACCATAAATAATTCACGCAAAATCTTTATATTCCGTGAAATTTTTAGAAAATTATTTTCACGCAAGAATTGAAGCGTTTAGATCATCGGTGAATATGCTGGTCTTACCAAGTACATAAATCATTTTCCCTGTTAAGGCGTATATTCATCTCTCTGAATCGGTTAATAAGCAAAATTGTCGTTACTGGTCTCAAATAAATTGACAAATTTTTGACGAGGCGACGACTTTACATGCCACACAATACATGCCAGAATCTATTCATTGTGCGGAAAGCTTGTAGGGTCAATAATCTCCAGAAATGCAGATGTCGCATGACTTGCAAAAAGTAAAGATATAAAACGCCTTTGGCCTTCTGCTTGTGTGGTTATTTAAAGTACTTAATTAGTCAATGACAATAAACCAGAGACAATTGCTGCATTAAAACTAAATATTAAACTCTAAGTTCATGAAATGAAATGAATTTTGAATTAAATATTCGAAAATTGCATATAACGTATTCGCCTCATTAAGGGGAGCAGTGGCGGCCATTTGCATAATGATATTTTCAGAACAAATTGGCATCATTTTTACTGCAGAATAAGTTTTGTTGTTCTAACTCACTTTTATTTATTAAAACATCGTATCACTCCGAAGTGAAGCATATAGTTATGACATTATTTACAATCATTCTCGTTCACTAACTTTTTGTGGACTATTCTTTCAGCTAATTTTTCTATATCCTCAAATATGATTGAAAAATTTTTGTTAATATCTTTCTGATTGTCAAATTTTGGAATCAGCGAAATGGCATCGACCTTATCATAATAAAAAATGGATGTTGAAATGAGCAGTGTATTTAGTAAGAGATCGCGTAGCCCGGGCTTTATAACTCAATCTCAGCTCAATTTTTCAAGCAGTAACAAACTGATTTGAAGTTAAATGACCACTCAACGCTAAAACGCGCCCAATTTATGTCTGCTGCTAGACCGAACTATTTCTTATATGTACTCGTATTATTAACCTTTCAGTATTACGTTTGGAATAATTTGCTTATATGGGAGGGGCCAAGCACTCTTATTAAAATTTATCAAGTTTTGATCTATAGCTTATCCAAACCATTTGTACTATTTGGTTGCACTACCTAATATAACTCCCTCAGTGTAATGCTTTAAAATTTTTACTTACGTAGTAAGTGCCACGCCTTTTTTATCTAATGTGTTTACTTTTTCTGGTGTTAGCTTAAAGCATTTCTAGTACTTAAATGATATTCGGTTGCGTTACCTTAACTAATTCTTTTAATACAGCGTTTTAAAAATTTGTTTTCTTTGGGGAGCGCAACGCCCCATGTAAATATTTAATTAGTTCTTATTCAGAACTTTTCTGAATCATTCCTGCTGTTTGTGCGAAGTTTGGAGTAATTGCATTAAGTATTTATCTCTGTATAGCATATTGAAAACTTTGCTTGCATAGGATGTCCCACATCATCTTTTGAAATTCGCCAACTTCTTGCCCAGTGCTAGTCCGAGTTATTTCTAGTATTTGCTAGCAATTTGATAACACTTTATTTTACTATTGAGACTCGAGACCAGCTTGGTGATAGCCAAAATCCATTTTCGACCTCTTTTCATTGATTGATGCAAAAACAAATATTCAAAAATTGAACAAAGTTGGATGTTTTTTATACTCGTGATCAGCTCTGGTGATGGCCATAACTTATTTTCGACTTCTTTTCATTGATTGATGCAAGAACATAAATTCGAAAATTAACCAAAATTGGGCACATTTGGCCCCGGGACCACATATGGTAATGGTCCCGGTGATTCATTTTCGACCTCTTTTCATTGATTGTTAGAAACAAAATTTTCCAAAAATATTCCAAAATCGAACACTATTGAGAACCAGGGACCACAGCTGGTGATTTCATAGAAACCTCCACCTCTCTCCATCGATTCATGCAAAAAAATTCACAAAAATGAGAGACTCTTTGAACATTTTTTTTTTTTTGAACATTTTTCTAAATTAATTTTTGGATGCAACTTTATGGCTTAAACCTTTTTCTGACACCCATGTGTCTTGCGTCGAAAAAAAAGTAATAAAACCCAGTAGAATCCCCTCTACATTAACACGCAAAAACTTTGAAATAATGTCTAGTAATGCTGTTACTCAGCACCATTTTGATTAAAACCCTGAATTTTTTCAAACGCCTCTTTAAGCAAGCTGTGCATTAATAACTCTAAAACTCTAACATAATGGCAATGGCATAAAAATCATTACCAATCATTTAGATTGGCATGATTTTGAATATTTATCAATTGGCAGGAAATGTGAAATTACATCGCCCGAAGTCATGCAATATTAATAAGGGAACACAAAGTTTATAGAGCTTTAAGAAATAGGGAGTAAACTATTTCTACACTTAGAACGTTTCATGATTGCTCAAGGGATGATTCCCTTTCCAACTAGCACGAGCCTATAAACAACTACAAGAATAAATAATTTCTCTTGCTAGAATTTCATAAACATTTCCCAAACAACTCACTTCCTATTTACATGAATATAAGACTCCATAAAAAAATAAAGAAATTCAAATGTTTATTATTTTAACTTTGATTTCTTTCAGCTATAAACTTTAGTTGTTCACAATTTTTTTTTTTTTTTTTTTTATTATTATTTATCATAAGTTTTAAAGTGAATGCCGGAAAAAGAATAACTTCTGCTGTATATCTGTGGTGGTTGGTTTGTAGAACCTCATCAGTACATGGAGAAAAATTATTTGTTTTTTGTAAGAAACTGTGAAGCAATTCTAATGAAATCGCATAGATAAAATTGTTAACAAATTTATCATTTTAGTTATTGTCTTACAATCAGCTACTTTGTAATAATAGGTAGAAAAAGAATTTTGTGTTGTTTAAAACTTATTTTTCCGTGTAAGCCAAGTTAATTGAGTCAACTTGTTCAGCGCCGCTCCATCGCAAAAGCTTGACACGTGTCGCTGTTTGTACATGAAATATGAATATCACGCGCATAAATTACTTGTAAGAAAATATATGTTGTATACAAATCCATGTAGCTGTTTACTTTTGGCTTCCTCAATAGATAAGCCGATATACATCTGGTGGAAACGAATTTCCCATGAAATATGAACATAAAGGAAAATATACATTTTTGTGAATCTTATGACATGATATTTTGTTTTGTTTTAGTAAAATCTAATTTTAAATAATTCAAACAATAGCATAAAATTTGTTATACTCCTTCGCCTAACGTGCTTGATAGGAAACCTTGATCATTCTTTCGAAATATTTTTTTAAACTTTAACCTACGGCAAAATGCCTAGCATGAGTTTTGAGTTTTACAAAAATTTGCCTAGCTTTAAGGTGAATATTCAATTTTCACCAGTCAATGCCTAAGGGTTTAAAATGAATTTAGAATTTTCATAAGTTACATGTAAAAACGCTTGGAGCTATGTCACACCTACAAGAACTCAACAAATAGCTCAATTAAAGAAATTTGTTTTAATTTCTGAGTACTGAGCGGCACTGTAGTCGATGAATATAATGACGCCTGCCACTAATTTATTTGCTTCACGATAATGCGAATGGTTTCAACTTGATTAATACACGTTTAGTTTAGGTGAAAACCCAACAGTTGTTACCAGATAGATGGTTCCATTTTTTTGCTGGCTCTAAAGAGGAGAGTTTTTGTTAAGACCTTGACACTATAGCCACTATAGTTCCGGCATAGCGATAAATTTAAATTTTTGGAATTTCTAAAAAGCTCCAAAGCACAAGTTTTTAGATGTATGTGCTTCGTCCCAAATTTTGATAAGTAGGTACTGGGTACATATGTAAGTACAACATTGAACTCCAGTCAAGCTTTTTTTTTAAATAATGCAATATATGTATATGTAATATGCTTATTCGATTACCAAGTACTTTTAAAATATCATGTTCAAATTAATTAGCCAAGAGCTTAGTAAAATACCATGCAGATATAGTAAGTTTCACCAGGCCCATCTTTTTGTATTAAGTGTTAAATTGGAATTTCACATTAATATATCAACCACGTATACTGCATAAAATATCATACCCACATTATTTCTTCATTAATTTAGTTAAGTACAGCGACTAATTAATTAACGAGGAATTAAGCAACGTATTGCGCGCTTACTAATATAACATGTGTCATAATATATTTATTGTATCCTTATGTAATAAGTACTTAGTGAAAGAACATGGCCATATAGCAAAATATAATTCCAATAATAATATGCCAAGTACTTACATAATGCAAAAAATACCATGTACTAAAGCAAATACCAAGTTAATAGTAAGATATGACATTCTTAGTTATATACCCACTTATAGTAAAATACCACGCACGTAATATAGAACTAACTCAATAAAATACCAAATATTTTAGTAAAATCCAGAATGCTACGTATTAATTGAAATACCATAATCTCTGTGAAATACCATGCACTTATTGAAAAACCACATACTAAGTGAAATATCACACATTTTTTCAAATACCATAATTTTATTTATTGAAATACCGCGTATATAAAGTTACATCCACTTAAATGCGCTAATTTTCACACTTAGCACGATATGATGCAATCGGTAAAATACCACACACTTGGAAAAAAACCACGCACTTAGCAAAATACCACACGCTTTCTGAAATACCACGTAATTAGTAAAATTTTACGAACTTCTGTTGGAAACAGATAGCTCCCATGAGTATTATTATACAACTACCTTGTTATTTTGTGTACCATGTAGGTGAAACACATTATTTACTTAATATAGTGAACATTTTATTTCATATGCTTTTGCAACCCTGATATTTCTCCTCTTGAAGAACAAACTCCAGATTAAAATGTGAAAATCTCTTTTGCAAATATCAGAAAAAGGTATTTTTGTTAGAGTACGAGTACATACAACAAAATTATTATAAAGAGTTTATTATTTCATTCATGCAACACTAAACCTTTCTCCACTCAGCTGGCAAGGTATTAGAATGTTATATTACTTGTTAAAACTGACAACTGTCAAGGGTTAGCTATTTGGCAATTCATGAAGTCTCATAAAGTCATATGTCATAAATTTTTAAATCTTATGACACTTGAGAACAGTTTGTGAATTACCTACATAACACGCTAACAATAACGCTCGTGACAGAAATCTGTCACCAATAAAGCAACATACATAGATTCTATGTGGCATGAATATTACAAATCGCTTGGTGGTATTCTATTGAACGCAGCTAAAAGTCAAAATATAAAAAGTATCAGCACGCAATTGTAAAGGCTATGAAATGTCAAAATCAGTGGAAAGCATAATTTTATTTTGATTTAACCGGTTATTTCCCATTGATGCGTTTACGCAACACCTTGGAAAAAAAATAATAAGAAATACTAAAAAATTAAATCTCGATAAGTTTTACATGGAAGCTTGTAACGCATTATATGAGCTACCGGAGGTGAGTCTTAGAATTTTTTTAGCTCTTAACCCTTGCACTCCGCAAAACCACAAATTTGACCCAAAAATTTGCAGTTTTTAAAAAAATCAGTAAAAATAGGAAAAAATTTCAAATAATAAAATTTAGCTGAGAATTATTTAAACTACATCATTTTCTACATAAAATGAATAAAATCTGCAAAATTTTCTCAATACGAGTTGTTGTAATTACATTTACTTATAAGTGTTGCGCATCAATGGGAAGATCCCTGTACTACAAAATTTCCCTAAGCTGTAGAAAATTTTTTCATCATTTTACCTTTGCAAAAATTTGAAATATTAATCGTAAAATAAGTCTCGGCAAGTCAGTTTTTTTTTATTTTATTTTGTGTGAGCAAGTGTGTAAATTTTGTTTAAAATTCAAAATGCCTAAGATATCCTTGACTGCGTATTTGGAGGATTTAGAGGATGATGAACTCGAAGGGGCAGTTATTGACATCATCAACTTGCCTCCAGAAAATGTGGCTTGTTTAAGTGATGACAATAAGTAAGTTATAATGTTACCAATGTATCAATCAAGATTGTGTACAGACAACAACGATTTTACCCAATTTGAAAATCTTCTAGACCCTAGTGGTCCTATAGAAGCTCAAATTGCATTCATTGAAGATGCTATAGACAAATCTACTCAAAACTCTTCCAATCTATCTGCTGGGGCTCAGGAGCATGCATCAACATCTAAAAAAGCTGCTGAAAACTTTAATTTGAAGCTGCCACCCGCTCCGATACCAAAACTTACAAAACACCCTACAAAACCAATGGAGTCAACAAATGTGGAGTTTGTAAACTTACATAGTACATATCATAGAAAAACGCATTTTGGAACAAAACTTTAAAGTTCAAGATTCTGTAAGACTCGATTATGCTGGTCACATTGTTGAAAAAAAGAACATCGGGAAAAAAACCACGGTGCAGCATATGTCATAGCCAAATCATATATATGTGTTAAAAGTGTAGTGTTGCACTTGATGTAAATTGATTTTTCATAATAAATAAAAAATATAATTTTGAAATGTATTTACTCATTCAATTTTATGTATGAAAATTAAAATATTTTTATAGCCTATCTTCCCAATGATGCTTTTGCGCAACAGCCCGGCAAACCGGAACCGGAAGTGAGAAAAATATAAAACTTTTTATGGAAGTTCCTTAGGTCATAATGAACTACTATCTAAAAAATCTTCTTGAAATTCCAAATTTTTTTTTGTGCTGGGAATTAACCGGTTAATCAATTTTACAAATTGCGATTTTTATTTTAAAAAGTGCGTCAAACAACTAAGATCAATAAATTTGTGATATTTCATTAAGTGCGTGGTATTTTACTCAGATCGTTGTATCTTATATATTGGCTATACGCATGAATACAAAAGCAACCACTAAAATGAATACAAGCATTTTCAAAGCCGCTAACATCTAATGCGAATGTAAAAAAGAAATCTACTATACCATGAGCGTGGTATTTGACGATATCAACATTGCCAGATGAAGAGGTCGGTAAATTCCAGAACTGCACGAAAACTTTCCAGAGTTTTGTATAAACCAGCTTTGGCTTATATAAACGAAAACACGTTTGATATGCGCATCTTTAAGAAATTTTAAACAGCATTTATCAACATCGTGTGTAAAGTAAAACAACGAATTATTTAATGTGCCTATACTATTATTTGAAGAGGTAAAGTTGGTTTTTTATTTTAATGTTTTTTTTTATTTGTAAGGGGTAATCTCTTAAGCTATTGAACCGATTGTAAAAACTCTTCTATTAGTAGAAAGCCACGCTATTCCTAAGTAAAGCAGGTTATATTTTATTTGGATGCAAATCAGAGATGCGGCCAGGGTTGTCAAGTTGAAAAAAACAAGGAATTACCTGTCTTCCCAAAGTAAAAAAATTTTTCTTTAAATTGGTAGATAGTAAAAGTTTTTCTGAGAGAAGATTGATGACTTCTTAGTCGCCAAAACTAAAAAATTAAATTAATCCTACAATTAATTGCTTTTTTCAAAATTTTTCAATTTGGCTTTGACATTCAACTCCAAGCTTGGTCTGGTGAAAAGTGGTCACCTAGCAACCTTGGGTGTGAGACGTTTTATATAACAAATACACTTATAGCGCTTTATCCTGACGCCTGTGATATCTTAAAAGTTGGTGTTAAGATTTGATATGGTTTTTGCTACGCACCTCAGTGAATGTGAATGGGAGGCGTATCACCTTTCATATAGCAAAATTAACTGAAATGATATATCAAGATACCTAAGACAATTAGGGTGTATGCTGTATGTGAGAACATCACAAAGTGTGGACAGAACTTGACAACGGGCCGTGGATCCTTGCGCCTATGATAGCAAGAGTCTTAAAATTTGGTGTTAAGATGCATATAGTTTATGCTAAGCACTTTGCAAACTATAGTGATTAGACAACGGAGCGTAGAGCTTTCCTTACAACAAAATCATTTAAAACTCTATATCTTAGCATATAAGGCAGCTATAAATTGATACGTGGGTGTAAATTGCTTATGCCAAGCTAGTCGTAAAATGTAAACGCAATAGGAGAATGGGGCGTGGTTCCTTCCATATAACAAAAATACCTAAATTGATATTCATGTTACTGACTTCAAATTGTGAAATATGTTACAAAAAAACAATTGCCTGCAGAAAAACCTGTGTAAAATTTATTTCATATGCTCCTTTTGAAACATTTAGATTTGTATTTTATTGAATTGTGCTCAGTGTATTTCAAAATTATACATTTATATATATATATCAAATTTGAATTTGAAAGGGAGTACAATTTTACCCAAAAACAAGAGAAAAAGAAACGGAATAAGAAAATGCTTTAAGCCCGCATTTCACTTTGTTCATTCAATTTGCATGCTTCATCCCCTACTTTCGTACACCATACTTGTATTTAACAAAACGACCCTCTTGTAGCTTATGCTTTGGCCAATTTTCCCCACTTCAATCTCATTCTCAAATTTTTTCTGCTAATTTCTTACTTGAAAATGCAACTGTAGTATGGAAAAAAAAAGAAAAGAAATCTACGCAATGCTGGCAGCAAGGACATGGTCACCTACATATATACGCAAACATACAGACATTAACAAAAGCACGCACATAAAATAAGACAAAAATATGTTAGTACTAAATACCAAAATACAAAAATACACTACGTATTTTTCTGACAAGTGAAAATTTTCAACATTCGTGTGCTTCTTTCATTCAGAAAGAAAAAACAGAAAGAAACAGAAATAAAAAACAAAACGCCACAAAATGGAATTCGCATAATGTGAAACCCACGACGGTTTCACTTTACGTACAATTTTTGTAGTTCTCTTCTTCTTTTTTCAATGTGGAGTGAGTGGTTTTGCTCTTATAATTTACACGTTTTTCTTTCAACAGATTAACTTTTTATTTAAGGCTTTTTGTCTAAGTATCACACTTAAAGTTCTGTATTTTATATAGCATATTTTTGTGCGCGACTCTATGTTAATATGTGTTGTAACTGTCATAGGTTGTAGTAGGGTAGCATCAGCATTGTAGAAATGCACACACACAGCCGGTTAGAGATTCCTAATTTTACTATTAACGTGCGCTCACAATTGTAAAAGTGTTAAAAATTCACTCATGTGCAAGCACCAGTGTTACCATTGCAAACGTGTTGGTATTTAAATTATGTTAATCGCTTCTTAAGCCTTCTTCACAGCTTAGTTCATACTAAGTTTGTGGCCAGCTAAAAAATGCTCAAATTAAAGTAAGGCAAAGTGCCTTCTTTTATATAATACGTATTATGTCAATTTAAAGGACTTAACAAAAAAAAATTAATTAAAAGTATAAAGCCTTCATGCAACAGCATAAGGTGCAATGTAAAGAAATGATACCCTTTTTTTGAAAAAAAAAAAGAAAAATTATTTAAAGATGTCAAGTTTCTAATTAAAATTAATTTAACTTTTTTGAAGTGGTCTACATTATTAGGCTTCGTTAAGTAATTTGAGTTAAAAGTACTTCATTGCAAAAATTGGCCAAGAATACTCCTTTCAAGCATGAGTTTGTTATATACAGGAGACTTCTGAACCGAGCTCTTAAAACTCAAAGAAAGAGAGAGAGGGAGAGAGAGTGATTGAAATGCTTACAACTTACTAGGAAGTGTATTTTGATACGGCACTACAATCGGCATTTTTGAATTAACTTCGATGAAAATGGAATATAAAAAGTGGGATAAGTTTTCGCTGAGGCAACGCAAATGAGTCATTGACTGACTCAAAGTCTACATTATTGTCAGTACCCTAAACTGGATATCATAAGCGTCATTGAAATATTGTCGATATGATAATGAATGATTAATCAATTAGGTTCGCCTTTTCGTATATGCTTGGTCTTTGCCTGTCCAATAAGTAAGGAATCATGATAATGATCTCTATGATTTAAATGCTCCGATGTTGGGACAGTGTCCATTGGTTATGCTTAATAAGATCAATAATTACTTTTAGCTTAAGATATAAACTCAATTCGAGAACGTTTGCAGTTTGCAGGTCAACACGTGTTTCATAAAATTCGAAGATACATAGTAACCCTACTGAAATTGAACTTTTGAAGAATGAGACAAAACCGTAGTGGTGTCTTTGAAATGAGAAACTGAGGCGTATGCGTGCATATTGCGCGGTGGCTTGAATACAATATATTTTATTATGCAAAAGATCTTTACATCTTCTGAGCTTGCAAATACGCTATATTGTTTTGTTTAATGTTAATTGCAAATTGAAAGTCCTCATAATGGCTCTAATGACAAAGTCGCTAAATTGACACCACTGTTTCTGAGGCAATATCGCCAAGACAACTTGTAAATGATTTGACTTTGTTATGCCACACAAATGGTTCATCTAAAGAACTACCAGATTATTGAGTATCTCATGCAAAAAAGATCAGTGTGAATAATAAAGTCAAGCAAAAGCTTAGCTCTCTCATTTATGTTTGTGCTCCCCGATAGTGTACGAAGCGCATTTGTAACTGTTCAACTAAGTCCGGGCTGATTAAATTTCGGCTTGGACTTAGTTAAATAGTTGAGTAAAGAGCCTTAGAGACAGCTATTAGTACATACTTAGTATGTAATAAAAGCAAACATTTAAACAAATAGATTTTTTGGCCAGCAATTGCCAACTACCACCCAACTCTGAAATGGTCAAGGACTTAAGCCATTAATTCTGTTGTCTGCGGCCCAGGCATTCTTAATCAATACAAGATTAAGATATTCGTTATTCAGAAATGCATATAGTGCGGCAGCGATCTTTTTATTGTCCTATAGTTTTGTGTAAAAACTCCTCATTAATCGTATTAGTTTGTCTTTCCGGGATGGGATTTTGAACACCTTCATATTGGTTGAACTTCAGTTGCCACATTTATTCTTCAATAAGAAATTTGACAAATCACTACAATACTTTCAATTTATCATCAGAAATAATCGGATATCGTGCACCTGTAGCGTTTTTCATTGACTGTAAAATTCATCGTTTTCGAAGCAGTGCGGCATCCAACAACGTGTACAAAGCAGTCACTTTTTAGAAGCTCGTCGGAACAATTTTTTTAATCATTTCTTTTGGAGAGATTGTCAAATTGGTCACGCAAAACGTACGATTTGACATCTTTGGATTTCTTTCTTTGAAGCTATCTCAAAAGTAAGGTCTATGCCATTAAGTCAGCAACCATTAAATAGCAAAAGAAAGAAATAGAAAGACACATTTTGCTGAAATAGAGAAGCAATTTTGCCAGGATGTCATTCTAAACTTAGAAAAATAGATTGATACATATCACCGAATCCATGGTGGGGCGTGGCATGTATAGAAAAGTTTTTTTTGTATTATTGATTGTATTGTCTGTCCTGTCCTGTCGTGTTCTGTTCTGTTCTTTTCTGGTCTGTTCTGTTCTGTCCTGTCCTGTCTTGTTTTGTCCTTTTCTGTCCTTTCCTGTCCTGTCCTGTTTTGTTCTGTTCTGTTCTGTTCTGTTCTGTTCTGTTCTGTTCTGTTCTGTTCTGTTCTCTTATGTTCTGTTCTGTTCTGTTCTATTCTGTTCTGTTCTGTTCTGTCCTGTCCTGTGCTGCCCTGCCCAGCCCTGTCTTGTCCTGTTCTCTCATGTTCTCTCCTGTCGTATTCGGTCCCGTCTGGCTGTTTGTCTGTCCTGTTACGGGAAAACAAAGCTAGATAATTAAATGAAATTCGGTTCATAAGCTGCGCCTTCACTATACACACTGAAGAAAGATAAATATAAAATATTTATTAACTATCAACAAATATCGGTAGATATTAATATGCCTTTGGCTGGAAGAAAAGTATTATTTATTATGCCAAACATGATATCGATTACAATCGATAGAATAAATTGAGCTAAATCGAATATATTTTTTTATGATTATTTTTCACATTAATATGAATACTTTAGGATTCTCAACATATTTAATGCTTAATTGCCTGCTGCTTGTCACACAAATCAGGTATATATGAATGTGCAAACACAAGCGGCATCCAATACAAGGATGTGATGATAATGGAAAATATCGATTTATCTATAAATCGATATTTATCTATAAATCGATATTTTTAAGCATCGGTACTTTTTCCCATCAGTTTTTAACTATATCAATATCAATTAATGCATGCGTTAGCGATAAAACAATATCTCTTCCGCCAAATAAGTGATTAAGTGCTTTTTAACATATGCACGTTTGCAACAAAGAATTATTTGGGTTAACCAAGTTATCATTTGCTTATTATTACCAAATATATCATTGACTTAGTACGATTCGGTAATCGTTTAATCGTTAGGTAATTATTACTAAATATATGATTAATTCAATTCGGTGGAATGTGCGACATGTAAACCATATATCAAATATTTATTTCACCCATATCGAATACATAATTCTTTAATCATACCAAATTTTGATATATCCAAACAAATAGTTTTCACTGTGTATAAATTTGAACCTTTCAGTTTAAATAAACTTTGCAAATACCGTACAGTTTAGTACCCAAGTACTTCTTTGCTCACATACGGGTTAAAACGAGTTCAGCAAAAAACGTGATTTATTACTAGCAACATAAGGTAAAGGTTGAAGCTCAAACAAAATAAAATCATTTAAAGCACCTCACACAAAAAGCGCGTGCAGCTTCAGCGACGCTGTACGCAAATTGTTAGTCATTTGTTTTATTGCAGCTCATTTCAGAATCATTTATTTTTTCTATGTTTTTTTTTGTTTTTTATGTTTTTTATTTCATAATTTTGTTGTTATTATATTGCTAAACGAGTGGAATACATTTTTGGCACAAATCATGCAAAAGATCTAAAATGCATACAGCAACAACAAAAAGCGACGACAATAAAACAACAAAAAAAATGTGTAATAGGAGCAGCAACGGCGAACTAACAGCAAGGGTCGCATGTTAACCAAGTGCATGGTTGTTTTTTTGGGGTAAGAAACACAAACAGCCAGCAAACCACAGTAGGCAGACAGGCATATGATTGATTTGGGTTGGGAAAAAAAAATAAAAATATTTTTTGGACAAATATGTGCCATTTGTTATGCTAAGCAAATAACATCAGAAAGTAGTGGCAGGTGTAGTAAAGGGTATCTTCAACAAATGCGCAACATTGCATGTTTTTCCTTGCTTTCGTTTGATAACAGAAGGGTATTGCTCAGTTGATTGTTAAAGACACAAAGGATATTATTACCAATTGACAGCACAACATAAATGAGTTTGTTGTCCTTTGTTAATCTCAGTGTTCTTGTTTTTATCTGTCAATTTTCTACACGGGCAGGAAATTTCATTTTTGCGTGTTGAGAATTCAGAATATCAGTTCTTATTCTGCAAAGACTTTTCTTTGTGATTTGAATAATAATATTGTGCTGAAATCAATACAGTTGAATTATATGAAAAATGAAATATGTTATATTTTTGCACGAATCATTTTGTTGATATTGCTGTTGTGATAACTGGGTTAAAACAATCAGTTGGAATTGAGTCAGACCCAATCAAAGTTAGTAATTGACATTTGCAAATCGGTCAATTGTGATATTTTCTCTGGTATTGATTTCATTTGAAATTAGATATTTAATACACAAAAATCTAAACATAATATTTGGGTTTAGTCAGACAAAAAATTGTATTTAGGAAGCGCTTGCTACAAGTTATCAAAGAGTTTAAGTTTTTCTTAAGTGATGATTTCTTTTTTGAAAAAACACAATAATAAATATGGTATATAAGAACAATAATATCAATGTTTTTTATAAAAAACATATCAATTCCTTCTGTGGTACAACAATTTCAACAAGCAATGGACGTTCTTTTGGAAAGTAGCTCTGCATTTTTAATCGCATACAAATTAAAGAAAACGGAGAAATATTTATAGTAAAATATTAAATGTTTATTGGGAATATTTTTTGTTGGCAAACAAAATGCTTAGGTATTGTTTTTTTTTTTAGTAAAAATTTCTTTTGAGAAGAAAAGAAATAGACAACAATATTGTCACAGTGCACACAACTATCTACCTTAATATAGATATAAAATGCAACGTCAATTTCAAGAATTTAGATCAAAAAATTAAAATGTGTTACAATACGAAATAAAACTTCTAATATGGAATTTATTCCTTCTGACGTAACAATTATTTCGGCCTAGTTTCTCTTACCGCCATTCTGCTGTATTTATTAAATTTGAACAGAATGGTGAAGGTGTACAGCTTAATGCCAACGTACAACATACTTTCGTAGCGCATTACAAGTACTTTGTGTTAGAGTGAACCGTTAAATAGAAACAGAAAGAATTTTTAGAAACAAATTCAATGCACTCATTGTCTTGTGATATATTGCCATTATTGTTTCAAAATATTGTTTCTGTATATAACATTTGAAAATATCGATAAGAAGTTCATAAAGTCTGTGAGTGTCTAGAAGTGTCATATGGTATCAAAAAAGTGTCAAATATTATGGAGAACCATCGATAACAGTTCAAAAGTATCGAACTGATATAGGAAAATATCGATTAGAATCAAAATGACTATAGCAAAAAAAAAAAAACTTTTTCGAAGAATTACGCCTGAAATGGATCCTTAGTTGCCCTGAAAATATGTTGTGATCTTGTATGTTAAGTAGATGATGTGAAGAAGTTATCGAATTGATGATCTAAATTTTCCGGACCAATAACCAATCGAGCGCTGCAAGAAATTTTATTCAGAAAATGCAACTTGACCAAGGGGCGTCTCAATTAAGTTTAAAGTGCATTTTACTAAGTTACTTCCAGTAGTTGATAGGTTTTCATCATAATTTAATGCAATAATAGGCATATTGCTTAACCAATTTTAGTTTAGTTACTCAACCAAATTGAACCATTTTGATGTACTTAAAAGTCAAGACGATTATAGTTAAAAGCCATGTAAAAAAAAAAACGATACACAGTTTCATGAGCATCTGAACCTCTGCAGCATCTATATAGACCACGAATGTTGGCCCATCCAAGTTTGCCAGATTCTTTGCCAGTAAGATAATGTTCTATTATTACATAATTTATGATAATCAGATGAATAATACCTATAGAAACTACGATACTTGCTAGTCTAGAATCATAAAATGACCAAACTGATATTGATGTAATGCATGTCAACAATTGGGACAACCCAGAATCGAACTCGTGACACTGCTCATAATAATGTAATGATTTTCTGAAGAAAAAAAAATCAATCAGGAAAAAAATGGGTTCAAGCATAATTAATTTAAAAGACTTCTCTAGCTAAATTTTAAATTCAGTTTCGACGTTTTGGCATCGATTTACACAAAGACTATATTTTCAAAAATGGGCTCTAAGAAATCTTAAAAAAATATTTCCGAAAAATGCATACAAAAAAACCCGGTATACCTGACGTCCTGGCAAATGTTTTTTCTACCGAACAGCTAGGTATTTGCTTTTGGCTATTTTTAATCGAAAAAATGCAATATTAAGCTGAAATTTGACTGAAAAATAAACTTTGAAACATTATGTTAATTTTTGTTCAAAAACCAAAAGTTACTATTATTGAAAAGTCCTATTATCCAAAGCATTGCTAACTGGTGAGTCCTTCTGCTTTCATTGTGATATTGCTACATCACAAAAGTCAGCCAGTTGCTACAGCAATATTTCTAATGCAATTTAGTGGATTTTTTAAGTTATTCCAAGAATATTGTGGCTCTAAGTAAGTTGTTATTCCATTTTTTCTTAAAAACAAAACGAGAGTGGGCTTGCAATAGTTTCTGCACCAGTTATTGGAAATTAAATTCGTTGTAAAAAGATGATGTTAAAAAAGATCTGCGGTCTATCACCACTTTAATTAACAAACAAAATGTACTCTCTAATCGAGGTGAAAGCGTTTAATTATATTATTTGGATTCACATACATATCAGACGAGATAACGTTTACTGAATCCATGCAAACTTTATATATTTTAGCAGTATCATCAGGATATGTCCCACACAACAGCGGTTTACTATGGGCTCCGACTTAGGATGGCCCCAAATATTTTTGGTAATACTAAGTATACATTTTCTGCAATTATATTGAGCACAATGCTTGCTAACAGTTTGATTGTGTAAGCAACTTTTCATTTATTATGTTGTTGGGTTCCAGAAATGTGACAGTCTGCACCAGTTTGCGTTCGCAATGATATAGCAGGTTGTGACACAGAGAAGGGGGGGAGGTTAAAATATCGAAACAACTATGTTAACTTCTGATTCCCTTGACAAGAAGTTCCAAGTGTGGTGTGTTTAATGAGCCAAAAAATAAACAGCAATCCTCAAGTTTGATTCCCTGAACCAGCTTAACGGACTCCATGTATACCTAATTTAGAGTTCAGTTTGATAACCAAAAAAAGAAATTATCATTTAAGATATTTCATAGGTAATAGACTCATAAGAGGGGCTTAGACTGACACTAGAGTAAATCAAGCGACTACAATTTTTCAATACAAAGGGTTCTATTAAATTCGACCCAAAAACTCTTTTACTTCTGCCTGCTTATTAAGCATAGCAATAAACACTGACCTGCCCTATTTTTATGCTCAATTGATGTGGTACACCCAAGGGCTTAACTCAATTTTTTTAAAAATAATGACGTACTTCACTATCATTTGATATCGTACATCTGTGTGAATTGCGAATATGTGCTCAGTTCAAGTTTCGTGAAAAACGAACAAACTATGTCAGAAAGTTGACATTAGGGTCTAGCACTCTCTAAATAAAGGCTTAACTCGTTGAGTTTGAAAATTGTATGCTTTGATTATAATGATGATAACCTTATCCTTATTCCTTATTATTTTGCACCAACCATTGGTTCGTGCAAAATAATAAAGACATAAAACTTATTTTTTCTAATAATTTTTTACTTTTTAGTGTTGATTTTAATCAACTGATTATTGTCTTATCAAATTATCTATTTACTTGTAAAAATTACTATAAAATTTCTTGTAATGTCGAAAAAAAAGACTTAGACATTTGCATGACGTTCACCAAAGGTGATTACCAAAAAAAAAAAACCTAATTAGTGATGTACTAAAAGTACTAATTTTTAGCTGCTGATTATAAAAAACTTAAGTTTTTTAGTAAAATTTTGAAATAGGACCGACATTTGGACTTTAATATCGTTACACTTAAAGTACTTAAAACCTACTGGCACACCTAAATTTTGGATATACATATGAGTACCCCCAAATGCTCTGGCCCCCAAAAGATTTGCCACGCCACTGTTATTACAATGCAAACATCTGCTTATATTAAGTAAGTGTAAGCATTTTAAGTCTTTTTTTAAAATTTGCAAAAACTCCACTCAAATGCTCATTTTAACGTTAAATGCTACATTTTTACCAATCGTCAGAATACCAAAAGCAGTTGAAAATATTTGAGGATTCACAAATTTCTTATAGTTTTTCGCCCAATTATGTCTATGTTGTATACCAACACAAAATCAAAGTAAAATAATTTTTTTAGAATGAAACAGCATTTTAAGCCATCTAGGCTTTATTTAAGAACTTCAGGGAAAAGCAAAAGTTACTAACAGAAACTCAGCGCTTAGACTCACATTGAGAGATAATAGATTTTGAAACTCAGGTTTTTCTTAGCTGTTACAAATAGAGAATATTATTTCATATGAAAAAGTGAAACCGCCGCCTAAAAATTGACTTCGAGTAAACTTTTGTTAGTAAGTTTAATGATTTCGGTAACCAACAAAACAAAAGTTCAACAACGTAACTTAAAGCCCAAAATAAGACGTTTGTATGCAACTTCTTTTGTAAATGCTTATTGATTTATTCATAAATTTAGACTGTTTTGCATATTTCAAGCTTTCAAATGCTAAAAGAATTGATTTTTTCATGCTTAAAGTTTCTATCAGCAAGATAGAAAAGAAAAACGCTGCGTTAAGGCGTTATGTGTGCTAATATGACTGTCTGAAGATAGACGCTGTTGAAGAGCTTATTTTTTAAATACGACTCTCTGAGCGAAAAGCGCAACGCCAAATTATTGTAAGTTAAGAAAATTTTTTATATAAAAACCTTTTTTTTTTTTGCAAAAGATCATCGCTCTTTTATTTGCACTTTAGCTACTACTACACTTACCTTAGCGCCTTGAAGTATGCAATCCTTTACCGTTAATACCGTTTTCTTTAATTATTTAATTTGATTTATTTTTTTATTAAAACTTTTTTTTCCAAAATTAAATAAAATCCCTTGTTATTATTTAATTTTTCAAGCGCAAAAAATTTGAAAAGAAAAACTTCTATTTGTGTGGAAATTTTCATATAATTGAGAATTTATAAATTTGTTTCGCTTTTTCTAGAGCTTATGCCACAGCGTGCAAATAAAAATGTAAAACCCACATATACTATATGCACATTCGACAGGATATACTATATAACTTTTTGGCAGCACCGAAAACACTTTGCAGGCCTTAAGCGATAAATCACACAAGCTGTGCTTTTTTTTTTTTGGGATGAACTTTTTAACGCCTTTTTATTTAAATCAAACACTTTACAAGACACGTTTTTGTTATTGCGCTACCTTTTGTTAAAAATAAGTGCAAAAAAACAGCAGCTCGTTTTTGATCAAAAAGAATAAAGAGCTTTTTTTGCAAATTCCTTTCCTTTTTCGTTATAAATTTTTCTATTTTGCACTTTTTTCTTTCTACTCCTGCCTAATTTAAAATGTACAAAACTTAAAATTTTAATGATTTATTTTTCTTTTAATTCAACGATATCTTTTAAAACACGTTACGTGCAGCTACACGTATGGCGCCCAACTAAGCGCCTCTTCTATGAAGCCCCTTGAAGTCGGCTGTCTGTGTCTGTGGCTGTGTGTGCAGCAAATGTTACACACAGCGCAACGAGAGCAAATGAGCGAACAATTTTTGTTTTGTTTTTATTGTCACCGCTATGTGTGGGCTTCAAAAGCAACAACAACAACAAAACTAAGTCGAGCAATGAATTTTCTGTTGAGTAGCTAACGTTAAGTAACCAAACCGAGCTACTACGCTCTATCTGCAAAAACAAATGCTGTTATTGAGTACGACTTCGCTCTCAACTGTTGTTGTTGTTGTTGTTTTTGTTGTTGTTGTTGTTATAATTGTATATTGCTACCTTTTAAAATGTTCTCTGTTCAAGGGTGAAAATTTTGCTTTCTCGCAGTAAAAAAGCCGGTATAAAGTAAGAGCGCTGCAATATTCAGCGTCAAAGTGACATCTTGAGCACAATTAGTAAAGCGAATTTGTTCAAAAAAAAGTAGTAGAAACGGTAATAAATAAAGATTTCAAAGTATAGAATGTAGATTCTATTTTTGACTAAAGTTTTTTTAACAAAAAATTTTCTATTAGCTAGGGAGCCGGTGGCTTTTAAGCATTTTACATATAGGGTGTTTTTTTTAGAGGTTTGTTTTTCGAATAGAGATAAAACTGGCATTTTATGGTCAAATCTGGCAACTCTAATGTCATTTATGTTCAGTTTGGTTTGCCATTTCATCATGAACAGGTTGACAAAAGAACAACGCTTGCAAATCGTGCAAATTTATTTCGAAAATAATGGTTCAGTTCGCGAAGTTTACCGCAAGCTCCGTCCATTTTATGGTCGAAATAATCGTCCATCAGAGCAATTAATTCGGTTAACCATGGATCGTTTTCGCACTACGTTTACTCTATGTGATAATACGCATCCGCAGAGACGTCGAACAGTGCGCACCGAAGAAACAATTGCCGCTGTAGAGCAAAATGTTGAAGAGGACCCGAATGAATCGATTCGCCACCGTGCACAGCAATTGGAGCTTTGTCCATCAACTTCATGGAAGATTTTGCGCAAAGATCTTGGCTTGCGACCTTACAAGATCCAGCTTGTGCAAGAATTAAAGCCGCGAGACCATGCAATGCGTCGTGATTTTGGTGTATGGGCCGAAAATGAGATTGATCTCGATGCTGATTTTCATCGCAAAATTTTGTTCAGTGATGAGGCTCATTTTTGGTTGAATGGCTACGTCAACAAGCAAAATTGCCGCATTTGGAGTGAAGAGAATCCACATGAGACCCTTGAGACGCCATTACATCCACAAAAACAGACTGTTTGGTGTGCTCTATGGGCTGGTGGAGTCATTGGGCCATACTTCTTCCGAAATAATGCTGGAGAGTCAGTTACCGTTAATGGAGACCGGTATAGAGCCATGATAACCGACTATTTTGTTCCCGAATTGGATGGCATGAATGTAGATGAGTTGTGGTTCCAACAAGACGGCGCTACATGCCACACAGCGCACGTCACAATCGATTTATTGAAGGAAACATTCGATGAGCGCATAATTTCGCGGAATGGACCTGTCAATTGGCCACCAAGATCGTGTGATTTGACACCATTAGATTATTTTCTCTGGGGATATGTGAAGTCGCTCGTCTACGCCAACAAACCAGAAACGTTAGGGGACTTGGAAGCCAACATTCGTGGCGTTATTGCCGACATACGGCCCCATATGCTCGAAAAAGTGGTTCAAAATTGGACCTGTAGAATTGGCTTTATTCGAGCCAGCCGCGGCGGCCACATGCCCGAAATCATATTTAAACATTAATGGCATAAAATTATCCTTCCAATAAAACTAAATTGATGGACATTAAAACGATTTTCTTGTGTTTTATTTCAATTCGAAGCTCTATATCTCTAAAAAAAACACCCTTTATATGAATATAATAACATCGTCGTTGGTATTGATATGTAATGTAGCTCACGTATATCGTCCACTCAGAGTTAAAGTGTTCTAACTCGCTAATAAGCAAAATTTTTTACTATGCCACCATACTAAAGAAACACAGTCTTTCATTTGATGATATCGAAATTGGGCTACCTCTTCTCGTTCCTAAGGACTCCGAAAGTCAATAGAACTAATGTACCCGAGTACCGGTGAGTACAATTGTCTGTTGCCATACATAGCTAACGTACTCATGCAGACCTCTAGTCTCAACCAGTACTGAAAAAGAAAAAAAAATTCTAAAAACTTAGAGGCTCAAAAGCTAAATGAAATCCGATTTTGCGTAGAATGCCCCATATATGTATGTATACTGCCACAAAAATAATGTAAATGTGTAAACACACAGAAAAGAAAGTTTGCATAAAAGAATTTGCACAGTAATGTAATATATATCCTAAATAATATGCACCGCTAAGAACGTTTGATTTGGAAAAATCAGCGCTATAATCGTCTGCCTTCACTGTATGCATATTTTTTTTTTAAGTAAAAAAATCAATCAGCGAAGAGGCAGACGCAATAATATGATTTTTTTATAAATGTTTTAGCTACTTGTTTGCAATATTACAATTTTTAAATGCAGCAATAATTAAGTGGCAGATGTTGCCTCTTTCGGTTTTTATGACATAATCCATATAATTATCGCAAACTGCCTAACAGAAAAATTTAATATAAAAATTAACTACTCTTAAACAACAAAAAAAGGCATTAATCTAATTCTGTGCATAGACACAGTTTTTTAAAAAACGGGCAGACGCAATGTATTTGATTATGGCACATTTTTTTACAATTTTAAAGAACTCTCAATTAAAAGCGCAGCGACATCGCAATGGCAGAGATTGTTTGTACTATTTATATTACTTAGAACTTCAAGATTTTCAACCCCTGCCGCACGATAAAATCATATAAATCTTTCTGCCACCAGCTCCCTTACTATGTTGATCGATGCTATGAACATTTATTTGTTGCTGACAATGTCCGTTCAATCAAATTTCAAGCAAAAAGTAGAAGAAAAAAAATGTTTACTAATTATCTTTTGATTTCAAGTCGCTATACTGATGGTTGCAGCCAACTCATTTTATCGCTTATTATAAAGTGGGCTAGATTTCCCATAAGTGAACCACATTTGCAAAATAAAAGGGGCTTCAATTTTTAGTTTTTTGATTATTTCTGAAATTGTCATGATTGAATCCCTATAAAAGGAATGTTTTATGTATTTAAGGATTTGAGGAATTACATTGAAATGTGGAAGGTTAGATCGAAACCGCAACTTGTGTTGAGTATTGGACCTTATATTTGTGTTCACCCATATCATCCTCAAGCTGTCATAAGGAATTCTTCAAATGAATACTTTAATATTTGCAAGGGAAGTTAAACAGCCATGCGTTGTGTAAGTTCGTTTGAGCTTAAAGAAATTGCTGGAAAAATCAAACGATGGTGGCTTTACCCGGTTTCACATCATATCTCCTACGTGGGACCATAGAAATAACAGAAACATAAAGATTATTGCAAAGCAATAAAAATCTCACTGAAGCAGAACCAAAATAAACATTTGCCGTAGTGCCAACCTTAGAAATTTTAAGCTAAATAAAATACTTCTTCAAATGCTTGCTACGTTTGTCTTACGTATACTGAATTCTGTCATTGGAAAAGGTATGCAACGCAAAAGTCTTAGCAGACACACGTTACAACTCTCACCAGAAACAAAAAAAAAAATACAGCAGCTTACGCTCATTTTCCAAAAAAAAAAAATTTAACAAAAAAGAAAAAACAGCCCCACAACAATGAGTCTCATAGGCGCCTGTGACGTAAATTTCGGGTAAAACGTGGCTTGTTGAAGAAAAAAAAATTTAGGATCTTTTTCGCTTGGCTTGCTGCTGCCACACCATGAAAACTTTGCAGCAATCAATGAAAGTGTTCTTTAAACTTTTTGCAGCACAAAAAAAGCTCTACTCATTTGACTTCGTCCTCAATGTGCAGAATAAGGTAAAAAAAAATAGCGGCAAAAGCTTTTAGGAAGCCAAAAGCTTACAGGCTGGCGGTTGTTTGTTCAAACTACGCAGCAGCGCAGCCTCGGAAGGACATTTTCCGCTGTTGTTACCAGGATATGTTTCGAACAAATAGAAAGCACACACACACATACATACAAATAGAGGTTCTTTGCAAAAGCACACCGCAACTTACATTGGGTGAGGTTATGTTTTTTTATTTGTTGTTCTTTTGCTTCTTTTTTTGCATTTTAATTTTTGTTTGCATTTCCAGGTAGTTTCCAACATTTTCCCTTATACCTGTGTATGTGTGCGCCTATGTGTATGCAGCATTTTATTTACTTTAAAATGCATTTCAAAGCTTTTCTTTCAAACCCTTTGCATTTAAATGCTTAAAATTGAAATACACAATGAAAATAGCTATCTGCATTAGTGTTTGTTGAAAGTTTGGTCTCTATTGGATGTGTATGTGTTTGTGTGTGTGTGTGTGTGTGTCTATGCAGCGCTCAGTCCTATGGGAGGTCTTGCAACAAAAAGATTAAAGCTAGTTTTAAATAAATCTACATTTGCAAATAATGGTATCAAACATACAGCAAATCTTTTGCTTATTTGCTGAACTTTTCGAAAGTGTTATTTGGAAGATTATTGAAATAAATGCCTTGTAAAATGCTTTAGGATCAACATAATTAAATAGCAATGTAGAAGCTTTCCTGAAGCTGCATAGCAATTTTGCATCAAAGTTTTTGAGAAATTTTTGTTCTTATATTATGTACTGTTCAGTATAACGTAAGAGAACACCAAAAAAGTCACAAAAAACAAAACCAAAAAATAGCTTGAGCTAGTCATTCTAGTTTTAATCATTGCTAAATGGAATCATCAGGGACCTGCAAGAAAAGTTTAATATCAAATGAGTTACGAAAACAAATACACAACTGCACTTGGATTCTCAACAAATCTATCCAACAACAAAAGCATATATGGCTTAAAAACTCTCACTCATTGACTAAAAGGTCACTGATGATTCAATTTCGCAATGAATGAAACTAGTATGACTAGCTTGAGCTCAATTTTTTGATTTTTATTCTTGTAACATTTTTGTGGTGTTATCACACATTGTTGAATGATTTTTATTGCTCGAGTTCATTTTGTTCGACTAATGATCTCATGTTCCAACTTTCAAGTTTTTGAAAATATAAAACAATCGACTTGAAAAGAGCAGAATATTTTCTTTTATCAATATCAAAATTTGAAAATCCTTAAGCTTTTTCTTAACAACAATTAAATAATAGGAAAGAATTTCTAAAGAAATTATTAGAGACAAAAGGATATAATTATTATTAGTAAGAATATTCAATATTGCGAAATCATTTACGGATTCACATGAATCCTATTAAAATGTGCCTTACATTGAGGTTGAAATATGTCAACATAAATTTTAAGTAAATGCAATTAATAATGATATTGTTGGAATAATCAATTAAGCACTTGAACTGAATTTCAACAATTCGTTAACCTAATGCGATTGTGAACTATGGCAAATACGGAAAATATTAAAACGAATAAATCTTATCATGACTTTTTTGTATTTTTTCGTTTAGCTTTAAAAGATTGTTGGTTATAGGGAATCGTAGTTTCAAATTCACATCACCTTTCAACGGCTATAACTATGCGAGGAAACATTATCATTTGTACTAAGTTATGTGTTTATTGGAAATAAAAAAAACTTTTTAAAGTAATCAAGAGAATCTTTTTAACTAACATCCGTCTAATGTCATTACCGGTGTTGGTTTTTTATTTGCATCAAACGAGAGATATAAAACTCTTAACTTCTTGGAACTGTTAATTAAATTTAAATGTTACCCATACGTCATGCTAAACAATTTTTAGAAATCAAAATTTACATATATTGAGAAAATCAAGATAATAGAATTTATTCACTATCATTGATTGTCTTGCAAATTTTTTTTACTGGCTTGGCTTTAATCTATAAAAATTTGAACTACTTATGTTGCTTTTAATGACAGAAAAATAGTTGTCCTGTATGTTTGTGTAAATTTTATTAAAAATGCGTTTCCAGTGCTGGCTGGAGGATAGTTGGCGCTTTGTTCAGAAATTTTCGGCCGCCCTTTTTCTATGCCTACTTTTTAAAGCCCATAACCATAGCGCGGACGCCGGAATTGAAATACAAGTACAAGCGAACTATTGCATAGAAAACCTTAAAGAGTTCGGATAGCCAAGTCGAGAAACAGCAACAGGTCACTAATGTAGGGAAAATCTCTCAAGGGTTTGGTGCACGAAAAGCCCTAAAGCGTTCAAAAGTCATATTATAAACAATTTAACGAGCGCAAAAGTCATGAATTGCCAAACTGTTTGCGGTGACAAACAAAAAAAAATTGATACGCTTGACAAAACGCCCCTCATGACTGAGCGCCCAGTTCAGTTGAACGGGTCGAACACCCATCGAGCCTGCACTACTTATTTCAACGTTTTTAAATTGACTAAAAATAGAAGAGGCTATGTCCCCAAGCTAAAATATTAACACAAGTTGACTAACATATCAATAATTAACTTTTCAAAAAAATTAATGGAAATCAAAATAATTGGCTTGAAATGTCAGTTTTTGAGCCTCGCTATCTCGTGAACTAAGGCTCATTAAACATATTGCTATATTCTTAGTCTTTTTTTAAGGTAAATCGGAAAAGGCTAAGTCCCAGATGTCTGGAGTAGGTTTAAATGGTAGAAGAGTTACTTTTCAATAATATAGCTAAATTAATCGCCTTTCTACCTTTCCAAAAAAAACAAATAGAACATTGCGTGGGTCGGCGTCCTCTGTTTTTACTGTAACGTCTCTGCTATGATAAAATCGAAAATTATTTCACAATAAACATAGCTCCATTGCTACAAAAAATGTATAATTTTGTATATGTCAACAGAAAGTTAATGGCGTGGAAGGCTTTATTTATTTTTAAAATCATATACTCGTACATATATTTAATTTAAATGAAAGTTATTAATTTTTGAAATGATTTTTTCTCCTTCAGCACCTCTATAATATCAACAGATTTAAAATTTATAGCGTAACCATTTATTTGTTTATGGTAAATACAAACAGAGGTAAAACTAATTGTGCGTTTAATGTATTTAAAATTGGTCGCAAAATATACCCTGTAATTTGCTTAATGCATGGCTCTTTGTCAACAACTTTTTAAAAATATCAATGAAAATATAATTACATATGAAATAGTTTTAATTGTTCAATAAAAAAATATTGTTTGTCAATATTTACCAATATAGACACATTAAATATATATATATATGAAATATATTTTCAAACGATAATCAAACACACGTGCATTTTTATTGTCATCTACTTTTAAGTTCACATCAACGCGCAGTTGAACGTTCAACTTTTGTTGTTGTCCGTTAACAACCGCGTGTGACAATTAAGTACGCACGCACTAATTTGTCATAAAATAAAAGATGACACTCTTTGTTGCTCAGATCACGCACATTCTCTATTTAGGAGCTTCTGCAAACTATTGCCACCTACAGCAAACGATGAAGATCAATGACAGTCTTCTTAAATATAGTGATCACGTTTATCGCTGATCTTCAAATGTTTTACTTCTGTAGTAGTAGTAGTGATGATGCTATGGTCATGACAGAGCTGTAAAAGCGCTCATAAGGCTATACATATAATGTGTCTTGTGTTTAAACTTTTTTTTTTTGTAACTTCATCTCTGGTAGAAAGTTTTGTGTTCAAATCTGTTTTTTGGTAGCAAAAAACTTGTATCCTCCATCAAAAATCTTTTAATAAGCTCGTAGTAACTGATATCTGTTATTTATGTATTATGTCTACGCTCTTGTCTCTTGTTTTACACTAAACGCTGGAGGCTAGAGGCCGTGGCTTTGCCGGTGCACTCCACGTTGTACCACTCCGTCTATATTTAATACAGTTCTTACTGCAAACAATTGAGTCGAAGCAAAAATTCTACAAGTGTGTATTGTATGGAAAGAGCCACGCCCTATTCCCGTTCACATGTAGCGAGTAGCTGGGCACAAACATTATATACCTACGTATCAATTTTCACAACTGTAGCAGCCATAGATGTCAATATATGGAGTTTTAAGTGTTTTATTGTATTGCTCCGTTGTTCCGCATTGTGGAGTTTGGAGTTGCTAAATATTGACAGTATACATCCAAGCAGCAATTTTCAAAACGCCTGCAACCTCAGGTGCTAAAATATATCGTTTTATTTTTTATTTGTTCTGGTATGAAAGGTGTCATGCCTTGTTGTTCAAAAGAATTAAAACTATGTTCTGTGCCTTTTCAACAGCAAAGCAAATATAGCTATCAATTGTGAGCTCAGTCGGATCTATAGATATCTTACAATCACATTGATTTTTTATAAATAAAAATTTCGTACGATTTTCAATGTCTTGTATCTTACGGATACTACCTGAATTCGTTTTATAATATCTTGCATATTTTACCTTGTATCATCTATTTTAAATCTAACATTTTGTTTTATGATTTTGTATCTTGCATCCTTTCGGTAATGTCTTGTAATTAACTTGTAACTGGTATCTACATCTCTAATGTTCTAAGTATGATATTATATGTAGTTTCATATTAATTTCTTGAATATTATATCTTGTATCTGATATCATTACTTTCAATATTGTAGTAAATTTTATCTGGTATCTTTTATTTGTAATTTTATGTCTTGTATCTTACATCTTATACTCTTTAATACAA
The DNA here is from genome assembly GCA_963680825.1 of Meiosimyza decipiens. Taxonomy (NCBI): domain Eukaryota; kingdom Metazoa; phylum Arthropoda; class Insecta; order Diptera; family Lauxaniidae; genus Meiosimyza; species Meiosimyza decipiens. The sequence continues at coordinate 16,545,963 of OY804260.1, read as the reverse complement.
CTTGTATACTTTATCTAGTATATTACAACACTCATCTTTTAACTGTATCTTTCATCCTGTAGTCTAGACCTAACATATTAGATCTAGTATCTTTGATCTTGCGTCTTGTATCTTAGACATGGTTACTTATTTCTTGTATCTCAAATTCTGCTTTGTGCATAAAACATATATACACATGTAAGTATGTCGCGATTTGTATCTTGTATCTTTTTATTTTTGAATCTTTTATTTTATATCTTGTGTATTTTATGTCATATATATATCATAGATCGTTTGTATCTTTGAATTTTCTGTTTTGTATCTCTGGTCATGTGCCTTTGACTTTTTGTGTTGTATGATTTTTGTGCATATGATATCTTCTGTTTTGCATCTTGTATCTATATTTTATCTAGTAACTTTAGTTTTGTATACAGCATTTTAGGTTTAGTTTCCCGCTTCCTATATCTTATGGATTGTATCTTTCATCTTGTAGCTGGTATCTTGCAGCCTGTATTCTGCATTTATCAACTTAAAGCTTGTGTTTTGTATCTTATAATATGTTTCTCATGTCTGTTATCTGAATCATAATTTGTATCTGTATTTAATATATGTATCTTTTATGTAACTGTTTGTATTTTTACATGTTCGCTCTTTTATTTTTGATTGCTGATGGATTGTTTATGCTCGACATAAGTTAAGACTTTGATCAGGAACAAAAAAAAAGTTAATTTCTGTCCGGCCTAGTATTAAGCTAGCAAATTATTTGTAATAAAACTTCAAATTATTTTACAGCGCTGCATAACATGATGACAAATAGAAAAAGATCACACACAAAAAATATAGCATTAGACATTGTGTCTATTGCAAAAATAAAGTAACAAAAAAAAGTTCTATAGGTCAAATTTGCAAAATTCTTAAACGAGCCCAATAAAATTCAAACGCTATAAACGAAACCAATTAAGTACTTGCTGCTCTCATATAGTACGAGCGAGAATAATTCTGTATAGCGCACAATTAAAAGATGTAACGTGTGATCATCGCGCAACTTTCTGGTGTGGGCTGTGAGAAATAGTAAAATTTAATGAAGAACAGCTGTCTCATGTTGCAAGATCTATTGATTTTTGTATACATAAGTGCAATTTGGGGTACAACTACTCAACTTAAAGTACAAAAAAGGTGTATTGATTAATTTAAAAGAACAGTGTCACTAATTAATTTGGAACGATTGGGAAAAAAATACAATCATTAATCAATCTATAAATGTGTTGCTGAAATAATTATTGTTTATAGAATGTATTACTTTTAATTATTAAAAATTCTTTGGCCGAATTTTGTTGCAATCAAAAGCTTGCTTTGTAGTTTTCAGAAACAAATGCTTTATTTATTGTTCAAAGTAATTCACAAGTCTTTTCAAAGTTGTTTACAAACTTAACATATTACTAGGCATATTCTATAAAATAAATAGGTTCAATACAACAATAAGGTGTTGACTTAGGACATGATATTAATGCTATAAGTCAGAAATTTAAGCTAAAGTACGTTAAATTAAGCACTTGAACACACCCCTTTTATATCAGCTAATGCTGTTCTTCGACATTCCTATTACTTTCTTAATTTTTATACAACTTCTTTTAGTTTCCGCAATCTCTCTGCATTTGACTCAGTTTGTTTTTCTGGGTTTGCTTATTTGCTGTGATTAATGTTTTTTGAACTGCACATAGTTTTTATAATTTACAAACCTTAACGTCACAAACTTTATATTTATTTTAAGTTCTGTTGAATTCTGCGAAATTTTTGTTTCTTTTTTTTAACTTTTTCCATTTCTAAAGACTTTCAAAAACTTTCAATATAAACGCTTTTCAAATCACCCTACTGTTAAATGTTACGGAAGCAGTGATAAATGAAAAAAATCATTGCACTTGCTACAATCATTTAATTATGCTAAAGTTTTGATTCCGAAATACAAGCGTGTTTGCATAAAATGCTTTAACAGTCTTAATTGAAAAGGATTTAAATGTCAATGGTTATGTATGTGAAATGCAAATATGACTGCAATGGCAAATGCATTGATTTAATTAAAGCAGATGATTGTATAATCAATAAATTCAATTGCATAAATTGTATTTTTGATTGCATGAAATTATATAACAACACAATTGAATTCTCCAATATGAACTGATAGCTTGATTTGTTTTAAAAAGTTTTATGTATTTGATAGAATTTTCAGAAAAACTTAAAAGTTTCCTCTAAAAACTACAAATTCTAGTTACAATTTAATACCATAAGCTATGTACAGAAAGTACATTCACAGAGTGTACCAAGTTTGCTAGAAATGTTCACATGCTCTCTATATTTTATATCGTTTCCAGGTGGAACAATCAGTAATCAGAAGGAGAATACGGCGAGTGCGGTAAAATATCCGACTTGATTATTTCCAAATATTTTTTGACAGCATTTGCAACGTGAGGTCGCCTTTCCCCATATTCCGTTCGTTTTTCTCGTAACGCACGACTCAAACGAATTAATTGAAGTCTATATCGACTGCCCGTAATGAAATCACCAAATTGTAGCAGCCTGTAGTACACAGCGCCGCTTTGCTCCCACCAGATACACAGCATAACCTTCAAACCATGAATCTTCGGCTTCGGTGTTGATTTTGATGACAATGATTGGCCGGTAAAAGCGTAGTATTTTGTTTTTTTTTTTTTGAGCTATCGTAGAAGATCCACTTTTCGTCACCAGTTAGTATGCGATGTATAAAAAACACTTTCTTTTTTTGTCTCTGAAACAGCTGCTCGCAAGATAGAAATCTCCTTTCCACATCTCTTGGATTTAATTCATAAGGGACTCAATTGCCTTACTTTTGAATTATACCCATAGATTTCAATTGTACGGTAACAGCTTGTTGCGACACCCCCAATATAACTGCAAGCTCGTCCTGCGTTTGACTCGGATCTTCACGAATTTTTTTGGTTGTCCCGACTAAGTTTTATCTTCAATGTTGAAATTGAAAAACACCATCCTCTACATGACTTATCAGTTTGACTATTGTCACCGTAAGCTTCCACAAGCATAAGATGGGCTTCAGCTGCACTTTTGTTCCAATTAAAACAAAAAACTAAAACTGTATGAAACTCAAAGCAACACAAACTAAATGTTATCGGCAGATGTCTAATCTGTCTAAAACCGCAGAAATCAGCTGTCGCTATATAAAAATTTATTAAAGTCAGAGCCATCTTTTGAAAACGGATCGATTAAATTTTTACTTCGATATCATAACCATCCATTTGCCTATAAAATTTGTAAAATTGACGTCAAAACAAAATTTTCAATTTAGTGACCAATTCCTTTTCTATGTTGGTTGGCATGAAATGTCCCATAAGCACTTCCACACACGGCAATGATAGGATATCATAATATTTCTTTACTCTTTTTTGGGAATACTTTTCATGAAAATCGGTATTGTCGATTTCTTTCAGTGCATACAGAAGATTTTTTTTTTTTGATTAAATTAAAAAGGACGGATACACCCACCAATTTCTGCCTTCAAAATAAATTTATTGCTAGCTTCTGACAATTTCTGGAGTTTTATTTTTCATTTTGTTTTTGAAAAAATTTCGCTGTTTTCGTTTTTTGTGTTGGTATTTTGACTTTATGATGAAAATATCAAACTGACTCCCACAACAGCTGTTAACAAGAAGTTACGCTTGCAGGCTCCATAAATCAATGTGATAAAAAAAATGATTGACTTTGACATTAACAACCTGTTCAATGTCAATATAAAGGCCGAATTCACTGCCATGCATTCGGCATAATTTACATATTACCACGGACATTTATGATTTTTTTTTGGTTGTTTTTTAGAAATGCAACAATTCAATTAAATGCAAATTAATTGACATTTTATTGGTTGTGTTAATTTTCTCGTAGTTCAATGAATTAATTTTGCTCTTAAAATCTGCATTTAATTGATGATGCTTTTTTTGTTTTCATTAAATTTAACTACGAGCATTTTCAGTAAATAATTCAATGAATAAATGTATCAGTCCTAACGTAAACCAATGCAACGCCCACTGTAATAAAATCGAAGAGACGGAGAGAATATCTGTCAATTTGCCAATGGTTGTGTGCAGTTGCAAATGCAGTTGTGGTAGACAGCAACGCAATGTGCGAGAGTAAAGTAGAGTGAGAGCTGATCTCCACCTGACGCACATTCAAGGTTGCATTCCTTGATGTTTTACAGGGTACGAGAATATTTTTTATGTCACTTTAAGGATATCATTTTTAATTCTAAGTTTTGTGAAGCTTTTCTCATTTGCGCAGATTTATGGGGCTTGAATTTTGTTGTTTGCTAACAATTATTATTTTGTCACACTTTCTCGTGAATTTTGCTTAAGACAGAAATTCCGTCTCATCTATATTTTTATTTGAACTCATAGTACTCTGTTATCAGCGAATTTTGACGTAAATTGTTATTGAAATTGCTTATAAACAAAATTTAAATATGCTATCAGTGACGAAACATTGTGTATTTGCTGAAAATACCAACATGAAAATATCATCTGTTGATGAGGCTAAGTGTCGCTGAACTTATCGTTTAAAATGCTAAACATTATTCAAATAATTAATTAAATAATATTTTTAAGTAAATTAAAAATCATTTAAATCCGTGTGCGCAACATGGGTCGATTTCTGGTAATAACGCTTAGAAACAATGTTGAACAACAGGGCTGCGCAAAAATGTTGCAGGCAATGCTTTAACAATCTATCAATATATTTATGTGTACTAGGGTGTTTATTTTTAAAATTTTGTAGATTTTTTTGCCCATGTTTTAGCTTTGGGATTAAAAAAAATTCTCATATAATTTCAGACTCCTAGATTAAACTTGAAAGTGGCGCGAACAGAGTTATATCCCATTTCATTGTAATTTGAAAAAAAAAATGGAGTGACTAAAACAAGATAAAGCGTTTAAGGTATTTTAGTTGTGCAGGAGGTACCACACTCTGTTGTCGAAAAATAGTCGATTTCAGCAATAAGCCAATGTAAGATTTTCTAGTGATACTTTTTTACTATGAAACTTACCCTGTTTGCCTACCCATTATTTCAGGCAAATTGCTATGCCGATATGTAGTTTTTTTAACCTTCGCACATGTCGCGGATGCTGTCGCCGTCACTAATACCGATACAACTTTATCCTGCAATACCTTCCCGGCGCATATGTGTACTTTCAGGGAACTCATTCCCAGTTTCAATCCCGGTACTGTAAATATTGGAAATTGATATTCATTTTAATTTTTTTTTTTTTTTGATGAAATATGCAAAATTTTTTAAGTATACATGCATTTTATAAAATTTTGTAAAAAATGTTTTGATAAAAATACACTAAAACACATTAGATACACTAAAGATTAATGCAATTTAACAACGAATTAAGTAAGTAGACACTTTAGTTGATAGCTAACGAAACTACAAGACAGCTTTAAATAATAAAAATACTTCGAATGCTTTTTGTTTGTTCATGGTCTCGGGATTGAACTCCCTAACGTATATATGTGTAGTTGAATATCAGCTTAACATGTATAGCAACAACTTACAACATAACAAAAACACACAACATTGACTGCGGAGGCCGGCATAATAACAAACTAGAAGAATAAATAAAAATTAAAAAAAAAACTCTTCAATATGCCTTCAATTTACAGATTTATAACAGTGGCAGCAAGAGTGGTACAGATGTGGCAAGGCAAACTAACGATGCAGCCAACCAACTGCCTTTTAGCAAAATTGGCAAATATTTGATGCGGTTTTTTTACCTCATGCATATGCATGTTTTGTGGGTATTTGAATATTGATGCATCTAATCTAAACAGAAAAAAAGTTTCGAAAAAAAACATTGGGCAATTTCATGCAATCAATGAATAATTAAATTTTTTCATATGTGCTGAATTTATTAAAAAGATTGGAAAAATTCTATATTGACAAAAGTCCTCGTAGACTAAGTAGTTTTGGCTATTTACTTTCGGTTAGCAATGTTGTGCTATGTTCATACAAAATCAATTTCTCTAATTCCATTTCTATATTGATTTTTCAATTGATTACTTAATTTTAATGCAATCTCTCCCTCTAATCCCCTATGTCATCATCTCACTGCCTTTAGGTATTCATGCCTAACTCTATTCCAATCTAGTTATATCTTGATTGCCCCTTCTCTCTCAAAAATGTTCTTGTACTAAGTTTTATAACATTCCCCTGTACCACACTCATTTGCGAAAGCGCAATTACTTTTCGTCCATACAAACTTTTGAGACAAAGAATTTTTAAAAGTTACTTCCATGGTATATGCCACGCCCACTTTGCTTATCCCCCACTACTTTACGTCTAGACATAAAGTGTCTTTCTCGATGTGAATATGTTGCTAGAGTTGCCACGCCTACTTGTGCAAGCCTGTTAATTGCTCATTTGGATAATGTTTGCGTTAGCTAGCGATTTAGCACTATTTGTATATTTTATTACATACCTTTGGAAACTGGCGTTAAACGTACATTTGAAATCCATGGGAAGTGCCACGCCTATGTAACCAAACCCTTCTCGTTTTCAGCCGAAAAGATTAAACCATTTAGTGTTGCTGTGCTAAATTTTTTTTATATTGCCTTTGGAGTAGCTCTTCGATGAAGTCGCACGAGTCTTTTGTTTCTATGGTTAGTGCCACACCCAAACTGCTCAATTTTTAGCCGGATGAAGGCTTTGGCGTATTGTGTCCTAACACTAATTTCCATAATATTTTCTTTGAAAACTTCACTGATATGGTAAGGTATGTATATAAGCCTTCAATGCCACACCCACTTGTTCAACCCTGCGAAATTTTTCGCTCGAATGGATAGGTTTTTAGATTTAATTTAATATTTTTATCAAAATATGATATTGCAAAATTTGCGTCACAAACAGCATTTGTTAAAAAATTTTCAAAACTTTGTACGTTATTGTTTTAAATGTCTGATTGTATGCAAGATTTATTTATATCAATTAAATTAAATATAATGTTGCATACATTTCGGAGCTTTCTTTGAACTATCTTTAAATTTCATTTTAAAAAAATAGTTCAAATTGTTTACGAAAAACGATGAGCGTCAGAATTTTTCAGTCATCTTGTTATATAGCAACTTAAAATCATAAATATGATTGATCCCTTGTTGTAAGGTGGAAAATCTTATCTTTTAAAGGCTAAGTTATCGTTTGACGGCTTATTCAGGAACTTTGAGTAATTTATAAGATTTCTAACCATCATCATCATTTTATATTTGAGTTATTTCTAAGACAATGAAATGGAATGGAAACCGATTTCTCGTAAAACATATAATTTCTTGGAAAAATCAATCGGTCAAACTCATTTCAATATTTGTCCTTTGGTATATTGCACATAGGTATGTATATATAGGCTGAGTCGGTATGTTGAAAAAACTCAAAAAAAACTGAAAAAACAACACATTGACAAGCATAGTATTCAAGCTAAATAGCTAAGTAGACTTGTAACTTTAGTAGCTAAACTTTATTTTAATTATGTAATAATAATCAGGTTAAGCTTCTACAGCTAGTAATCTTCTTAGCTATTATTATTACATTTAGCTACTAAAACTGCGAGCCTTCTTGGCTATTAAGCTTTGAACTTTAAAATCAAGTAAAAAAAAAGGTTTATAAAGCAATTTTTTTTACTTAATTCAAAACTTCAACTTTAATAGCTAAGAAGGCTCGTAGCTTGAGTAGCTGAATTCTATTATTATTATGAATTTTACTTTATAATTTTTTTTTTGTTTCTAAGAATTCTACACTTTTTAACTTTCACCGCAAATAGTGTCCTTTAAATTGCTTTATTGAATTAATTGTGAAACATCAAAATTATTCAAATTAATTAGCCAACAGGTTTCTCATTGACTTTTTAACCCCATGATAGTCAAAGTCAAGGCAAACTGACGCAGCAACATTTACTGCTGACACCAGTTGCACTAATTGCTAGCAAATTGCTTAAATTGTTTAAAAAAACACACGCCCACACAACCACGACACAAGTAAATATTTTTACACGCAATTAGAAGGACAAACACATTTGAAAACAACACACCCCACGAGAAAGTTGATCACGCTATGATGCATTCTGCATCCTTTCCGATTAACTGGAAAAATATATTGCAATTACAGCTTAGAGACTTTTTCAGCGAACGTTTGAGTCAACCGCGTATTTAACCGACACATTTTTAGCTTATAGACGAAGATATCAACTACTTGACTAGAATGCTTGCTGTAACGTGGCTAAATCAAATCATCATCTTTCTATTTTCATATGTGCAACTCAATTTTTCGAAATATGTAGTTAAATAAAATCTGCCATAAAAAACGCAATAAGACTGAAGCTAAATTAACTTTGAAAAATTAATTTCCTTGGCTGTGAGTTGATTTAATAATCTTTTAATTTTCAAATGCGCAACCGAATTCTTCGAATTATAAAAATATTTACCATAAATAATGCATTAAAACTGAAGCGAAATTAACTTTGAAAATTTTTTTCAGAAAAAAAAATATAAAAATAATTTTTTTAATTTTTTTAAGAGTTTATTGAACTTTTTAATAATTTTTTTATGTTTAATAACTCTTTAATTTCAATTTATGCCTGCTGGGCTCGAACGTTGCACAAATTATACCGCTTTTGGTTCAAGAACATTACAATGCCACTAAAATATTTCCACTTGTAATTTATCACGTTTTTGTATTACGCTTTAAAAAAAATGCTTTCACACTGGCATTACCGCGTGTTTACTTAATTGACTTTAGCTGAATGTTTTTTGTTTGACGTAAGCTGGGTCAAATGATTTGTGAATATAATAACAAAGTTTTTAGTATTTGTTTCACTTTAATAACTTTATTTATAATTTCGGTGAGATTGTGCAGCTTCTCATGTTCGTCCTCCGCTTTGCATAGAACTCTTCACCTAATCCGTTTTTTCCCACTTTGTTTAAACAGCTTGATGATGAACTTTTTTAAATAACTGAGCAAAACTTAACAGTCTCGAAAATTTATTTACAATAGAAATAGTTTTGGTGGAAAAGAGAATGATTTTTGTAGACATGAAACTCCGAGATGTGTCTTTGTAATTTTTAGCATACGTCCAGAAACTGTCGCTCTCAGCTGATTTTGGACCCAAAAACAAAATAAATATGATACCGGGTGTTTTTTATGTCAGTGTGAAAGACTTAAGAATGAAAAAATAATGCTGAAAATTTTACCAAACGTTTTCATCAATTTTCGTAGTATTTGGACTCACTTTTTCCATGAAAATCTCCTTCAGCGCTCCAAGCATATTGCAGTTGACCAGGAAACATGATATGACTAATGGTTATCTGGGCAAAGGAGTAAAATTTATTTTCTCTATTGCTGCTGTACCTTACTTTCCTTAACAAACAGCATTGGGAGGCGTAATTGCCGCTCAATCTTACTTCGATAAGTCACAAAAATGCAGCTATTATCTCGAAATAAAAAAAAAATTAAACGTATTATGTAGACAGAGAACGAAAACACCTTCACCAACACGCTTACCAGCTGCCTTATGAGGTAAGATTTTGTGTAAGCCTTAAATTAGTTTTTTCTGCTGCTCAACATTTCCTTGCTCCCTTACCTTGCAAAGTAACACTGCACTATATTTGCATAAATGGTTAGGTAGAAAACATTAGTTTCTTTTAGAGCGTGTTCCTCTAGTTGCCAACTGGGCAGTCTCTACAGAATTGCTTGTGTGCAAGTGCATAATGATGTGTGTATGTGTGCATATACTTGAATGCATTTTCATGAATTTTGTTGTTTACAAAGGTTCAGAGTGTAAACTGTAATTGAAATTGACAAATTTCAATAGCATAGTTTTAAGAGCAGAAATAATTTTGCAATTTTAAATAGAAAATAACTGTAGCGTGACAATTAAAAAGGTTATTTCAAAATAATAAACAATGCAAACAAATACAATATTTTCTTGGGTGGACAAAAGAATGTGATGCGCAATACACAGCCTCTCACACTCAATTTCTACGCTCAGCTTCCCCGAAACATGCAAGGACATGATGTGAGCGTAAGCTACGGTACAAAGTGGTACGAGATGTACAATATTTTGCAAGAGCGGAAAAGCATTATGATAAATCTGTAGCTCAATGTATGAACCTGCGGCGATTTCAACGGTGATTAGGTGGAAAGTTACGGCAAATTTGGCGTTAGAGTGTCTTTAATTGAGCTCTGGTCTTTAGTAGATGAAGAGGTGGTGCCTAAACTAAAGAGCGCTGCCAACACAGAGTCTTTACTGTCTGAATTATGAAAGTTCACTACAATCAATATAGAGGGAGCTTTAAAACGCTTCCAAAACAACAAAATATTCAATAGAATCGGTAAATATACGGTGTTGTAATATAACGGCGTTACTTATTGGTTGACGTATACGACTTAAGGTATTCAATTGAAGGACAATATATCAAGCTTGAAGAAGCGTGCAAGCTTCATGAAACTTCAAATATGAGCAGACCATGTCGACTGAAGTGTATTTAATATTTATTATGGTTGGAAATATATATATTACACACACAGTAAAGTCTCGTTTATCCGGGATAATGAAGGTACCTCTACCTCTATTTAGGTAATTGTGTTTTTTTAGTGTTTGGCTGTTTGCACTGTCAGAATGTTCATACTGACTCACTGTTTGCGCTATTTCACTGTTTGCACTTTTTTTCTTGTTTCCCCTACCTACTGTTCGGAATTTCTCAATATTTCCACTGTCACACTGTTCGCACATTCTCTCTACACATTGGTTGACTTAAATACAATTTCTTATACGGAATATAACATTATTGAATAGTCGATTGCTTACTCAAAAATCTTATGTATATATAATTCTATCTATCATTAATTTTTGTTTGTTTAAATTTATTTCCTGATATTTAACTAAACTTACTCACGCCACACATATTGCTGCTAAAAATTCTTAAAAAAAAATCTCTTGCGATAAAATCCCTTACCTGCGCTTTATTGCTGTCAAGTGTACGCCATTAGAAATAGAAAATCATTACATTAAACACCTTTTTTTTTGTTCTCTTTTTATTTGCTTTATTTATTTATGATAGGTATCTGATTTACTGGCATCTACACAACTCAACATCGATTTCCATTATCAGCAGCAGTTTTTTGTTTTTATTTTACAACAACATTATACGAGTATCCTTTTACTCCTTTATTGCTACATTAGCACCGTTTCGATTTTCCGCATTTATTGCCCCTACGCTTCCTTATCGCAAGTTGGTGCTCGTTACTGTTCTGATTAAGCGTTCATGTATGTGACACCAATACCAGTGGAATATCTGTTACCAATACCTATAAATAAAATAAAATTAAGCTTCCAGAACATAGACGGAGGATGTTGTGTTAAAATCGTATCAATTATTATTGGTTTTCTGTGCCTTGTCTGTTGATAAGGGCAAGTAATAAATGCTTGACTTTAATTTTGTAGCATAATTTTAGGGATTTATAGTTGGTGTGTTTATGTGTGAGTTTATATGTTTACATTTGATTTTTTTTTGAAAATCAATTTATTATTACTGCTCAATATCACGGATTAGCCGTATGATAATGGAGCTCTTTATGTTTTTCGGTTCGTCTCATTTTGTGTCTAATTTTTAAGTCTAAAATTATGCTAATGAATTTTTTATGCTTGTAATTATACATAGGCTAGATATTTATGTTCTTATTAGAATACAATAGCATATTTAAAGGCTTCAAAATTAAGTACTTGCGCAACGAGGCGATCTTGGACTTCTGGGATACCTAAGGTAAACTAGATCGTATATGCTGGGATAATCCAAGTTGTTTAAGAAAGTGGTAGAGTCAAGCACTGATTACACTTCAATGCTTTTGTTCTCTTGAGCAAATCTTATTAGAAATCTTTTCTGAATGTTTTCAAGCAGCTCATTTAAATGCTAGTCCTGACTGTTCGGTGAACTCAAATCTTGTTGTTGGTTCTAATATTTGTGGAGCTCTCTACTAGAGTTGTTCTATGTTGCACGAATTATTAACCCTGTTTTGTCCACTCCATGCTAGTATCACCAATTGTACCAATATCAAGATTAGTTATATTGGCTTCAAAACCTCACGCAGTACAGAACTTTATGGGTCCCACAACCCATTTACTTTGCCGAAACAAAGCACATTCCATATTATTCAGAGCTTAATACATAGAGAGCGATATTTCTCTTAAATAAATCTCTAAATCTCATTGTCGATATTATCATACCCACAATTTTGGTCGCAAGTCTTAACAGTTGAACTTCTATCAGTGCCTCATAATTAATAAAGTAAAAAATTTATACATCTTTCTGGACGCGCATGACAAATGTTGACATTTTACTAATTGAAGGTTAAAACATGTGGCTCTTTTCAAAATTTTATATCTCCCTTTTTTAAGTTACTAAAGTACAATTATTCAATTTGACTCTTCAGTGTATGCACTTGGCAGTTGTTTTCAAAGTGATCCGAGAAATTTGACATTATTGAACTTTTTCACGTACATATATTTCCACAATAGAAGCTGGGATAGTAATGCTAAGACATTAAGTGATGCATATTGTAGATGAATCTATTAGCTATAACTCGAATGCATTTTACTTTGAAGATAACAGTTGGCATGATAACGATAAATTAGAGACAGTAGAATATTTCATATTTGCTTTTCAGTTGTCAATAACAAAATTACGACATTTGAAGTGTTAATTATGTGTCAGCCAAAAATCTTAGCATCATAATGCACATAAACACGCAAACATCACATTAAAATAAACTCGTATATATTAACTTTTTCAATGTTGCATTGAACAATAAAGATAGCAGCCTAATTCTATATGGTATTATTTTCTTAATTAAATATAAAAAAACCTCATTCATCATTTTTATTGGTCAAAAAAATATACAAAAAAGCAACACCGAATTTTTCAATAGCATGGAATTTATGAAATCTTCAAAAGTGGTACCGATATTTTTAAAGTAATTGTGTGTTAACTCTATTCACTTTTAATTAACTTATAGTAATATATAATACAAGAAATTGAAATAGTTCAAATTAATTGTAGATACTTAATGTAATATTTAATATTTTTTTTTTGACTCTTTTTTTCGAAATTTACATGACATTTTTGCTTATTAATAGCAGAGCAATTTTGCTGCAAACATTTTTAGTGAAGGCACCCTCATATATCTTACTAATATTGTAAATGTTTCTCAATCACACTTTAACGACGGAAAGGATTTGCACAGAACTTGGTGGATAGAGTCAAAGGGGAGGAGGATAGTCGCTCTGGCCACAATGACTTGAAGGCGGCAAAATGATTCTCGGTATTCAATTCATGAAAAATGCGTAAATGAAATTCGATGCCCATTGCTTATTTTCTAGAAAAATTTTTTTGTGAAAGTTTCAAAATTTTTTTCATGGAAGTTGGTGGTTCATATGATGTTTAGCCCCAGGCGCCAACAACCCTAGCTCCGCTACTGTATATGCCTTGGATGAGAACAGATGCTACTATTTATCTCGAAAAAATTATAGCTCCTTTTTATCCAAATCGCTTCAAACAAAGTTAGAACAAAGATTGTGACAGCTTATGAATTTCAAAGTTGAAATTATAAGATCCTATACCGGAATAAATTTTTGAGGGCCATAATCTACTACCATCCTCTTGAGAATAGAATTTTTTTGATAGATTTATATTATTAAGTGAAAAAGAAGTGATTTGTGAGTCTGTCCCTTTTAGAGCTCAAGGATATTTTTCAAGCTATATTTGTGAAAATGAAGTCGAACTGACATATTTTTTTATAGTCATTTAATTATTTGAAACTCTTCAAAAATTGCTAAGACGACTTTTACCTATAGTGAAAATTAATTGTGTTAAAGGAGAGGTTGGATTTTATCAAAAGAAATCCTTGATGATAGACATTAAGGTTAAAACTATCAAAGAAGTATCAGAATGTATGTAAATTTAGGTGAAATAGAACTTGCATGAGGGGACTGACGATTTCATATGGTTGCAAGTCAGCCAGATTTAGTCTTTTCGAAAATTGTTGTGATTTATGTTGGAAACCTTTGTCAGGGGACTAACGATTTAATGTGACTTTTATAGAATTTCCCAATATGTTCTGTGTATGGATCTTCGTAGTATTCAGTAATTATGAAAAGCTTAGACGACTTAATGCTTTGAACTTCAGTAGATTAGGAAAAAAATATAATTCAGTATTCAGTAATAAGTTAGATTTGGGAACGTCCTTATTCAGCATGAAAGCAAACAGCAGCTTTGGCTTAGGAGTACTTTGCAGAGCATTGGAGCACCTCGCTAAGGACAGTGGAAGGGCTTTGTAGAGGTCCTATGTACCGGTAGGAAATAAGGGACACACTTTGATAGAAGATCAAACACAGAACATAAAATTACTGAAATTTTTCGGAATACTTTTGAAGTAAGGAAAAGGTGGCATAATACTGACGGAAGCTTTTAAAACAAACAATAACTATAATTTCAATTTTTTTTTTCAGAAAAAATTTTTTTTTCGTCAAAATTTAAGCTTACGATATTTTGGTATCGAGACAAGGCACAAACATACGCGGACGAAAAGTTGTCAGCTTTTCTTTTGAATAAAACAAGAAAATTTTCATTTAATTTTTTTTACAAATTTTACAATAGAAATTAGATATAGATTAGTAGCAACTACTGACACAATTTATACGAAATTTCAAGTGAACTAGAAATTCCTACCACTCTTCTGTGCTTCTCAATCAAAAATAGAATTTTACTCGATTCAGACATTTGTTACCAAATAACAATTCTAACAAGGAACAAATAAAAATAGTTTTTAGAAGTTATTTAATTTCCATTAAGTTATTTTATAACAATTTTATTAATTTAATTCCTCAGAACTCTGCCAAACAAAAGTTCGGGCATATTTTCCTAAAAGCATGCAACATTATTAAGCAGTTAAATTAAAATATCGAACCTACTACTAATTAATTATATTTCCGATAGCTTTACACCAAATAATACAAGAACAATTAATCAAATAACTTTCTATTGTTTAACTAGCAAAGAACTAATAGAAGCAAAGGCTAGTGCAAATATATCCCAACTAACAAATCGAATCTTACAACTCCCAGGAGGCGAATTAGTAGCGCCATAAAAAAATAAAATTCAAATTTATTGAATATTTATATATAATAAATATATATATGGAGCATTACAACTCCAAACGAAAGGAACTGAAGCGTGAGGTGTTGCTTTTTTTTCATTAAAAATGCTATAACTTCAAAAAGTCAAATACTGTCCTCAACAAAAAACAGCGCAATCGGGGACGCCGAGATTATACTCCTTACGCATATATCAAATATATATGAGTAGTTAGTAGCAAGGAACGGTGGCAATGTTGCCAGGCTATTTCTCTGATTTCATGGTATTCATTGCGCAATAAATTATGTATGAAAACGTTGAAGAAAATAAGCAACTTAAATCTTTATTCATAATAAATATTTTTATAACGCGTTCAAACGTAATCGGTGGAAACTCTGTTTTATGAAACATAAGTATGTGATTTACTTTGGTGAGTAGCTAAAGGCGAACAGTCACTCCCGAACAAGCCATAGCTTGACAATACAATAAGAGTCACATTCAATTTAAATCATCGCCACGCCTATGAAAATATGAACTATTCTCAATTAAAAATGTTTGCTGGGTAAACTATATAGATACTTACACATACAATCAACTTTGCAATTAAGTCCTTTGCTAAACACATTAATGAAAAGCACTTTTCTTCAAACTTTATGCCATGTGCACAAAAACAATCTGGATGTTGAAAAACCAAGAACTTTGTGTTTTCTGTTTAATACGTTAAATATATACACATACCACCAAACAGGTCAATAACCGACTTTTTGACTATGTTAGAAGTTGTGTAACTGTGTTGTTGTGCAAAAACCCACAAATTGCTGTCAAAACAAATAAATACAAGCCGGGTGGCGACAGTCATCAAAAGTTAATAGCATATATTTTCCATAAAGGTTTCCTGTTGTGCAAATATCTATACACACAGTGCAAAAAGAAATTGTTTTAAAATGTAGTGCTTTAATAGAAAGATATTTTGATATTTTGTATATCACTGTTGATAAATTTTTTGTAATAATCACTATCGAAGTATAGATGAAAACTTAAATGGTAACAGTGTCGTCTACAAAATAGCATGCATTTACTGATAGCTAGGGAAAACAACTATCAATATTTCTTATAAAATTGTTTGGCCATATATCAAAATAATATTTTGTTGCAAATCACAAAGAACTTAATAAATGTGCTCAAAAATCTTCTCTACAGCTAAAATCGAAGCTTAAATATCGCAGTTTTAAGTGAAAATTGTGATTTATTTCGGTCAACACATCGTATGAGTAACATTTTGCTGGAGAGAAAAATATTTTATTAATATGATATAATATAAATATAAACTACTGGTTTCAAGAATGTTCTCCGAAAGAAAACCTGCATTTTGACTTTGGCACATCAACCGGTGTAAAAAATTCAATTGGTAATTCTACTTGAGCAACTTAAAAGCTTCTTCACAGCATAGTCATTATCATTCATGATGAAATAATTCTAGCAGAATTGAAAAATTTTTTGCTCTGGACAGTGTTTTTTATTATGTTTAGCATATAGTCCAGAAAATTGGGCTCAAAATAAGCATATCCACAAAAGTTTTACTACCAAGCAGAGACCTTAATTGATGATTACATTTGTGGGGCGCATAACTTTAATTTTACTAAAATAATATCATATTTTTTTAAGTATATTTCTCACTTCCTAATAATCACATATATAAAGCTCACACTTATACTTTTTCTCAGTGTATTTTATGAAACATGCTGAAAGTTTGCATGTGTATTTATAAGAATATTTAAGTAAGGGTAACTTCAGAAACCAAAGATGCAACGTTAAGATAAACATTTTTAGGGGAAGCTGTTAAAAAAGTCAATAAGAAGATAAATAGCTTAATTACTGCCAAGAGCTGGGGTATTCAAAAGGAATGTCTGTGCCTATCGATTAATGTTTTTATAAATGGAGTAGTGGAATACAAGCATTAGTATAAAAAATGTTTTGTCCTTTTGAACAGAAATAAATTTATGTGCTCGAACTTCAAAATTAACGAATTGTATAGATTTCTAGCAAAGATATCAAATAGGTATTACTTAAAGTTTTGGTTCAAGAGTTAAATTCATTATTTCCTATTGTTGCTTTAAGATTTTAGAAGAATAAAAAATTTTCTTAACTTAAATTAACATCACTTAAACGGTGTCATATTTGTTATTGCAGTGAATAATTGATATTATTTTGTAGTGGAACATGACGTATGATTGACATTTAAAAAGACAAAGTTATTTTTCAAAAGCATTTGATTCGTTCAAAGTTGATTTCATAAAGAAAATAGCAGGAACAACAGCAGCAAACGAATACTTTGAATCGCTTTCGACACAAGGACCGTAAAGTAAAGCAATAATATTTCACTCATTGGTGGAATAGCCTGATGATGAAGTTAGTAGGAAGAACCACCTAGAGATGGTTATGAATGTTCTCATCAATTGTTGCAATAAAAAATGATTCAATAAATTAGCCTAAGACACCTTATGATGTTTGAAATATATTTTTCATCTTCAGGTTCAATATTTTGGTGCAATTTTGCTCTATTATGGACCTATAACTCGCCTTAAAACCAGTTAGATACTCTCTCTTTCTCATCATTTATTTGAATAGATTTTTTTACAAATATCAAACCGAAATACCACTTTAGAGTAGTCGAAGTCATGATCGATTGGTGAAATAAATTATTAATGTGATTAAAACACCTCTTTAAAAGGATATGGACTGGTACATTACATTTTTGTTCACAAATCGGTTCCAAATACATCTTAAGACTGATTGAAGTGATGTAAACATCCACCTTTAAACATCGAATGATGCAAAAGCATTCTCTAAAAAATCTAACCTCTTAAGGTGGTCGGATGGCTAAATATAGAGCACGAGCTTGCCAAATATTGAATCATGCCTTAGACCGCGTTTACTTATACCGAGCTAAAAACATGGCTGTTTTTCAAATTTTTCGCGCTGATATTATTATTGAATTCCTTCTTAAATTTAGTCATAATATTTAATTGAAACAATCTCAGATATGCAAACAAATATTCCCACTTTTTGTGCAAACAAAACTTTGTTCAATAAGCTAATATTTAAAAACATTTAGTGCCTACCTTAAGGCGCCAACTTTATTTCTATATTGTCATAATGAAATTTGAAATTTTAATATTGAAAATTGAATTAGTCAACAAACTCTTCAACCTGCAAATATATTCACGTGTTGCCACTAAACCACAGGCAACATATCACACACACATATTCATTAACTGGTACTGTCCTTACTCAAGCTCGCACATATACCACACACAGCAGCGCTCAGCCAGTTAGCTAAAGCAAACCTAAGTAAAAGATGGTTGGCCGCATGTAAATCACCACCCAATCTGTTAAAACAACAGTAACTTAACCTATGATGAAGGACTTGCTAAGTGAAATGTTGTTGTGCTTCCTCTCATAGGGCTTTGTACAGCTATGTCCTGTTTTGTGTTGATGCCAGATGTTTATATAGTAAGTAAATGAATGTTTGTGGGATCCAACCATATGCATTTGCATGTGGCCGGCATAATAACATGCTCCACAATGGTTGTTGTAATTGTCAGCGTCATCTCGTTGTCAAGAACATCAACGTTGTTATTGTTACTATAACATTTTATATGTACACAAGTTCATGTGATATGTGAGTACCAACATGTCCAACAAGCCGAATACATGGTCACCTTAATTAACACAAATACATAGTATACTGATGTTTGTAACATGAAATGCGATAGCAAAACAAATACTACGTTATATTCATGTAGGTATGTAGCTATACACATTGTTACTAGCTATGATCTTGTATTGTATTTTGTTGCAAGTTCTTCATTGTACTGGAATTTCGCTACAAAATTGTAAATTAACTTGACTGGTAGTTAGACAAAAAGAATATCGTCAATTAAAAATTGTTTTTAACTTTCTTATGATTATCCGGAAGAGAAAACGTTAAACAAAATTATTAGACAATGTAACGTCGGAAGGTTTTTGTTAAGTAGACCACCGAACATCACAGTTTTGTGGACAGCTTATTGAACTACCATATTGAAATTTGCGAAAACGCCACACTGAAAAAAAGCAATAGTTTCAACAAAAATTGTAAGCCCATTCAGATCTTTTCATCTAAAAATATTATGATATTCAATTGGGGTGGTCCACTTGACAAATAATGACCCATATACATATATATCAGCAGGTTTTGCCTGCGTACGCCTCGATGTCTTATTCTGCTTTCGTTATTCTACACTGAGAACACGATTTGTTTGAATATAACAAATTATGTTTGATATAGAGCAATTAAATATTTGATGTTTACATACTTATGTACCACTATTTGATCCAAACACAATATGTTTGACTCAAATATATGATTGATTGCTATATATAAGATATACATTTGGTATATTGAAACAAACCGTTTTCTCAGTGTAGTTTCTTAATATACACACTATACATCCATGTATCAAATTAAACAAGTATATGATATTACAGCATCTTCTGTAAATAATATTCTTACTTAAATTTTAGGCTATCAACCTTCAGATAGTCACATCCTGAACTAACGCAGGCTTTCGATTACGGCAAGCTTCTTTAACTATGTAGATGAAGTATTTGGCATAAGCGTTTACTCAGCCCAGTTGGTGCGAATTTCAAAATCTCTTAATAGTACTATTATTATATAGACTTCTATATTGCGCTTTTAGCTTCATAGCCGTTCATACAAAAGTAGCCTCAGTATAATATGCGACATAGCTTCTTTGGACTTTCAAATTCAATTGTTTCGACATTTGAAAACTATATTTTGCAAGCCACTACAAAGATATGCATAATTTGTAACGTTAACTCAATGAAGGTAAGCTCCTTCATTGCATTGAATCTCTCTTAATATTGATAGAACTTTTTCCAGTCATTCTATCCGCTTGCCATTATGTGACTGCTTAAGTTTTGACGATTCACTTATTATAAAATCTGCTGCTTAGAAGTTATCTAATATTTGTAATCTGATGTTGTGAGGTACTCTAGGCTGTAGTCGAATTCAGATTCTCTGAAACATGGTCACAACAGTAATTAACTATGGCCCTAACACATCATCCGATTTGGAAGTCTTATTGATATAGTGTTACACGACTATCAAATGGCGGAGTTAATTGAAAAGTTCAGTAACATTAAATTGAGGCTCATTTTTGGTAACTAACTCATATATTTTTAGTGATACCATTATCGTTAGTCAAGTTCACTATATATAGTTTAGACCTAATTTTATTTAAGTAAAAATAAATGATAAAAATTAAGCTTGGTGGCTGTCTATACTGGGCCATGATTAACATTTTTCTTACTGTCAAAACTTTTTCTCTTAAT
Organism: Meiosimyza decipiens; assembly: GCA_963680825.1. Taxonomy (NCBI): domain Eukaryota; kingdom Metazoa; phylum Arthropoda; class Insecta; order Diptera; family Lauxaniidae; genus Meiosimyza; species Meiosimyza decipiens. The sequence continues at coordinate 16,525,374 of OY804260.1, read as the reverse complement.
AAAACTCTTCGATTAAATTAACTTGAGAAATAACGGATTCTTTAATGTACTTCATAGATTTATTTATTAGATTGTCCGTTAAGTTCAAAGTTTTTTTGACCCATATAGGACCAGAATATTCAGCTACTTATTTTTAAATAATTGTAATGAGGTGGTAAATTGAGTGAAAAAAATGCCGCAAAATAAATTTCATGTAGGTCGATCGGAAAATTATATTTTTAAACTCGCACTTAACCTTACAAAGTGGGCGTGGTGCGGAAATAGAAACTTTTAAAGAAAAGCCAATAGATTAAACTTCAATAAAAAAAATACTGAAACAACAATAGCCCACGAATTTTTTGGCATATTATAGCGAAAAAAATTTCCAAATATGAGCAATTTTCGTGATTCATTAAGGAATCAAAGGGACGATGTGGGTTAATCAAGAAGATTGGTATATTAATGTTCCATTTCAAATATATTTTGATCAAAAACGATTTTTAAAAGTCTACAAGTTTTCGACGAAATTAATAAATTTAAAAAAAATTATTCTCGCTGGGCTACAATACAAAGTTTTCGGCATCAAAAATAGTTTCTTTATCTAAAATAGCACAAAATTTTTATCATTTCTCTCTGTCATTATCATTTGTTCTTTATCATCTTCCTAATTAATTTATCTGGTATTTTAATTAGTAATGTTAACAAAACATATTAGTGTTTACGAGAGTAAATGTCACTCATACCACAAGCTCTCCAAAACATATTACGGTACCTCTCAACTTAAAGAAAGAGAGAGCGCGCAAGTTTCTCTACTTCAAAGTCTTCCCCAACACCCTATCTCATACTCTGTTATGAATAGTAAACACAAAGCAGATAGCAAAAAATGTGCACGTGCTCATAAACAAATAGGGAACTATGTTAATGGGAAAAATCAATATACAAAGCAAAAGGTAAACAGTTGTAAAGACTCCCACCATTGCACACCCTACGCCACCAGCCACAACAGCACCCATGTTGCGACTGACAGATAAACAGAACCGAAATGAAACGATATGTTTCGAAACGATGCCATAGAGAGAACGAGGAATAACATTAAAACGGAAAAACACAAAAAGGAAATTAACATCAACATTTCAACCACAAGAGTCGTCCTGCTATTAATAGCTAACGAGAAATGAACGGTGCGGAGAGCGAGAAAAGAGTGGCATGTGAGTAAAAATTGGGTGAAACATTTAGTAGGAAAAATGGGAAAATGATGATATCTACATCGTTGTCGTCGTCGTCGTTGCTGTTGCCGTACGAAATACAGAAAATCGAACGCGATTATCCATTATTTTTCATAGCCAAACAGTTCTTCGCAGTATTTCAACGACATCGGGCAGACCATTGGGGCCAAAAAGAAAATTCAGTACACGGCAACAACAATACAACGGCTAAAAACGGTGCTGACAGCAGCCAGCCAAAGTAGTGAAAAATAAATATAGAAATTTAACGCACAGCTATTTTTCATTTCTTCGTGGATTTGTTTTTTTTTTTTTTTTGTAGATTGGAATTTTTATTCGTTTAAATTTTTACCTGCATATGGCTATTTTATGCCATGTAAGAAATTATAGAAAAATCTTTTAATTTTTAAATTGTAAAGTAAGTTCCTATGCCATAAAAGCAACTGAAAATGTTTTAAAAAAATGTGATGATTTAAGATTTTAAATAAATATGAAATGTAATGTAAGTCAGCAAGAAAAAAAGTAGCCACACAAAAACAAAAAAAAAAAAAAAAACATTTCGGGCTCCACCCATTGATATACCAAACAGAGTTGCAGAGATTTAACAGTGACAACAGCACAACAACTAAGTGAGAATTCAAATGAAAGTTATCGTGCTCCTTCATCAAGGAGTTGGCTCACAATAAGTGCTTAATAAATTTCTTCGTGTGCATATAAATTTTCTATTTATTGACCAAGAAAATGCTAGAAAAATGCTATTTTCATGTGAAAAGTTGATGACACATATTTCACTCGTATTGACCGCATTCCTGCTGTTATATTTAATATGTCAACCGCCAACAGCAGTAAATGCCACTCCTGCAGACGAAGCGTAAGTTTGAAAGGATATGGATTTTCTTTTACATTGTATTTGCTTTTATGAAATTAACCCATATATGTGTAAATGTGTGTATGTTGGAATTAAATTTTACTTTCAAATAAAAAAAAATTTTAAGCAATTATACAAAGTATTACATTGGCTGACAAGTTTTAAAGAAAAGTGTTGTTGTGAACCGTTTGGTTTTGAAATGCTTTTATTTTCTTAGAAAGAAAATTTTTTGGAAATTTTCTACGTTTCGTTTTCAAGATAATATATTGCCAGACTACATTTTTATGGCTTATAAATCTCTTCATCGGTGCATCTAAGAAAGATCAAAAATTTAATTCAACCTGCTTAGGGGTTTTCATAGTGACACCGAAAATTCTCTGGTCATGTTAAAAATTTATTTTAAGTTTCATTAAGTCCGTCAAAAAAGGATTTCAGACATGACCCAACTGCCTATAGGAAAGCAATGCCGAAATTTCTCTTAGCAATGAAGCCATTGATCATTTTAAGAATACATTTTCAATCTTACTCAATCGATTGAATAAACAAATTTTAAAAACAAGACCCCAATATATCCCGGTAGCGCTTTGTTGATGTCGAAAATTCAATTTACTTTAATACTTCTCTCAATAAATGGGCGCATTATTTGTTTTGTATAGGTCAGTGATGTGACTGAAGTTCATTTTCAACTTTTCTCATCGATTGGTGCTATAAAAAATTTATTTGCTTGTGCACATTTTTTTTTTTTTTGAAAATTTGCTTACAAACATATTCTTTTTAAAAGTAAACTCACTACATTCCATCTTAGCATAATTTTACTAGAAATGTGTCCAAAGATAGTTTCTTAAAATTTTTTTTAAACATTTTTTCCAAACATTGCATCCGAACGTTCTTTCCAAACATTATTTCAACACTATATATTTGAAAATTGTCATAAAATTACAAGGCAACACAAAACAAACTTTGGTGCATATCACTCTTTAAATTCTAGTCTGCCGTCTTAAATTCGAAACCGCTTTAGAAATAGCTAAGAGATATCATCATCTAACGAATATTAAATTATATTATACAATTTTGTGAAATCGATTTTAAACTTCAATTGAGAAACTAATCGTTTTTATTTTTATCATATCCTTGAATTGTGTTCATTTCCACCTCAGCATTATATAGCGAGTGTGCTCTGATTAATAAATAATGAACTGATCTTTTAGTTTTTTTAAATAAAATATTTTAGCATAAAATGTTGTGCAATATTTATCGAGGTTCGGAAATCAATCCACTCACTTCCGTTGAATTTTTGAACGCAAAATTTTTAGAATATTTTTACTCAAAACGTACATACGCTTTGACTAACCATGACATTTATCCTGTATTTTACAGGACTCTGCTGTATTTTCAGCGAATATTCTGTAAAAAAATGACTTCTGCATTTTTGTGAAAAATCCTGTAACTATCCTGTAATCACATCCATTGGTTTTAAACTTTGAATTGATCAAAACTGTTCTACAAAAAAAGTTGTAAAATAAGGCATTACCATCTCAACTATTTTCCAAGTTTTGAGAATTTTGTGTTTGTTAGGAAACAATAGATTGAAATTTTTACTCATTTGGAAACTGAAAATTGTGATTACAAGGAAATGTGGAACGAGTATTCGCTTCCGTGAACAAGACGTGGACAGATGAAAAATCTCAGTTAAAAGTAGAATCCTTGAAAACCATTCTGACCACTAACATCAATTTAAAAATGTCGCGCATTGATTGGATAAAAACAAAACTGGACTTGCTGCTTAAAATCAAAGTGAAAGAGAAGTAAGCGAATCAGACGAGAAATACATGGACGATAACATTTTTTCTCCAATTTATACTGTTTTTCCTTGAAAAAATTTATGGGATTGTTAGCTTTGACCGATAAACCCCACATCTTTTCAAAGACAAAGCCGTTCTTCTTGAAATAAATTAAGTAATAAAAGCACGTACGGTAAGGGTGAAAGTAAATTAACTGCCGAAAACTATCAAAACAAACATTGTCATAAGTCAAACTGACCAGTAATAATTATTTTGGCATCCCGTTAGAACAACAAAAAAATAATGTTAATTTATTACCTAATTGAATTAATGTGCACATTAAGCTGTCACTTAAAAATCAAATCCAGAAACTGACTGCAAAATTTATGGTTGATATCTCACTGTTAAGACCAGCGTTGGATTAGCCTTATAGCCTCGGAACACACAACTGAGTGTATTAATTTATTTTACGAAAGTCCTTTTTTCTTAAAGAGAGCCGTATGTGAAGTTTTATCATCATCCCCTGCAAAGTCTAAGTCCGGCGCTGATTAACACGTAAAATAGGTTGAAGAAGTTTTGTATGTGATTTCGTATAGAAATATTAATATTTCCTTTGAACTCATACAACTAAGCTCAACAAACTAAGCTAATTTGAATATATTTATCGATAAAAAAAATCGCTTTTCAGATTTAAAAATCCTCTTTGAGACATGACAATATCTTTATATTTGGAAATGTTACAGCTGTTTAAACAAAGCGCCTGTACGTTTAAAATAGTTGAGATTACGCATACGACCTGTTATCCATAATTATTACATGCGGTGTTGAACAAACTCGAAATTTCTTTCTAAATTCGGCACTTGATTTTAAATTCATAAACACATTTTTTATGAACCACCCTAGCACACATTTCATTTGTGTTTGAACCACTATATACCTCATACATATAAATTAATGTAAAATTACCATGAGGTTAATCAAACTCGTGTAGTTATTTCGATTGAGGTTATCGTAAAAATGTTGCGAACACTTTGTTATTGTTACTGCAAATGATTGACAAATAAAGAGCAAAAAATCAATAGGGCCATTGTGGGCAGTAAGGTTTATCTAAGGAATATATGCTTTTAGCTTTTAAGTGCAAAAATAAAGGTAAAAAATTAAACATAAACGTTCACCTAGCTCAGATACAAAAACAACAAAAAAGTGCTGTTGGTAGTTTGGGGAAGAGTTTGGTTTTGGTTTGAAATTGAAACTTTTTGGCGATTTCTATTGTTTTGTTAGGTGGCGGTAGATGGTGCTCAGCCTTAAAAACTACCCCTGCCAGCAGGTAGAGTTCGCGATTAGCATAATCATTTTTATGTTTGGGTATTATGACACTTAAAGATTAGCGATAAAGTTGGTTTCCTCTTCTGAGGTAATTATTTTAGATTTTTTTCCTACAGCGTGTATGTATGGTGTATACAGGGTCCATTTTATGTTCCCGGTCGATGTTTTTATTAATAATTTATAAATGAAATACAATTTTATAATTTATATTTTGTTGATTTGTTATATGGTATTTTAGATAATATATGGAATATGATGTCGGTCAAGTTGCGGTCTCTGGTCTTGGTGCAAAGACAAGCTCTTTTAAGCAAATGTTTCATAACAATTTTTCTGATTTCTGCTGAAATAATTTCGTTTTCGAATATTGCCCTTAAGCAACTAGGTTGTGGTTGGTTTCTTTGTTTACACTTTTACTTTTAATATCCTCAAATGAGGAAATCGAGAGGGATCAAAACAGTGAATCGTATGGACCAGTCGACAACACTTTATACCACTTTTTGACATTATTCAGTAGGGACAAATTTCTCGCAAAATTTGCACCCAAATTGTGAGCCTTGCAGTTATTCCACGAGGGTATAGTGTTCTTTGAATGTCAATTGAGTGTTTTCATTGCGCCTATAGCAGCTTTGATCTTTTGAGATAAATATTCGTCTATACCGAGCTGTAAGTCTCCAGCGCTCCAATTTTGATGCCTCTAATGGTCATTTATCTGCAGCTGTTGTCTCAATTGAATTTTAGACGAGTAAAAAAGCAAATCTTTTTTGAGAATTTTTGACTAACATGTTGGAGACATTTCCGATTATTATACACGGCGTCGATGAGAGGTACCTGAAGATTCAGCAATACTCTACCCCGTTGCTTAAGTGTCAACCAGTTTTTACTTTATCTCCCAGTTTATGAAAATTTTCCAAATTATTCATTACATGCTGAGTGGTTGACATTATATATATTTATTGCTATTGATTTGCTAGTTTAAGGATTAACTCCTTATATAAATATGGCAGAATATATGTACAAATTTTGAAGGAAATAGCATCGTTGATCTCACAAAGTTTATGTTGCTAGGAATATTCAACTTGCCTACTGATCACGCGCTTATACCCAAAAATACCTCATGTAAAGGAAAAATTATGCTTTAGATTTATTTTAGTCGGCATGGTGCCAGTGATGGCATTTTCAGTATATTCGCGTTGTAAAAAATATACGTCTGTACGTCAGCAACTTTCCGTACATTTGGCGCATTTTCCGTACATTTTCAACACATTTGGACTATTTTTAATAATTATTGATGTTTCTTCTTTTTTGGAATGTATGGTATGAATAAAACACCCTATATAAGAAGTATAGAAAAGTTGCTAACATAAAGATTATCCTAAATATATTGTAGTGGACTCCTAAAGTCACTATTACCATCACAATACTTTCCCAATAAATTTCATTTAGACCACCTACTTACTAAATCATAAATTAAAGCTAATTACAATAACCCGGCACTTTACATAACTACAGAATTTTTGATGCAACATAAAACTAACCCAAACAAAGACGGGTACTTGAAATCAAAAATTCTGTAGATAAGCGAATGTCATTTACACTTCACACAAATTCATTTCATCCCCTTTCCCTTCATAGTATGTGCATACCTAAACTCAGCACAAGACATACGCTACTACAACAACAATGCCATAACATATAAGCGACTGCATAATGATAGATCGGATTGCCTAAGGCAACGACATTCAATTTGAAGGCCAAACCAAATGCACAATGTAGTGCATATGAATATGAGCAGGATCATATGACACTGATTTGAAGGCCAGCACATATTCAATCGTTATGTACATGTTGTAGTTGTAGCTATGAAAACCAAAGCAACTGATCGATCAACAAATTGATTGGCGATCGGCAAAATTCTGGGAGGAGCGTAACAAATACTGGCATTTATACTGTTAAGGAAAATACCGGTTTTATTGATATAAATAAAAGAAAAAATCAGAATTTTTTTCTCTCTCAACAAGAGACGACAAGTCTTTTCATTTTATGTTATTCTCATCAGCCGACTAAGCTGCCTTACTAAAACATAGCCGAGTGGGCTTAAACACAACCTCCGCGGCGCGTCCCGAAAACTAATTTAATTTCAGAACTCAGAGGATTCAGAAAGACGATCCGCATGACACCAGGCTCGGCGTACAACACATGGCGATCCTGCCAAATTGGCAAATAGAAGAAATTTAGCACAACAACTCTATTCAACACTCTGATTGACCACTGAAATTATGAACAAAGATTTTGAGGCAAATTTCGACGCACTGGTCCTACGCATACAATCGCTACAAAAAGAAATTGAAGAATACGTGCCAGCAGCAACTGCTACCGAAGCGACGTACACACCAACACCCATTCCGGGACCAAAACGCCTCACAATAGAGGAATATTTTCAACAACAAGAAAACAAAAAAGAATCGATAGCCAAACAAAACTCCGTACAAAGACGGAAACACACGAGGGCTGGGCGCCACGTCAGACAGAAAGCCCAACTGCAGGAGCTGTACCGGCTAATAGCCATCGCGAAAGGCGCATACAAGCAAAGCCTTGCAAATCAGATCAAAGATCTGAAATACAAGATCAAACACAAACTGAAGTAATGGATGAAACTACATGCTGTTTTATCTGCGAAGAACAAGTTAGAAATATCGAACAACACCTTGACAGTCATCAAGGAATAATTACAGACGCATGCGACAAAGTGCAGCGAGCACAAACGCTACATAACTTTATTTACAAAAATCCGACTTTCAGAGAAGATAAGCAGAACATCAGATCACCATATTTAAAGAAATTATTTAAAACAAAATATATATAAACAAAATTTTTTTTTTTTTTTGTATAAATAAATATGTAAAAATTTAAAACAGAACTTTTACATTTTTGAACTTTACATTTTTTTTATGATACCGAACTTTGCTCAAACAATTCTAAATATCACAATGTTTGACAATAAAAACAAAGATGAAATCGTAATAAACGAAAACATCCAAAATAATTTAGGATCCGCGATAACTACCACCAATGTAAAATCAGTTACAACCACTATAATAATAACAATAATTATTATAGCAATTCTTTTCTACATCTTTTACAAGCTCAATGCCTATTATAAAAAGTACGTTTTAAAACACGTAAACCGCGTACAAAATCCAATTTAAATCAGTCAAATCACTGGTATTTCTAAATGAAAATTTTACTTCAAGTATTCAGCCAATTGAACACAATAAATAGAAATTTACGAAAATCAATCAACAGAGGTTATACGGCACAAACTATACAAGAAAAAATATCACAAATAAAAGCTTATTTAAAAACTTTCAATGCACATTCAAGTGCAATAACTCATAGTATAGAAACTGAACGTTTAATTGAACAATTTTACGAATTGTATCAAGAAACAATTTCTCTATTGAATTCAATGTCTAGTAACGAAGATACTCCGCCACAGCCACCAGAACCAACCATGTCTACTCCCACTACAACGCCTTTTAATTTAGAAACTATTCTAAAAATAGTTCCTACCTTTACAGGTAATCACAAAGAATTAAATAGTTTTTTAAAAGTGATACAAATCATGTATGAAACATACAATACCGCGGACAAGTTACGACTTATTGACCTAGTAATCAATGTGAAATTAAGTACAAATGTACGCACAACATTAGCAAATGCTAATAATATAACAACATTAGACCAATTAAAAACTAGTCTAAAAACATCATACAAATCAACGTTAACAGTATCTCAAATTCATACAAAACTGTCAACTTTAACACAACGGAACAACAATGTCACACAATACAAGGATAAGTTGGTATCCTTGATATCAGAACTAAATAGTTTACAAATTTCAGAGCTATCAGGTGATATAGCACAACAAAATGTAATTATAAAAATGAACGAAAATTATGCACTAAATATTTTCAAAAACGGATTAAACGATGACCTCAAAAATACAATATTTGCTTCTCAACCAAATTCATTAACAGAAGCAACAAACCTAGCACTCGAGCTAGAAAATAATAACAAAACAAGCAACCAATTGTTGTATTTCCGAAACAACAACTACAACAGTCATCGCAATAACATGCAAAACACAAGTACAAGATACAACAACCGCGGATATCCAAATAACTACAATAATTCAAGAAACCAAGGTCAACGAACCAACAGTTTTAATAGAAATCAAATTTCAAACAACAACAACAATGGAAGCAACAATAATGCATACAGAAATGCACAAAATAATAATAACTCATATAGAAATCCACGAAATAATAATAATACATATAGATATACACAAAATAATAACAATTCGAATGCACACCGTAATTCAAATAGGAGACAGAATTACAACAACACGAACCAGCGTAACAACAGAAGAATGTTCGCTTTTGGAACTGAAAATCAGGGAAACGACGAACGCTCGGATATCGAGGAAGATCATCCGGGACAGCAAAATTAAAGATATATAACCTATCGGATATCAAAACAAATTATATCACAGTAAAATGTTACAACTCCAAAAAACCACTTACCTTTCTTATCGACACAGGAGCAGACATATCTATCTGCAAATTTAACAATATTGAAGCAGATTTGATGATGGACACTAGATGCAAACTCACGGGGATAACCAATGAACAAATAACAACATTAGGCAAAATAATTTTAACATTAGATTTTCAACATGCGAAACTTTTTCAAAATTTCCACGCAGTTGACGAACATTTTCCGATTCAAACCGACGGAATATTAGGAAGAGATTTTTTATCGAAACACGCATGCAAAATTGACTACGAGACACAAACATTGACGATAACAATACATGACATAGACATCGTGACACCACTACACTTCAACAAACACGCGTATGACACAATACGGATACCACCGCGTACAGAAATTATACATCCTATTTTCTTAGATTTAAACGAGGATAGTGTAATTCTGAACGAAGAAATTCAACCGGGAATATTTTTGGCAAATTCAATCATACCAGCCACTGGTAAATGCCACGTAAAGCTTCTTAACACAACAGACACCGAAGTCAAACTAACAAAATTAACACCAAAAACAGAGCCACTTTCCAACTATATTCAACTAAACCAAAATAACACTTACAACAATACACGTTTCAAAAAACTCATGCAAGAACTAAAAACAGATGACAATCACCCTTTAACGGAAATTTTTAGGGATTTCCAACACATTTTCCATTTAAAAGACGAAAAATTAACAATGAACAATTTCTATACACAGACATTGACTACAAATGACCCGACTCCTACATACATAAAGAACTACAGACTACCGCAAGCCCATGATGAAGAAATTCACAAACAGGTACAAGACTTATTAAAAGATGACGTCATTGAACAATCAGTAAGCCCATACAATGCACCGCTATTGCTAGTACCTAAAAAGTCAGAAGATGACACTAAAAAATGGCGATTAGTTGTAGATTTTAGGAAGTTAAATAACAAACTAGTTAATGACAAATTCCCACTGACAAGGATAGAAGACGTTTTAGACAAACTTGGTCGAGCAAAATATTTTTCCACACTCGACATGACAAGTAGCTTCCACCAAATTCCTTTAGACAAAAAGTCCAGACCACTTACAGCTTTTTCCACAAATGATGGACACTATCAATTTAAACGATTACCTTTCGGATTGAAAATATCCTCCAATAGCTTTCAACGCATGCTCACACTTGCACTAACTGGTCTAAGCTCAGAAGCATTTCTTTATGTCGATGACATAATAGTTTTTGGTTGCAGTCTACAGCACCACAACAACAATTTAGTTAAAGTTTTTGAAAGATTATCAAAATACAATTTAAAATTAAATGCCGCAAAATGCAAATTTTTGAGACCAGAAGTAGTTTATCTTGGACACTTAATTACACAACATGGAATTAAAACTGACCCATCAAAACATGACACAATAAAGAACTATCCGACACCAACAAATGCGGACGAAGTACGACGTTTTGTAGCCTTCTGCAATTATTACAGACGATTTATTAAAGATTTTGCTAACATCGCGCAATGCCTAAATAACCTATTGAAGAAAACGCAAACATTCAAATGGACAGAACAATGCCAACAAGCTTTTGACACGCTAAAGCAAAAATTGATAGAACCTCCAGTATTACAATATCCGGATTTTTCCAAACCATTTATTGTAACAACTGACGCATCAAACTTTGCTTTAGGAGCTGTCTTATCACAAGGAGAAATAGGTAACGACCTTCCCATTTCATTTGCGAGTAAAACACTTCAAAAGCACGATTTAAACAAACCCGTGATAGAAAAGGAATTATTAGCCATTCATTGGGGCATAAATTTCTTCAAGCCATACTTATATGGTAGAAAGTTCATTGTGGTTACAGACCACAGACCATTAGTTTCACTATTCAGCCACAAAAACCCATCATCGAAAATGACAAGGATAAGATTGGATCTTTCGGACTACGATTTCGAAATAATATTTAAAAAAGGAAAAATTAACACTAACGCAGATGCCTTATCGCGTATAAAAATAGATTCAGAAAAATTAATAAAAATGATTCCCTCAGAAGAGGATGAAAAAATTAAAAAAGCATTGATTTTAACAAGGGGTATGAAAATTAAAGAAGATAATGAAGTTAAGCAAAATAGTGAATATAAAGCGAACAAAATTATAAAAGAGAAATGCATGTCTTCAGAAGAGCCTGATCAACTTTTCATATGGGACTGCACATCGATATCTGACGTCAAGAATGTAAAACGCGTAAAATTTGATATAAGCAAGAATAATTTGAAGAAAAATATAATTGTCGACAATACAGATGATTTCGTACTAGTACGATGTGGTGATAATCCAACGAATCTAGATTCGAAATTGGAGAAACTATCATCTAAGATGCATAAAGAAAATATAAAAGAACTAGCGCTAGAGGCAAAAGATGCCATATTTGAAATAATTGATAAACAAACATTTAAGAAGAAATTTAATAAGCTGCAGCATAAAAGGAATAATAAGTATGAAAAATCGCTTAAAATACTAATATACGAAACCCCACGAAACATAAGAAATAAAACAATGCAAAAAGAGTTGATAAAAGAATTCCACAATTCACCCCAGGGTGGACACTTAGGAATCAGGAAAACAATGCTCAAGTTAAAACAACGATACTCATGGAAGAACATGAGACAAATGATAAAACGACATGTAAACACATGCGAAAAATGTGCAAGGAATAAACAAATTCGGCACACGAAAGAAAATATGAACATAACGGACACTCCAACCACAAGTTTCGAAACAGTGGAAATTGACACTGTCGGTCCACTTAAGTTTTCAAACGGATACCGCTACATACTAACAATGCAATGTCAACTAACAAAATTCGTTATAGCTCATCCTATAGAAACCAAGGACGCAAAAACAATTGCACAAACTTTGGTAGAGCAACTTATACTTAAATTCGGTTTATTTAAGTACCTAAAATCAGATCGCGGAACAGAATTCACAAATGAACTTCTTAGAAACATATGTGAATTACTGAAGGTAGAACAAATTTTTTCCACCCCCTATCATCATGAGACATTAGGTTCATTAGAGAAAAATCATAGAACACTAAATGAATATTTATTATCATTTGCAGACGATTTTGAATGGGATAAATGGATTCCATACTATACGTTTGCATATAATTCAAGTCCACATGTTGATACAGAGTATACACCTTTTGAGTTGATTTTCGGAAAACTGCCATCCCTACCAAGTGATTTGATTGAAAAAAACACAACAACAACACGGTATAATTTAGAAGATTACTCAAACGAATTAAAAATAAAGCTAAAAACTGCATTAAGCAAAGCAAGAGAATTGATAAACATTGCGAAGAATAAACGAAAAACACAGTATGACAAAAATGTAAACGTTTCAAATTTTAAAGTAGGAGATCAAGTTTTTGTAAAACTAGAACAAAGAAAAAAATCACAAAGTCCATACAAGGGACCATATGTAATTAAAGAAATAAATGGAGTAAATTCTATAATAGAAATAAACAACAAACTAAAAAAGTATCACAACAATATGTTGAAAAAATTTAATAATTAGACAGTATCCAAAAATTACATTATAGTAAGTAATTTAACTTTTATTAATCTCATTAATATTTTTTTTTACTAATAAAGATATCAATTAATTATCTCCATAAAATAAATTTTCACTATTATCATGATAATATAGCATATTATATATACACATATAGGATTATAAATTTTACGAATAATTAATATCATATCAATACTTTATATTACGAATACTTTTTATTTTTATAAATAATAAATTTTTAATGTAATTATTTAAAGAACATATTTAGAATACAAAACAAAAATATGTATGATTTTCTACACATATTATTAAATTTAAATTGTATTTGCCAGAACTCCCCATAATCATATTTTCCCCTTTTTCACTCTCTTTTTCTGATAAATTTAACTTCGAGAAGTAAAATTTCTCTTGACGGTGAGGGTGTAGTGGACTCCTAAAGTCACTATTACCATCACAATACTTTCCCAATAAATTTCATTTAGACCACCTACTTACTAAATCATAAATTAAAGCTAATTACAATAACCCGGCACTTTACATAACTACAGAATTTTTGATGCAACATAAAACTAACCCAAACAAAGACGGGTACTTGAAATCAAAAATTCTGTAGATAAGCGAATGTCATTTACACTTCACACAAATTCATTTCATCCCCTTTCCCTTCATAGTATGTGCATACCTAAACTCAGCACAAGACATACGCTACTACAACAACAATGCCATAACATATAAGCGACTGCATAATGATAGATCGGATTGCCTAAGGCAACGACATTCAATTTGAAGGCCAAACCAAATGCACAATGTAGTGCATATGAATATGAGCAGGATCATATGACACTGATTTGAAGGCCAGCACATATTCAATCGTTATGTACATGTTGTAGTTGTAGCTATGAAAACCAAAGCAACTGATCGATCAACAAATTGATTGGCGATCGGCAAAATTCTGGGAGGAGCGTAACAAATACTGGCATTTATACTGTTAAGGAAAATACCGGTTTTATTGATATAAATAAAAGAAAAAATCAGAATTTTTTTCTCTCTCAACAAGAGACGACAAGTCTTTTCATTTTATGTTATTCTCATCAGCCGACTAAGCTGCCTTACTAAAACATAGCCGAGTGGGCTTAAACACAACCTCCGCGGCGCGTCCCGAAAACTAATTTAATTTCAGAACTCAGAGGATTCAGAAAGACGATCCGCATGACACCAGGCTCGGCGTACAACACAATATTGAGAACTAATACATCCAACCTTTTGAGAGTAGCACTAAACTTAAATAATTTCTATTGTGTATCTATTTTTATTTTTATTTCTAATGTGTTTACCATTCAAAAACTTATAGGGTAAATAATGTGTTTCGGCACGTCATTTTATTTAAGACAATATATTTTTAGATTCAAAAAATGTACATATTGTTGAACTGCATTCACTTAGTCTCGGACCAAGGCCTAACTGAGAATTTGTTAAGTTTTGAACTAAAATAAAAAAATTAAGACTACGTTGCTTATTTAGACTGCAATTCAATGTATGAGAGGTTTCACGTGCTCTAGTCAAAATTCTTGTCTCAAAGAATTTTTCGAAGATTTTGATTGAATGGAAGCTGCCAATGTCTTTTGCAAAAATCTCTTTTTCTAAGGCTTTTCCAAGCCATTTCTAGTGTATAGTGTTTTGCATGACCACAAGTAACACTTTCCATACATCGTCTTAAGCTCTTTGTTTGTATGGGTGGTGCCAACGCCTTCCTTTCATTACTGTCCATGTTTTTCTGCGGTAATTTCCTAAATCATTTGCAGTACGTGTATGAGGTTTAGTTGCGTTTCATCAAATAAATAACCCAATATTGCTCCATATATACATACGCTGTTTGCTTGTAGAGGAAGTGCCACTATAACTAAGCATCATTTCGGTTTTCTATCGGTTTTTTAACTATTTAAAATTTAGTTAAGCAGCTTTAAGATATCCCTAAAGACTTAAAGATTGGTGTCGTCGATAAACGTGCTTGTGAACCAATTTCATCCACAATCATTCACATGGGCTACAACTGAAAATGTAGTCAATGCACTCAATTTTATCAAATTGTTTCGATTTCAAAATATTTGGAATTGGTTCGTTTTTCAGTAATCGTGAATTTCACTGACGATTATATTTCGCTATGCATGCCACGCTCTCTTTTATGCATTACAAACTAAAGGACAAAGTGTGTATATGGGATATAAAAAGCGTTCTAACCTATAAAACAAAACAGGACACTAGCCGAATAAAAAACTTTAGAGTTTCCTATCTCAGGATGACAAGCGCCTTATTTAATTTGTGGCTTACTTAAATTAAACTTTTGCTTTAAAAAAACCAAGCTTTAAGAGGTACTGAAATACGCAAAAAAACCCTCCCACCATTTTTTCGGAAAACTGGTTTTCCGTTGAATTGGCTGAAATTTTAGTAAGACGTATACAAGATGTTCCCTAAAAATTTTTCGCGCCCCTACCTTAAATAAAGGGTGTTTTTTTAGAGGTTTGTTTTTCGAATAGAGATAAAACTGGCATTTTATGGTCAAATCTGGCAACTCTAATGTCATTTATGTTCAGTTTGGTTTGCCATTTCATCATGAACAGGTTGACAAAAGAACAACGCTTGCAAATCGTGCAAATTTATTTCGAAAATAATGGTTCAGTTCGCGAAGTTTACCGCAAGCTCCGTCCATTTTATGGTCGACATAATCGTCCATCAGAGCAATTAATTCGGTTAACCATGGATCGTTTTCGCACTACGTTTACTCTATGTGATAATACGCATCCGCAGAGACGTCGAACAGTGCGCACCGAAGAAAAAATTACCGCTGTAGAGCAAAATGTTGAAGAGGACCCGAATGAATCGATTCGCCACTATGCACAGCAATTGGAGCTTTGTCCATCAACTTTATGGAAGATTTGCGCAAAGATCTTGGCTTGCGACCTTACAAGATCCAGCTTGTGCAAGAATTAAAGCCTCGAGACCATGCAATGCGTCGTGATTTTGGTGTATGGGCCGAAAATGAGATTGATCTCGATGCTGATTTTCATCGCAAAATTTTGTTCAGTGATAAGGCTCATTTTTGGTTGAATGGCTACGTCAACAAGCAAAATTGCCGCATTTGGAGTAAAGAGAATCCACATGAGACCCTTGAGACGCCATTACATCCACAAAAACTGACTGTTTGGTGTGCTCTATGGGCTGGTGGAGTCATTGGGCCATACTTCTTCCGAAATAATGCTGGAGAGTCAGTTACCGTTAATGGAGTCGGTTATCAGACTATTTTGTTCCCGAATTGGATGGCATGAATGTGGATGAGTTGTGGTTCCAACAAGACGGCGCTACATGCCACACAGCGCACGTCACAATCGATTTATTGAAGGAAACATTCGATGAGCGCATAATTTCGCGGAATGGACCTGTCAATTGGCCACCAAGATCGTGTGGTTTGACACCATTGGATTATTTTCTTTGGGGATATGTGAAGTCGCTCGTCTACGCCAACAAACCAGAAACGTTAGGGGACTTGGAAGCCAACATTCGTGGCGTTATTGCCGACATACGGCCCCATATGCTCGAAAAAGTGGTTCAAAATTGGACCTGTAGAATTGGCTTTATTCGAGCCATCCGCGGCGGCCACATGGCCGAAATCATATTTAAACATTAATGGCATAAAATTATCCTTCCAATAAAGCCAAATTGATGGACATTAAAACGATTTTCTTGTGTTTTATTTCAATTCGAAGCTCTATACCTTTAAAACCTAAAAATTTTCAAAAAAAAAAATTCCCTTAAAAAAATTAAAAACAGGTCGTTCAGATGTTCTTTACTCATGTTTCATCAAATATTGAAAACTGTAGCATTGCATTATAAACGGTTGAAAAGATATAGAGGATTAAAATTTAACAAATGACAAATTTGTATAGGATTCATTGGCATTCTTCGTCCACATAGACTTTTGACATGACGGGTCTAAATTTATAACCAATTTTACAATGACTGCGGTATTCTTTGGTTGTATTATCCTATGAACTAAATTAGTTTACATAGAATAGTTTTTATGATAAAATGCGCTTTTTTCATTAAATTTTTTTGCAAAAACAAGAGGCAATGTAAAAAAAAAAAAAACAAAAAAACTTTTCAAAATATTTTCTTAACTGAAACAAAATGAAAATGCAGCTAAAAATAACGCAATAGATACAGGAACATGTGTGTTATCAACGCAAAACCAGATGACAAACCGCCATGGCTAAATGTAAGAAAGAGAGAGAGAGAGAATGAAGAAAATCAAAAGAGAGCAAGAACTGTTGAAAGTAGAAATTTGCATGTTTTTTACAATTTATCCACATTTTTCACAAAATAACCGAAAAAAAAACATTAGTTTACGGAGAAAAGCAAAACTACAACAACAGAGAACTTACAAGATGAATTGAAATAAATGAGAGAGTCAAAATAAAACATTTAATTAGGGAAATATGAAATATACTACAGCAAAAGAAAAGTAAACAAAACATCTCGCAATGTCCTTTTGTTTATTTTATTCGATGTTCTAAATTCGCTCTTGTTTTTTGTAAACAAAAGCCAGCTGACTTTATAGCGGTTATTATATTGTCTCTTTCTCGACATATTCGTAAATACCAAGTATTGAGAAAAAAGGGCGCGCCTTTTAGTGGCGGTACAATTGAATGTGGATTGAGTCGTATAGAAATGTCATGCAAGTACATTTTTACCGTTTCGCAATAAACTTTGCAAGGGTATGCGTTATAACAAGGGTCGTTCCATACAGATTCCATCAATATTCTTTCCTCTTCGATTTGTTTTTTTGTGGGCTTGTATTGATTTAATGGTGAAGTACTACACAAAAATTAAGTATTTTCATTGTACGTCAGTGTTTGAGCAATTTTTGTAAGCTCCTTTGGTAACATCTTATGGCCATACGTTTTCCAAATTTACTCTGGTGTTTTCAGAAATAAAACCTGGCAAAAATCATCGATTGTTTTGTAAAAATCCTAGGGCATTTACAAAGAAGGAACGATTTCTAAGACACAAACCAATGGCCAAATAATGCTTCTAAGAGAAAGAATGTTTCACCAAAAAAAAAAACATGGAATTTTTTTATGCTGATAAGCCCACAATATAAAGCGCTCAGTAGAAACCAACAACCAATGTCGTTTGATTTGAAATCCAGGACATACTCAGAGGAGATGTTAAACCAATTTTAATGTTTAATTATTATTTTGTTGCTCCTAGCCTCGATGACACATAAAGAGTTTTAAAGCTAACATGCTTTCCGTCTTAGTCTTTTTTGATTTAATGTGAACCAGAGACCCTGCTCCGACACATGGCGAACCATCTCCGAAGATCTCGGCTGTCAGTTGACATCAGAATTTCGTGAGATGATTTGGTCTGGAAATCGTTGCTGCATTAAATTGATTGTTTCATGCTGTTTAATTATGGCCACTGGAACTCCGTGATCATGCTTCTGTAACGAATGCCGTTCACAGTCACTGCAATTTCAGCCTCATTTCCAAAAAAGTAAGGCCCAATAACGCCGCCTGACCAAAATGCGCACCAGATGAATGCACTTGATTCTCGTGGATCGCGTGATGATTTTCTGAGCACCGAATTTGACAATTTGGTTTATTCACAAAGCCGATCAGATGAAAAAATAATGGAAAGATGACAGATGGAAAGTAATTTTCACCGCTTTATCGGTGAAAATTACTGTCGAAAATCGGCATTTACTTAATTTATATAATAGGTTTTCACAATGATAAGGCATTGTTTTTTTGTGTACCGCTCCATTTTTAATAATCGGAACAATCATACAATACAGCTGTCAAATTTCAGAGTTGCCACTTGCACGAAAAAAAAATTATGCAAAATTTAAAAAGTGCACTGTTATTGGCACACTCTTTATAATTCTCCGTTTAGTATCAAGCGTTCGAGTAGATCCCTGATCTCTTCAGGAAACGCAATACATTGTCAAACAATCAGAGAGAATTAAGATTCTCATATACTTTCCGTCTTGGCGGGAATATTAAGTTATAATAGAGCTGGTCAAACTCTGCCATATAGTCAGAGCTGTACCATAAATTTAAGTAAAGGAAAATTGCTGATGAATTTTTGCTTTTATTATAGGACGAACATTTCCCAACGTATTCAAAATAAAAGCTCCAACTTTTTAATATCTGTTCATTGCACGAATGATGAAAATAGGACCATTCATCGTTGCTCACTTTTTCAAAACTCTCTCTGATCGATTTCGTTTTTCGATAGATAAAGTCCCGAGAGTCGAATTGATGATTCAACAGCTCAAACATTTCAGATTCATTGGTTTATTCTAAAGCTGCTTCACTGTTCACTGAAGCAATAAACTCAATATTCATATTATTAAATGCTTCTACTACTCGTTTGTCTAGAAAAAGGGTATTGACTTATCCTTAAACTTTCGCAGAACTCGTAAATTACCAAGTTTCACATAAATAATATTTATAACCGTTTTTATTTATTACTTCTTCACAGTGTTGGCAAATGGGCCTTGCAATTCGGCGATGAGCTTTGGGAATTAGCGCAACGTATGACAAAATCACAGGAAATTAAAGCTGTAAGTTGACATACAAAATGAAAAAGTATCTTGAACAACCCCATAACCCGTATTATTTCCATGTCCACCAAATTAGAAATACAAGGAATTCAATGCACGTGTTGAGCTTAAAAATGGCACTGAACTCATCAAATCCATTACAGACAATGTTGGCAAAATGTTCTTGCGAAAAATGGATGCCGTCCAATGTATTATGAAAAAGGCCGAAGATGTTTATGAACATTTTGAGTACAATGAAACTGAAGCGGAAGAATTTACATACTACTCAAGTAAATTTTCCAAATTTGAAAATCAAAGTGCCGAAGAGCTTTTAGAGAATGTGGAAGATCTTGCAGATAAATATAAAAATTTTACACTCAATGCAGATACACATTTTTACAATATCTCTGTGAATACAGAGCATAGTTCCGTCCATGTTCCATCAAATGTGTATGATCATTATCCGCATGTATTGAAAGCGATAATGTGGTCCGAAGACTTAGATGAAGTGTTCCGGCAAAACTACGCTTCTGATCCGGCATTGTCTTGGCAATATTTTGGTTCTGATACTGGCATACTACGGCATTACCCAGCTTCACAGTGGCAGGAGCAGGAGGGTGATACCGCCGATACTTATGATTGCCGTAAACGTTCGTGGTATATTGAAACGGCTACCTGTTCTAAGGATATTGTTATATTAATGGATAATTCTGGTTCAATGAGAGGTTTTCGCAGTCATGTGGCGAAATTTACAATACGCAATATTATGAATACGTTTTCGAATAATGATTTTTTTACTGTGTTTAATTATTCGAAAACAGCAACCGATGTTGTTAAATGTTTCAAAGATGCTCTAGTGCAGGCAACACCTGAAAATATTGAAGTTTTCAATAAGGCACTGGCAAAAATGGAACCAAGTGGCTCTGCTGATGTGAAACAAGCTTATGAGAAGGCGTTTCAATTGTTAAAGAAGGTTGGTAAATAAGTACATATATTATATAAGAAATGAGCTCACTGAAATATATATATTTCTATATATCAACGCAAAAGTACGACCGTTATCGTAATTTGGCGAATGCTAGAATTCTTTTAAAACATCATCTGTAATGCAGTGGCGGATTAAGACTTTGCAGGGCCAAGGGCTAAAAATTGGCAAGCGGTCCTTTGTAAAAAACTATAAATTACATACTTATGAGCAAAAATATAAAAAAAGGTCATTCATTTATAAAATAATAATGTGTTCTCTACTGCAAGTCACAAACTCGTAAATAAGGACCAAAAAAATATTCTTCTTTTTCCTTTCACATCACACAACCTCCTGTCATGTTGAGGGCTTGGAATTCGGGCGCTAGCACTACTTATACCTTAACCAAACACCCTAATCCAGCGGTCTAGGCCCGGCGCTATAGTCCCTCCGCCTCTGTCTTAAGACTTTTTATTGGTATATGGTGAAATTGCTCAAACCGTTGATGGAGTGATAAAAGTAACATTTTTAAAGCCACCAGGCTGTAATACAAAACTTTTACGAACATATTGCAATGATGCAACAACTTTAAGTATGAGTAAAGACGTCAGAATTTCCAAATCCAGCATTCAGGTTTGCATAGTTTATTGTACCGAAAGCTTTCAATTAATCCATTACTGCATAGCCTGCTGGTACTTCCGGAACAAGATAATTTAAGGTGTTATGTAAGCCGAGAAGAAACGTTTCTTAAATCCTGGCCGTAAGTAATAACCTGGTAGGATTGAAGTGCATTGCATTAGAGCCCTAAGGTTAGTCCTGAATCATCATGAAGACAATCGAACAAGATATACGTGATTCGAAATGTAAGAGAGAATTGATCACTCGCACTCGCTGGCCGTAAGCGTTGGATGAGTTTTGTGTAGGCTGCCTGATGAAATGAAGGATGCAAGTGAGATAGGCGGCTTCTTAAAATTAAATTATTATAAGGTCATTACGCCTTTTGGAATTCGAGAGCAATTTTATGGTGAATTAAAGGTTCTTTGACCTAAATCACACCTCTTTCGGTTTTCAGCTCAATTCACATTTCAGTGTACATCTATCACCCCATTAATTTATATGTTAAGCCTCAAACTTTGTGCATCTGCAGGGTTTGCAATGCACCAAGGTCATAGTTAATTTTGCTCCTAATCGATGCGAAAGAGATAAACGTTTTTCGGGACTTATTAACTTCTTGCTATCATCGATATTTTCGTTTGATTAAAAGGGTTTACCATAGGTTGTACTATTTTTAATAAAACTTTACCGAGACCCCCCCCCCCCCCCCGCCACCCACTTTGCAAATCTAATACACCATGTGCCTTAATCCCTGAAGTATAAAAAAAAGTTTAAAGCAACAACAATGACCAAACATTTTAATTAAGAGAAATTTTAAAAGACTTAAAAAATTATTTTTTTCTTAAATACCCAAAGTTAAAAACAAGGCTACTTAAATTTCAAAAGTAATAACTAATAAAAATTCATAATACTGATATATCTGCATTCTTATCTATATATCTCCCCAGTATTATATTAAAAGACGCTGTAATGAAACTATGACGTGTAATCAAGCTATTATGTTGGTAACGGATGGTGTCGCCGGCAATACCACCGATATTTTTGAAAAATACAATTGGGGAACTGGTGTAAATGGCACTGATAATATGAAAGTACGCATCTTTACCTATCTATTGGGTCAGGAGGTGACAAAAGTACGTGAAATACAATGGATGGCTTGTTTAAATCGTGGTTTTTACTCTCATGTGGCAACTTTGGATGAGGTGCATGAAGAAGTGCTGAAATACGTAGATGTTATAGCAACCCCACTTGTACTACAAGATGTGGAACATCCACCGACATGGACACATTCGTTTACGGACAGAACGGTAAGTATACGCCAAGACTAGTTGAAATAGTAAATTAAATTTCATTCACATTATTTTTCATTATATAGAGCGATAACTCAGATCCACGCCTTATGATTGCCGTGGGTGTGCCTGCCTTCGATCGATCCTATCTATCTCCAAATGCAACAAAAGCACAACAAAGAGCACGTTTACTTGGCGTTGCTGGTACCGATGTGCCAGTTAATGATATTGATAAGTTAACATTACCATATAAGGTGGGTCTAAGATCAAATGTGATATTTCTTTAAAAAAAAATTTTAGCTAAGCACCCTCCGTACTCTTTTACAGTTAGGTGTCAATGGTTATTCATTTGTTGTGAGTAACAATGGATACGTGCTGCTGCATCCCGATTTGCGCGTCATGGCCGTAAGTTAACCAAGAAAGTTCACTTTTAATTTTGTATCAATACTGTGTCTCGAAAAGTAACGATTTTCAGAAAAAGTATTTTAGTGTTAAGCTTGAGTGGAAAGAAATTAAATAAAGAGAGGTAATCTTTTTCAAGTGTCGTCAATCAATTGAAAGCTCTAACTATTGAATATTCCAGAGAGCAATAATCTTCAAAGATGAATCTAAGGTTATTCCATAATTTTGTAAACAACAAAGCACAACTTTCGCATGATATATTTATTCTGAAAATGTAGTTTTCGAGGCATTAGGATAATACAAATTGTATAAATCTTTCAAGCCAACTAGCTGTTGCACTTCTTTTTATACAGCGAAGCGGTGTCTTAAATCCCAACTATAATAGCATTGATCTAACTGAAGTCGAGCATATGTTTGATGATACTAAGCCACGTGAACCAGGTGAATCTATTTTGGAAATACGTAACGCTATGGTGCAACATCAGATTGGTGATTTTAAGGATATCAGTGTTAAATTTCACTACGATAAAATGCGTCGTGTATCAGAGGAGAAACAGGATTATTTTTTTTCACCATTACCGAATACACCATTTTCCCTGGGTATTGTGTTGCCTAGTGAGTACGGTAAAACATGGATCAAAGTAGGCGAAGAAGTATTAAAAAATGTTCACATGAAAGTGAATATATCGGATTTCTTTGTGG